>BSBK01007365.1:675000-1182553 GCA_027943335.1 Chamaecyparis obtusa
AGTGGTTCTTAATAATTATTTTATTCTTGAATTGTATTGTTGAGGGATGACCTTGATGATTTCAATTTACTATGTTGGTGGAATCACTTATGAAATATAGATGTATTTTAGAGGCTGACATCAGTAACATATTTTAGGTTTGTTCCATCAACCTAAATGACCATATAAAGAGATGAAATCATAGATAAATTGAAGAAGTTAGTTAATGTGATGATCAAGATTGTTGAAGGCGAAGTTTGTATGAATTTGAGCAGTGCTGAAGTGGATTTTTTAGGCAGAGTATGCTACATTCTTATTGATTTCATTCTCAAGGCAAGCTATAATAGGCTTGGGATCAAAATCCTCTAACTAGGTTACTCTTAACAAGGTATACAAGATCCTAATAGGTCTGAAATTTAATTCTTCTAACTAGGCGACTCTCAGAAGGAGTTATAAAATCCCCTAATAGGGTAGTTCCTAACAGGACTTTGCATAGCTTCTAACCAAGCTATAGATACTCTTAGTCGAGTATACCCTTAGTAGGGTGTTGTAATGCTCCTTATAGGATAGATCTTATTGGTGCACTTGTGAGATTAGTAGGTGATAATTCCCACTATGGTTTTTCTCTCTAACAAGGGTTTCCATACAAAAAGATTGGTGTCTTTTGCATTGATTACGTGAGGATTTTTTATGTGTTATGCTTCTATTTTATAATTACATTTGCATGTTAGTTAATCTGTAGTTGCACTGATTCACCCCCTCCCCCCAGTGCCTTATAACATTAGAAATTGGTATCAAAGCCAAGTGTCCTTGAAGAAGCCTAACAGCTTGGGTAAGATCCTTAAGGTAGACATGGAGAGTTTGAGATATCAGAGGTAGCTTGAAAAGAAACTTGAAGATGCTAGGGAATTCATTGACCATTTGAAAGATCAACTCAAGCAATCAAGAGCCAAGAGACGAGAACTTGTTGAACAATTGAATGAAAGACAAGATATCATTGAACAACTATCTGAAGGTAGTGGATTTGAGGAATCTCAAGAAGCTTTGGAAGAATTTTCTTAGGAGAATATGTAGTTGCATAAAAGCAAGAACATGAAGAGAGAATTAGAAGCTTTGTTAATCAGATCGGGTGAAGAAATAGAAGAAAGAGAGCAAATAGAAGAAGAAAATAAAATTACAGAGGAAACCCTAAAATACAAGGTGGATGAGATTTTCAAATCTAAACAAGAGGTTGGTACAATGCATGAACAACTACATGATACAAATGAAGACAATCAAGAATCCCTAAGGGAGAATGAAATTTTGAGAAAAGAAAATGAGAAACTGAAAGGTGAGTTGAAGGCTACAAATGATCTGCTCAATAAATTTAATGAATTTCTTCAAAGCTTGATGAACAACTGAATAATCAGAGAATGCATGGAGAAGGTCATGGCCTAAGTTACACCAGTTATGAGGTTGGTGAATCTTCAGGGACCAAGAAGACCAATCAAGATGACAAGTTTGCACCTAAGGTGAATCAAAGGAAATCTAGTAAGAGATCTTATAAACTAGTTTGTTTCAATTTTCATAAGGTTGGACATACAACTAATGTATGTAGGACAAATATCAGATCTAGTTTTCCAAGCATAATACCCAATGGTAGACCAAATTGTTTTGATGGCTACTATTACAAGTGCAATATATATGGTCTTAGAACTAATGAGTGTATGACAAGGGCGAACAATCATTGATCACAAGTCAACCAATAGAATGCTTATCAAACTAGGAACCAATGGGATGTTACATGCACACATTGTCACAACTATGGTCACATGGTGATTAACTACAGATTGAGGACAATAGACGCAATGCAGATCCTTGGATATCGACGTGTATGACATGTTTTCACTGTCATAAGATAAGATACATTACAAGGTTTTGTTACAAGTAGTGGTTTTCGTTACACCAAAAGATCGACCTTTTAATGTCTGATACAACCACTAGACTTGTAGAAGATACATGAGGTGGTTAAGCCATTTCACGAATCTCGAGGGGAGTGCTGACCATTTTGTCAACAACCTCCCCCTCAACGTTACCCGAGGGGATTTGAACCTATGACCAAGCTCTGATACCACTTGTTATTGTAGGCACCCTCAAATGGTCGTCTAGACTTTGGGCCCCATTATTCAATTTATCAAATGATGGAACTAATTTATCAAATCTTCTGAATCAATGCTTTGCAATATTTTCAAAATTAAATCAATTTCCTTGATCAAATCCTAATTCTATCAATTATTCGATTATATTCTATGGACTAACCATTTTATCCTAAGTCTTTATTTAATTAAAAGGAATTTCCTCCCCTTTTATTAAATAAAAAGCCCCCACTTACCTCTTATCCTAAGTTGCACAAATAAAACATTATTCCTAGTTTATAAAAAGAAGAAAAGGCCTTTTTGTCTCACATGGGGCACAAAAGTCAACACTTCACTCTCATTGGAGGAGACTTGTGCACAAAGATTGATCCCTCTTTCAAACTCCACCCTTTATCAACTCTTTTGCCTCTTAATCTCCATCATCCGTTGATTCTCACTTTCTATAAAAGAAGAGCTCTCTTCTCATTCTAGGATCCAACTTTTTATGCTAATCTTATGGTACAGGTTTTCTTGGTAATTTTGGAGATTTGGAGATCTTGTTGCATTCTAGCTTTCATTCTTGCATTTAGCTTAGATTTCATGGCATTTTAGTTTACTTTCCTTTCATGTTTCTAGCTTAACTCACCTAGTTTAATTAGCAAAGGCTTGTAATACTATCATTTTCATAGCTTAATTGCATTCTTGCATCTTCATTTCTAGCATAGTTGCATTTCATTCTCATCAAGATTCTTGAAGATATTGGCATTCTTGCCCTTGTCTAATTGAATCTCCCATTGCATGGTTTACAAGCAAGGTCATATGCTTTACTAGCTCTAGCTGAGAGCACTATTAACACCCTTGCAATCCATGCCTAGGGAGCTCTAGGTCGCTTTATCAAGGTTTCCCATTCATGGATTCTCTTGGAAGTAATGACTTAGAGAAGTACACATTTTGAGTGTACATTTACAAGTAGTGGTTGTCGTTACACCAAAAGATCAACCTTTTAATGTCTGATACAACCACTAGACTTATAGAAGACACATGAGGCGGTTAAGCCATGTCATGAATCCCGAGGGGAGTGATGCATTTTGCCAACAAGTTTTACACATCAAGGAGAAACAAGGTGAACCAACTAGTTAATCGGTTAGACAAGAAAAAGGGAAGGAAGATTGTAAATATTAAAGAGACCAAGACTTAGATAGGTAAGATTTGGGAAAAGAAGAGTGAAGACAAACCATCTAAAGATTCCACATTTTCACTAGGTGTGGAGAATTCATCATCAAACTAAGTCATATTTGACTTAGGGGGAGCAAGCATTGTTGAATCCATTGAAGACCCCCCTAGATGCATGTGTGGTAGGTTTTATTTGCATATTTAGATGCACATGGTTGTTTTTAAGTATGATGTGAAGCTGTGGTGAGCTACATGAGGATTTAAATGTTCTCTAACAAGATTTGTTAAGGTATATGCTATTTGCTTTCAACTAGTGATGTATTTAATGCTTAAGGGCAGTGGATGATTAAAGGTGATTTTAAGTCTTATTTTGCACCTACACATTCAAGATCTATTTTCAAAAGTGAAAAAAGTGAAGTTTGAGTGGATTAATAGTGATTGAAGCGACTGTAGAAGATTTTGAAGTTATTTTGGTGAGGAAACTTGCGAGGGTTTGCACCAGTCATAGTTCTTTGAATCAAAAAGCATTTATTGAGATCTTTGAGTATTGAATCTGTTGTTTTAAGAATGGATACTCCTATTATTGTTGAGATCATAGAGAAACCTAGGGCAGTGTTTAAGAGACACACAAACAAATTGACGAAGAATGATCCAAACGATGCCCTAACTAGTGTGCCCTATGGTGTATTGCATATGGAGGATGTCATATCATACATTCATTGTAAGATTGAAGACTTAGGTGAAACTCGTATACAATCACTATACAAGGAGTTTTGCAAATATTTAGTGTTGAAAGATGAATACAAAGTGATTGCAAATAAGGATTTTGAGCACGCAGTTCATTTTCCTTTCAATTTTAAAGAACAGGTTAGATATGTGCTAAGAAGGGTTCATGACAAATTTATATGGCTTGATTGACCCTAAAAGATTGCTAAAGAGGCCATTCATGCAACAACAAGTTTTTATTTTACTAGAGAGATACTGCAACTAATATCTATCCCACAAGACATAGTCACATAACTGACCAAATTGAAATGGGAGAAGCATGCGATGACAATAAATGATATCCCAGATGAGGCAGTTAGGTTTTCATCCATGGTGATTGGATACAAAGTGTTTTACTCAAGTAGAATCAACAATGTGTCTATTGTTGTGATTCACAATGCATACAAGATCGTGAAGGAAGATACATAGTATGATTTGTGTGTTGCGATGAGAGATCAATTCTTTCTAAACATGGAGAAGATCAAGAAAGACAAAAGGAAAGTATTCAAGTACAATCAATTGCTTGTAAGTTTGTTTTTCCACTTAAAAAATTTATTTCTTGGTATTGGACCGATTAATAGGGTAGATGGTACATCGGTGATAGTTCAAATGGAAATTTGTGCTAGGATGCTTGGTAGTTAGTTTTCTGAGAAGGTATGGGGATATTTTAAGGATTTCAAGAAGAGAATGCATGAAAGGGAAATAATTCTATCTCATGTCGTTGAGAAATATAAGGATGATATATGTTTCATGGTTGATATTGATATATGTCAAATACAAGCAATAGTACCTAGGAAATTGTGGGCTATGCCTATGGGTTACGAGATAGAAGTTGATATTTTTATTGCTTATGTTGATGAGCTACTGAAGAACCCCATTGATGCTAATGCAAAGAGATTTGGGACATATAGGGAATAATATCTTGAAGTTACCGATACATTGAATGCTCTAGTCATTGAGAAGAAAGTTAGAAAGGAGGTTGAGAAATTCTTTAGACATAAAGGATTCACATGTGAAGCTATTGATAAAGTAAGAAGCATACATGAAGGTAAGAAAGTTGGTACTTCAGCTACAACTACTGCAGATGAAGATGTAGTAGTTTCTTCTACAACTAGTGAAGCTTCAACTATTAGACAAACAAGGAGTGCAACAACAGTTAAGAAGGAGAAACCTTCTCCTCTAGCCAAGATCCCTGTGTAGAGGCCATCAAAGAAAAGTAAAACTGAGCCTACAAAGGCTAAGGAAGCTACTGCTACAACAAAGGTTGTTCAAAAGACAAAGTAAGAGAGGGTAAAAGAGTAAAAAGAAGTGCAAGAGGAAGCTAAAGGAAAGAAGACAAAAGAAGAACAAAGAGAACTCAAAGAAAAAGGTAAGAAGTCTAAAGTGGTTGGTGTCCCTTCCACTAAATTAGTTAAGCCGAACTTTAGAAAATTTATTTATGTTGATGAAGTTAAGAAGTGGGGTGTACTTGCTGGTGTCAAAAAGTATTATGACAAGTTTAGTGAGGAAGATCAAAGGAAAGTTGAAGATGTTGTTTCAACATAGGAAGTTTGAATAAGTTCAGTCGGGTACTTATTCAATTGCAAGATCAAATTCCTTCTTCCTTGTATGGTGAAATTGAAGCTAGATGGAAGTGAGCATTAAAGAAAGACAAATAATTAATTGAGTATGTGTTAATCCATTTAAAGCCTGAGCTAACTGCAGAGGAGATAAATAAAATATTGGATGAGGTTAGACCTACATTTAAGACTAAGACAAGAGTTATAAGACTATTGATTGGTGATTCTCAATCAGTGCAAGATGAAACAAAGAACATTTTGAAGAATCACTTAGGTTTTCTAGAGGAAGAATAACATAATGAAGTAGAAGAGAAACATGAGAAAGGAGAGGAGAGTGAGAAAGAGGATGTGATTTCTCTCACTGATGAAGGGTGGACTAGAAATGGTGTGAAGGTCACACTAGATAACGATATTATGGATGAGCCCATGGATACAACAGACACCACAGGTGATGTTCTGGTCATGGATATTGCTGAAAAATAGAAGGACATTCAAGGTCAACAAGAAAAGGAGACAAAAAATAGAGGAACTGGTAAGGATATAACCAAGGATGCATCAGTTGATCAACATCAGGTACCAGTATCGGAGGCAATAGGTGGAGATGAAGCAACAAAATATGAACGTGAGGAGAAGACCATAGACAAGGAGACATAAAAAGTAACTACTTCCTAGTCTATCTCTTCTAGCATTGTTTGTATTGGTGAATATATACCTTTCAGTATAGGGAAAAAAGATTTGAGTTCTATGAGCTCTAAGGATCTAATGGATATTTCCATAGCAATTAAGTCCAAAGAAAAGATGGAGAAGATGAAACAAGAGGCACATGTTTTTGATTAAGGTAAAAATAGGTTTTGAATGGAACCTGAAACCATTTACATTAGCATAAAGATATAGCTAGAAAGTTAACCAAAATGAAATGCATGCTGGAAAGACACAAGCAGGACCCAAAACACACCTACATACAATAAAAAAGCAAAGAAAAATAGTTACTAGCACAACTACCATCAACACCCAGCAACCAGCCAGACCATACTAATTGTTTTTTTATCATTTTCTCCGCCTTCATCTTCTGGTCCTCCATCTTTTGGATAGCGTCTTTCAGGTCCTTCAGTTCCTTTGGTTTATCAAGGATCTTCCTCTGAGTGCGCCCTCTAGTTCTCGTTCCCGGACTAGCATTCCCAGCATCCTCCTCAATGGTTATTGTCGTGTTTTCCAGCTGTCTTTTTTCCAGGTAGTTGTGTAGCATATTGAGGTTCATGACAGCCGCACCAAGTCCCTCATTGTTGTCACTCAATACTTCGTTAATCATGTTCCCATTGTTGCTGACTTTAGCCTTTATGTCTTTGACCTTGTTATCAACAATCTTATTAACTTCAGTAGCTATATCCTCATTCCATTTTTTATTATTTACCTTATCCAAAACCTTATTCTCCAGCTTCTCTAGCCTAGTAGTCAGGGTGATCATAGATTTTTCCATAGCCTGAAGGTGGAGCTTCATCTCCTGCATCTCCCGCTTGATCCAATCTAGAGAAGTACTCAGACTATCTGCTTTGTTAACCTCATCCTCCACAATAGCACCCAACAGGGGATCTAAGGTGTCCTCCTTGTAGTTCTTGCCTTCCTTTATGATAACCTGGTCCAATCCTGCATCATAATCATTGTGATCCTCTTCTTTTTCATCCACAGCAAGGGGGTTCTGACCAGCCTCCGTTACCTCTTTAGCCTGGCCCTCTAGAAGGCCCAAAATTTCCCCCTTTTGGTTTTTACCATCCTCAGTGTTAGAATGAATTTAAATTTTTTCTTCTTCAGTAGGGAACTCCGAAGCATCATCCTTGACATCCCCAGTAGGGGAGTCCTGTGCATCTTCTTCCTCCTCTTCAACTCCTTCCTCATCTTTTTCTTCCTCTTGATTATCCTCATCTTTTCCTTCTTCCTCATTATCATCATCCATGATGTCATTCATGGCCTCTTCCTGATCAATATCATCAATGTCCCTGCCCTCTTTTTCGTGGGCTCTCTCCTCATTATCAGAATCCACCTCCACATTGTCTTCCTCAGAAAATCTCTCTCCCTGAGAAAGAGGGTTGTTATCATTAGCATTATCTCCGCTAACCCTTTCTTTTTCCTCATCTTTTTTTTCATCTTCCTCACTGCTGTCAGGGATTTTTTCTTTATTTTGCTTCCTCTTTTTGCCTTCTTCCTCATTAATTTTTCCCTTGTTTTTCTTCCTCTTCTTGCTAGGTTCAACCTTTCTATCAAGCACCTTGGACTCTTTCCTTTTTCCTATGACCCTTTTAGGAATTGGGTTTGGGATAATGTCTCTGGTATAGTCATAAATGAGGAGAATCAAGCCCTCATGCAACACAAGGTTACTCGACTTCTTCCTATGCTCTATTATGCTGCTATTCAGAGAGCTCATAAGAACGTATGGGAAATAAATCAGATTATTATGCCTAAAGTGATTAGCCAGAATAAAATGCAGGTTGTAGATTTTGGAATAGCGCCCATCGAGCGTGAAGTACTCGATCATAACCTTCAGCATTTTCACCCAAAAATCCTTGATTTTAGTTATATCTACATAATTCCCTTTTCCTTTTGTCATGAGAGCTTTTTCATTAGTAGTTTTTGCGAAAAGATTAAAAGCTTCGGTACCAAGCCTATGGTTGCCTCTATGGAAATGAGTTCCCTCCAGGGATAAACCAGTAATCTCAGCCAAAAGAGAAAGAGTAAGGTGGAAATATTTGTTCCATATATTGACTTTACCTCTAACCCATCCATCAGTGAACAAGGAAGTAACATGTTTGTCATAGCCATGGAACTTTTCCATGTCCTGAGAGACCCCTCCTTTTCTCATCTTCTTCCAAACCTTCCTCTCTTCTCTCCATTTCTCACAGTCAGCGGGCTCTTCTCTCCTCAGACCACCTCCCATTTTATGCTTTCTACTACTTTTCTGGTTCAATTCCTTACCAGTAAGCTTCTTCTCACTGCAATGCTTTCTTTCATTTTCCTGATTACTTAAGATAACCCAGGATCCGTATATCATTAACACCAAAATAATTTTCCCACACTTCGCATTACATGCAGCCCTCCTCGAAAATTGTTTCATCCTTGTCATCATGATATTAAGCAATTTTCCCTTAATTGTGATTTATTTTTTCATAAGTGATTAGACTTATGATCTCGGCGTTAAGATTTCCTTCCCCTCTCCATGATTTGATGATGTCACTTTGGGTACCTTCATTTGCCAGCCTGTCCGCTGGCTTATTACCTTCATAGTAAATATGAGTGATGCGACATTCATCAAAGGAGTTGATAATCATTTTGATTTTGTTTATTGTATGAGCAATTGTCTAGGAGTTGACTGAATTCCCTTTAATACAGTTAACAATGTTGAGAGAGTCACCCTCGAGCCAAAGTTTCGAGCATCCCATATCTTTGGCCAACTTAACCACATAGAGAGCTGCATCAGCTTCTGCCACGTGGTTGGTTTGAATCCCTAACAGAACTGCAATAGCTCCAAGACAATTTTCGGCCCAGTCTCTTGAGAGGCATCCTCCTCCAGCCCTTCCAGGGTTTCCTCTAGTAGAACCATCAAAGTTCCCTTTTAACCATCCCAAGGGAGGAGCAAACCACATAACATTCTCTCTAAGATTCATATCATTTATGCTCTTCAAGCTCTCCCATGATATGGTATTATCATTTTTAAGATTAGGGTTCCATAAGTTGGTATCCTTCTTACCAATACTTCTATAGTTCTCCATAATACTTCTAGAAACAGAGTTAGCAACCAAAAGGGGGGTAGCTTTTTTATCTCTAAAAATTTTATTGTTCCTCTCCTTCCATATTTGCTAGGTAAAATGAGGTAAAACAAGTTTCCAGAGATCCTTAGCATTTTTGTCATGAAAGGGGCACTGCCATTGTTGAAAAAAGTCCTGGATATTGTGAGGTTTAACTCACTTCAGATTCAGAGATAAAATGATGGAATCCCAGACCTCTCTAGCAAAGGAGCAATGGATCATAAGGTGATTACACAACTTAGCTTCTTCACAGCACAAGATGCATCTATTAGGCATTTGAATCCCTCTTCTCATGAGGTTATCCATGGTAAGGATTTTGTTCTGGAGAAGAAACGAAAAAAACATGTTAATTTTAGGGATAAGATCTTTATTCCATACCTGAACACAAAAAGGCTGAATCTCTGAAGGGATGAGAAGAGTCGAGGCAAAGGCAACCGAGAAATTGCTAGAGATAGCAGGACCCGATATCAGATCATGAGGCTCATTTTCTCTAATAAACTAGTTGTTTAGTTGTTTATTCACCTCATTTAATCTGATGTCCCTCAAACCCAAGTCGATCCATTCTTCATTAATCCAGTAGTCACTCACTTTTTCCCCAATGGTCTCTTTACATTCCTGAATCACAAAATTCCACTCCTCATTCTCTATAAGAGGTTTATCTGAGAGCCACTTGTCATCCCAGAATTGAATCTTCCTGCCATTTCCCAGCTTCCATCTAGCCCCTTTATTGATTAGGTTCATTCTCTTGCTTATGCTATTCCAAACAAACGACCCCTGGATATCATTTTGAGATTGAAGAATTCCTTCAATAGAAGTGAGATGGTATTTGCTTTTGATTATAGCATTCCACTCTTTTTCCTCTTCAAAAATCCTCCAGGATTGTTTAGCTAGAAGGGCCTTATTAGTATTAGTAATATTTCTGATGCCCAGCCCCCCCAACCTCTTTCGTTTACAAACCTTCTCCCAAGCCACCAAACTAGGTCTCTTTTTCTCTTCCACACTAGTCCATAGGAACTTTTTTTGAATTTTTTCAATAAGGTCAATATACTTCAAAGGAATTTTGAACAGACTTAGAGCATAAATAGGGAGGTTTTGGAGAGTAGCCTTCAGCAGTTGAACTTTCCCAGCTTGGCTGAGAATCACCCCTTTCCAACCCACCAATTTTTTGTGGAATCTATCAAGAATTTCATTCCAAAAATTGGCCTCCGATTTCAAACATCGCGATAGTCCTAAGTAAGGGGCAGGAAGCCTCCCTATCTTACACCTAAGAATGGAGGATATTTTGTTCATTTTAGCTTCAGGTGTGTTAAAGAAATACATAAAGCTTTTCTCCCAATTAATCAGTTGTCCTATAGCATTAGAGTAAACATTGAGAGCTTTTTTAATATTCCTTGCCTCTTTGACAGTAGATTCCCCCATAAGAATTGTATCATCAATGAATTGTTCGTGAGAACATTTAATCTCTGTTGAAGAAGGTTGCAGGCCATTCATCTTCCTTTGATTAACTTGGTTCTTAATGAATCTACCAAGACTTTTAGCCTGATGGAAAAGAGGATAGGGGAGATTGGGTCTCCTTGCCTCAACCCCCTAGAAGGTCTAAAGAAAGGAGAGGATCCGCCATTCACAATCATAGAAGAGGAAACAGTAGAAACCAATTGCATAATCAGCTTGACCACTCCATTATCAAACGCCTGAAGAATTTTGGAAAGCAGCTCCCAGTCCACTCTATCATAGGCTTTGGATAAGTCAAGCTTCATCAGGAATCCATGTTTTCTTGATTTCTCCAAGGAATGGATATTCTCATGAACCACCATTATGGAATCTAGAATTTGTCTCCCCGGGACAAAGCCATTCTGTTGAGGGGAGATGAGACAAGGGAGAATCTTTAAGATCCTAGTAGTGAGAACCTTAGACATAATCTTGTACAAAGAGTTACAAAGACTGATTGGCTTGAAGCAGTCAACAACATTAGCTCCCGGTCTTTTAGGAATAAGAGCTATAAAGGTAGAGTTAAGTTCTTTTAGGATAGATTTAGAGCCAAAGAATTCTTTCACTACTCCACAAACATCTTTCCCTATGATCCTCCAGAAAGTTTGAAAGAAAAATATTTGGAACCCGTCTAGACCAGGAGATTTTTCTCCTTCAAAAGAGTGAATAGCCTTTTTGATTTCTTCATCCTTAGGGATAGACTTGAGAAAGTCATTATCCTTAGAGTCCAACAATGAAGGAATGGAATTTAGTAATGAGTGTTGGTTCTCTTGATTCATATCTTGCTCTTTGGAAAGAAGAGAAGCAAAATAGCCCATCATTTCTCTCCTTATATCCTCCTCTTTGGTTAAGGTACTTCTAGTAGTAACAAGAGAATTAATTCTGTTCATTTCTTTATCCTTCATTGTTGTAAGGTGAAAGAATTTGGTGTTCTTATCTCCCGCTTTTAGCCAAAGGGATCTAGATCTCTGTCTCCAATAGGTCTCCTCTGTCGATATGATATTGTGATAGGAAACAAGAACAAGATTTTCTTCTATTCTTCTTTCTTCAGTCAATCTAGTACATTGTATCTTATCTTGAACTTCTTTTAATTCAATTTGAATCTTATTCTTGGTTTGGAATATGTCACAAAAGACATCCTTGTTCCATTGTCTTACTTTTGCTTTGACATTTGCCATTTTTTTTCCACTTGGTACACAACTTTTCCTTCCACTTTAATATTCCACCATTCCGTAATTCTGTTTTCAAAATCTGGGTGGGCTAGCCACATTTTTTCAAGTCTAAAAGGGGAATGTCGTTTCCCACTGAGAGTATTAGCAAGAAAGGAGATGGGGTAGTGATCCGAGCCAATACAATTGAGAGAGGAGAGGGTGCAAGAAAACTTATCAAACCAATCATGAGAAAGGAGAACTCTATCAAGCTTAACTTGGATAAGGTTAGCACCCACTCTCCTGTTAGACCAAGTGTAATCAATACCTTCGAGATCAATATCCAATAGGCCTTCATTACTAATAAATTCCATGAGGTCCACCTTGCTTTCCACTTGAGTGTTTTTTCCACCTTTTTTTCAGTTTCTTTTAGAAAAGTATTAAAGTCTCCCATCAACATCCAGTTCTCATTAGGATAATCATTCCTAAGCTCATGAATCTTTTTCCAAAGATTTAGTCTACCTGATTTAGTATTAGGAGCATACACATTAATCAGAGTCCAAGAGAAATTATCCTTAATACTGCTAACTTTGACAGCTAGAAAGTTCTTATCCTCTCTCAGTAAGATGTAGTGAAAACACTTAGAGTTCTAGTAAATAGCCAATCCTCCAGAGGCCCCTTCCGAGTCACTACCAAACTTCTCACCATTCTTAAGCAGGTTGATTTTAGCTATCTTGTCTTTAATCATTTTAGTTTCTTGAATAAGCAAAATGTCAAGCTTAGAATCTCTAACTAAATTCCTAACAATATCATGTTTATGAGGACTATTTAGACCTCTAATGTTTTAAGATAAGATCTTCATTTAAGGTTTGGGGAGCAGACTTGTTCGATGGTGAGTTGTCTTCCATTGGCTATATTTTGTTTTGCTTCCGGCTCTCTTTGATCCTTTTCTGAAACTCTTCCTCTATCTCTTTTGGGAGTTCCTGTATCTGCCTTTTGTTGTTGTCCTCTTGTCTGGACTCCTCCATATTTGATTTGTCCCCCCTTCTTGTTTGATTTAGATGTCAAGCATCCTATTGAATCCCTTGAATTGTATTTTCCTAATAGGGGAGTCTAGTCTTTTTTGTTATCCATTCTTAGCTGGGGACCAGATCCTTTTCCTGCTAGAGATTTTTTCTTAACTTGTATCCAGGGGCTTTTATTTTCCTCTACTTCCACTATTTGAGAGTCGTCATTCCGTCCTTTGAGCTGATCCTGCCTTGATTCAGTCTCAAAAAGAATAACATTTGAGGCTTCACTGTTGTTTTGATCTAAACCTTTCATGTCTTCACCTGTTCCCTGAAATCCAAGATTAGAGTCCCTTCCTTTTGTTGAATCGAGACTATCTTCCACCATGGAAATCAGCAAAGGATTTGACTCAATACAGAGATCAATGGTCTCCTCAGAGGAATTGGTCAAGCGTGTATGTTCCTTGTGAGTGTTATTCTCGTTAAAGGGTGTTGGTTCCTTTTGTTCTTATGTTCCTTCCATCTCCATTTGAGGAGGAATCAACTTCTCCTCTGAGGTAGAACAGGGGATCTGGTCAACAAGGGGCTTTTGAGATTCCCCTTTTTTCCTCCACTCCCATTTCTTTGAGATCTTTGACTCCTGATCTTTATTTTCTGCTGAGATCTTCAGGGGACAGTGCTTAGCCCAGTGTCCAGCCTTTTTACAGGTAAAGCACATGAAAAGTGTTGACTCATATTCTATTTCTTGTCTCCACTTGCCCACTTTTGAGTTCAAGGTGATAACTTGGGGTAGTTCAGTATCTTGTTGGATATTAACACAGATCCTAGCAAAAACTTCTCTAGATCTAGCCACAGTCATCAAATCTATCGTAAGAAGCTCACCAAAGGAACCAGCTATGGCCACCAGAATGTCCTCATGCCAATATTCCAGGGGTAAACCAGGGAGTATTACCCAGACAGGGGCAAAGATAAAGAAACTTTCATTATAGTCCAAATTTGTTGACCATTTCTGCAGTGATAAAGAGCATTTACCCATCATCCAAGGGCCATCACACAACACTTTAGAAAGATATTCTCCATTAGAGAACACAAAGGAAAAGAAACCTTTAGACATAGCCGCAACATCCACTTGTCCTTTGAGTTTCCACTTCTAGAAGGCAAAGGCTCTCACCAGATCAATATTCGATCTAGGACTCGTAGACTTTCCAATCAGGGTGGCAACCAGAATAGAAATAGTGTGGTCTATGATTTGATTAGGAATGTTAATACCTAACTCCCCATTTGACAGATCTGAAACAATATCAACCTTAGGGAAAGAAGATTCTCCAGTTGGTTTGACCCCAAAAAGGCTTGACCATTTCCGCTTACCTCGGTTCAAGTTCCCGCCATGTGAAGAATCTTTTTGTTGTTTTGTTGTCCCTTTTCCTTTCTTAGTGGGATCAACCTTTTCAACCTCTGGTCCCAAGACAGGACCGTTGTCTTTGCTAGGCTGGGCCAGGCTTGACCCACCAGCGTTTTCCCCCTTTTTTGACAAAGGCTTTTCAGCATTGCCATCTGGAATATTCTCCAAAACCATAACATTTCCAAAATTAGGCACAGAATCCATAGCAAAACCAAGAGCATCCAGATTCCCCTCTTGCTTCAAATTCAATTCTTTTTCTCCCGTTCTTTCTCCTCCTCCCTCCCGCTCTCGCTCCATCACATTACTCACAATGATTATAAAGTACCAAGAGGCACATGTTATATTGAATGCAAGAGATATATTATTTGATTTAGTGCCTCATATGAACTATGATGAGAAGGCCACACCAATTGAACAGTTAGTTCAGTTGGTCATAGTTACTGGAGAGTAGTTGAAAAGTCTAGAGGATGATGCAACAATAAGAGCTAAAAGAGACTATGAAAGGAAGAGGTTAGAAAAGTTGGTTCAATAAATGAAACTTCATAGAATCACTTTACAAGTTGGAGTGAGCCAAAAGAAAGATATTATAAATGGTGGTAAGATACTTTCCTCTATATCTAATTTTTCATAATTATTGAAAGACTTAGACAAGAAAAGGAGTGAATCTCAACCAAATCTAAGGCTACTAATAGAAAATTTTGATCCTATCAATGGTTCAGCTACAAGTTTTGGAGCACAAGTAGGTGTTGTTAATCATAAGCTCAAGACTTATGTCAATAATGAGAAGGAAAATAAGACATCTACTTTTCTAGAGTTACATAGTCTAGTGATCCTTAAGATGGAGATTTTGTAAAAAGGTGTTAAAGAGGCTTAAAATAGTGTTAGTCTCACCTATTATGTGCATAGTTGAAGGATTAGAGGAGCTTGCATACTTGTTGTATGGGAAAATACTCATCATGGAGAACCTACTAAACACTTGGGTTAATGATTTACAGATCTTGAAGACTAATTTTGCAGATGTATTCAGTAGATTATAAATTGGTATATGCTACTCTTTATAAATAAAATTTTGCTTTTTGGCTGTCAGTCTAATACCTTTGTCATTTTTGTCAAAGGGGGAGTAGTATGTAATGAAAGATTGCTAAAGTATTAGAAGGATGAGTAGAGATATTACCTTAGGGGGAGTTATTTTTGTATAGCTCTGACTTTTTCATGCTATGTACTTGGTGATTATGTTTTTGTAATAGTTGGACACTTAGTCAACTTTTCTCTAAGTGTTGCCATCAATGCCAAATGGGGAGATTGTTGGCATTTGATGAATATGATCATTTGATGAATGTTGTGATTGCTGGCAACAATTCTTCTTAGATGATTAAATTCATTTTACCAGTGATGAAGTTGATTGCATAAAGAATTTCTCTAATTATCCAATGTATCGGTGATGACACAGTTAATGATGGTAAATGTGATGCACGATGGTGATCTGGATAGTTATGGTGGTGCGATTCGATAGGAAGAATCTACAGTTTCATATAAACCTACATTTTATGACCCTGTAAGAAAATTTGAAGTACATATGAAGATTTAGTGGAAATATCAGTGTTATTGGCTAGAACAACACACTAGTCAAGTCAAGGTGATCAAATCGAGGTAGCGGTTGGATAATAGTTAATAATTATTTTAATTTTGAATTGTATTATTGAGGGTTGACCTTGATGATTTTAATTTACTATGTTGGCGAGATCGCTTATGAAATTTGGATGGATTTTGGAGGCCAACATCAGTAACACATTTTAGATTTGTTCCATTTGCGTAAATGATCATATAAATATATGAAATCATAGAGAAATTGAAGAAGTTAGTTGTTGCAATGATCAATATTATTGAAGGTGAAGTTTGTATGATCAGAATAGTAATTTGAGCAGTGTTAAAGTGGATTTATCAGGCATAGTGTGCTACATTCAAATCATTGTTATTGAGTTCACTCTCAAGGAAAGTTCTAATAGTCTTACACTCAAAATAATCTAACCAAGTTACTCTTAATAGGGTATGCAATATCCTAACAGGTTTGAAGTTTAATTCCTCTAACATGATTCCATATAAAAACAAAGTTTATTTTCATATACCATCAATTGGGGGCCTATTTTCATCAGACTTAAAGGTTAATTTTTCCACACTTTTATTGGTGTGATTGATGCATGATAATCCTAGGCTACTTGTCAATCTTGTATCAACAAAAAAGATGTTTTGTATTTTGCTCTTATTTTCCAGTTTGAATGATTGATTTATCTCTCGACCCTGTGTTGGAGTTGGTCTGTAAGGCCAGTGTCTCAACTATTGGGAGTAATGTAGATGATAATCTCAAGCAGACCGATGAAGGATCTAATATTAATTAGACCACTAAGGGTTACAATGGTGGACAAAGAGGAAGAGGAAGGGGTAAATTTATAGGTACTTATTTTCAGTGTGGTGAAATAGATCACAAAGCTTTTAAGTGTCCTAAAAGAATGGTTGCACATTGCTGGAAATATAATATGTGAAGTGAGATACTGAGGGGGGGGGCGGGGGAGGGGTGGAGCGGGGGCGGGGGGTAAATCATGTTAGGAATGAATGCTAAAGTGTTTGGCACCCATTCTGTAGCAGTTGTTGTTGCATTCATGACTATGATTGTCATTCATGTCAACACTGTGTTTTACCGAAGACTTGCAGAGAAGTAGACAATGTTTTGATTAGCGCACATGGGATATTGCAGTTGGAGCTATGCGACATTGAGGATATACTCTTTGATATGTTATATGTCTATGGTTAAAAGTGCATATAGTAATTCTTTTATTCATGAAAGTTATGATCATTTTGATGGAAGCAGTATTCAAGCAGTGTTCCTGAGTAGCAGTTTTTAGCAATCGGATGATATCTCCTAATCGGGATGGAATCTGGTCTTGCACAGTTAAAGGGAAGCTAGAGACACATTGATAGTGATGTGGATGACAGCGCAAACTTTGAAGTCACACGAGTGTAGATTTATTGTATTTGGAAGCCGATAGTTTTATGTAATTTTGGTGTAGCATGTGGAATATTTTATTTTGTAATTGTGTGCCGACTCATTTGTAATTATTTGAGTGTGGTATAAAGGAAGGAATGTTTTTCCTTGTTGTATAGTTGAGATGTGATGTGGTATGCATGAAGTGAAGAAAAGAGCTAAGTATGAAAGCGAAATTGTGAAGGAAGACATGCAAAGTACAAAGATCTGAAATTGAGATCTGATGTAACAGTGAGTGCGGTTTGGCACAATCAGAGAAGAGGTAACATATTATTCTATTGAATAATGCAAAGATTATTTAGATAGTGAGTTTAGTGATCTTACCCTGAAGTTGTTTGGGGAGTGAGTCCTTCCGTCTTCCATAACTCTTAACAGGGTTAGAATCTTTTAACAGGGATTCAAAATCTCCTAACAGGAATTTATATGTACTAAATGTATTTCATAAGACTCCTAACAGAGTCCATCCTTTCACAAGGAATATTCATATTAGTGCATCTTTTGTGGGCATCATTCCCACCAGGGTTTACTCTTTGATCAAGAGATTCCCTAGTCAACATATCTTGTGTTATTGTGTAATTGTGTATGAATATCTTTCTATGGTTGGTAATTGTATTGCTTACATGGTTTAATGTTGTTGAAGATTATAAAATTTATAATTATCTGATAACTGATTCACCCCCCCTCTCAGTTATCTTGGTGGACTTTACTTTCTAACAATTGGTATCAGAGCAGCAAGTCCTTGAAAGAGAAGTTTAACAGCTTAAGAACATCCATGGTGAATTTTAAGAAAGAAAGCCCTAAGTTTGATGGAGTAAATTTTTATAGTTGGAAAGAAAAGATGAAGACACATCTACTATGTTTAGGACCAGGTTATTGGTTGACTACAAAGAATGTTAAGAGTATCATTGAAGAAGATGATCTTGAGACATGCTCTAATAATGAGAGAGATCTATTAACGTGTAACATACTTGCAAGATAAGCACTTTTGACAGCACTTCCAGAGAATGAATATAGTTAGGTAAAATGTTTGAAAAAGTCTCATGAAATTTGGAAAGCTTTGCACTCTACTTTTGAAGGTGATGAACATGCAAAAAGAGTTAGATTACATAATTGGATATGTGCATTTGAAGATATAAGAATGTTGGAAGATGAATCTGTTAGAAGCTATATTGGTAGAATGTCAGAAATTGTTGTAGGGATAAAATCTTGTAGATGAACAAAGACAGAGAATGAAGTGATATGGAAAATTTTGAGGACATTGACTCTTGTATTTAAGCAGATAACATAGATGATTGAATAAGTTATACCTTGTACTACGAACTTTACAAGAGAGACTCTTCTTGGAAGATTGGAAGAAGCAAAGATGAACTTGAGGTTATCAGGAGACTTACCTAGAATGGAGACAACATTCAGTGCTCTTAGTATTCGCCCTACATTGTCAAGAAGCATCAGTGTGAGTGGATATTATGCTGGCAACAACAAATCTAGAAATGAAGAAGACAAGAAGATTGAAGAAGGTATTGCCTTGCTTGTGAAAAGAGAACCAGACGGTAAAAAAAATTTTAAATGTTGGACTTGTCAAGAATATGGTCATTTTGCATCTAAATGTCCTAAAAGAGTTAAGAAGTATAGAAATAATTTCAAGCCTAGAAGATCAAAGGAATGTTATTATGTTAATGATGAAGACCTTGAAGCAAGTATTGAAACAAATTTAAGTCAAAGTGATACTGAGAGTAATGATGAAATAGGATTTGTAGCAATTAAAGAAGAAAATTCTGAAACTAATGTTAAGAAAGAAAAAGCTTTAGTTTCCCAAGTTGAAAAGAAAGTTGATTGGATTATAGATAGTGGTTGTTCACATCATATGACTGGAGATATGAAAAAAATTTATAAAGTTTAACAATTATGATGGAGGAGTTGTTAGAGTTGGTAACAATGCACCTTGTTTGATTAAAGGTATAGGATCTATTACTCTTGATGGAAAGACTTATACTGATGATGTTTACTTTGTTGATGGATTGAAACATAATCTTTTGAGTGTTGGACAGTTAGTTGATAAGGGATATCAAGTTTGGTTTATTGAGAAAACTTGTGTGATAAAGGATAAAGATGAAAATTTGATTGGAACTAGATCTAGAACCAGAGGTAATGTGTTTTAGTTGAATCCTACTGAGATGACATGTTTGATTCCTAAGATTGATGACAGTTGGTTATGGCATAGAAGGTTTTGTCATCTAAACTTTGATAATATTGTGAAAGTGAGTCCTACACTTGCAGTAAGGGATTTGTCTAAAATTATGAAGCCTACTAACATGATTTGCAAAGAATGTGTGATGGCTAAGTAGAAGATAATTTCTTTTCCTAGTAAGAAGTTCACATCGGCAGAGAAGTTGGAGATTGTTCATACAGACTTGAGCAGTCCTACCAGGACTAGAGGATTCTATGGAGAAAAGTATTTTATGATTCTTGTTGACGATTTTACAAGAATGATGTGGATTGCATTTCTAAAAGAAAAATCTGAAGCATTTGATAAGTTTAAGATCATTAAGAACAAAGTTGAGAATGAATCTGGAATGAAGATTAAATGTTTGAGATTTGATAGAGGTGGTGAATTTACTTCTAGAGAGTTTAACACCTTTTGTGAAGTGAATGGTATTAAGAGACAGTTTTCAACCCCTAGAACACCTAAACAAAATGGTATTGCAGAAAGAAGAAACAGATCAGTGACTAAAGCAGCAAGAGCTATGTTATTTGAGAATCATTTAGCGAAGACATTTTGGAGAGAAGCAATGAATACAACAGTATACATAATGAACAGAGTACAAATCAGAGTAGACATAGATAAAACACCTTATGAATTATGGTTTGGACATGCACCCTCAATTAAGTATTTTAGAATTTTTGGAGGCAAATGTTATATAAAGAGAGATGATGATATTGGAAAGTTTGATCCTAGAAGTGATGAAGGTATTTTTCTTGGGTATTCTTTGAAGAGCAAAGCATATAGATGTTACAATAAGAGAACTAAAACTATTGTTGAGAGTGCAAATGTTAAAGTTGATGAAAATTTCAAAATTTAAGAAAGAATGCTTGATTATGAATCTAATGAAGAAGCTCATCCTAAGCCTAACACTGAAACTACCAAATTATTCTATGAAACTGATAGTGAATTGTTGAATGAAAGTCATGCTGAAGAATCTAGAGAAGAATCTATAGTTGAAGCAAGATTTGAGACTATGACACCGAACAGGTATTTATCAAGACATCATCCTGTTGAACAATTTATTGAAAGTTTGGACAGAGGAGTTCTAACTCGGAATAAGGTACATTTATGTTTGATTTCTCCAATTGAACCTAAATCTACTAGTGAAGCTTGTGAAGATGAACATTGGATTAATGCTATGAAAGAAGAACTAGATCAAATAGAAAAGAACAAGACATGGGAATTAGTCCCTAGACCTAAAGACAAGAATATGATTGGAACTAAATGGGTAATCAGAGACAAGATGAATGAACAAGGAGAAGTTGTAAGAAACAAAGCAAGATTGGTATGTAAGGTATACTCACAGCAAGAAGGAATTGACTATGAAGAAACTTTTGCACCAATAACAAGAATTGAAGCAGTAAGAATGTTTTTGGCCTATGCAGCTTTTAAGAAATTCAAAGTGTATCAGATGGATGTGAAGTCAGCATTTCTGAATGGAGAATTGGAAGAAGAAGTCTACATTAAGCAGCCTGAAGGTTTTCCTTTGACTCAAGAAGGATACATGGTATGTAAACTGAAGAAAGCATTATATGGACTAAAGCAAGCACCTAGAACTTGGTATGCAAGACTAGATAAGTATTTGTTAAAGTTAGGATTTGCTAAAGGAACGACTGATAGCAATCTATACACAAAAGAAATTGAAAATGGCTTGTTGATTATAGTTATTTTTGTTGATGACATTATTTTTGGAGGAGAAGATGAAGCTAGTGACAAATTTGCTGATGAAATGAAGACTGAATTTGAAATGAGTATGATTGGTGAGATAAAATACTTTTGGGGATTACAGATAACACAAAACAATGATGGTATGTTTGTAAGTCAGACAAAGTACTTGAATGATTTGCAGAAAAGATTTGGAATGGAGGACTGTAAACCAGTTGGAACACCTATGGTAACTGGACATAAGTTATCTAGCACAAATGAAACACCGACAATTGAGCAGAAGAAATACAGATCCATGATTTGAGGATTGCACTATTTGACACACACAAGACCGGATATAGCACATTCAGTTGGAATTGTGGCAAGATTTCAAGCTGAACCTAGAGAATCACATTATGTAGTAGTAAAGAGGATACTGAGATATTTAAGAGGCACAATGGACTATGGATTGTGGTATGAAAAATCTGATGATTTTACCCTATGTGCATATACAGATGCTGATTGGGGAGGCAATGTTGATGATAAGAAAAGCACCATTGGAGGAGCATTTTTCCTTGGAGGAAGATTAGTTTCTTTGCTAAGCAAAAAGCAGAATTGTATTTCACAGAGCACAACAGAAGTAGAGTATGTAGCAGCAGCAAATAATTGTAACCGGATAATTTGGATGAAGCAGATGCTGAAGGATATCGGAATTAAATTTGTTGAACCTGTTGTTATACATTGTGACAACACCAGTACAGTCAGTATGTCTAAGAATCTTGTACTACATTCTTGTACTACATTCTAAGACAAAACATATAGAGATCAAGTATCATGTTGTAAGAGAGAAAGTTGCTGAGAAAGAAGTCAGACTGGAGTACATAAGCACAAAAAAATAGATAGCAGACATATTTACAAAGCCTTTGCCTTAGGATACATTTGAGTATCTAAGAGGTATGCTTTGCGTTACGCCCCAGCCTACTCTTGAGTAGTGATGCAATTGGTTGCATCCATCTAGTAATGTATGAGCCCTATCTTTCTTCTAGAGTGGATGTTGGTACTTCCTCTATGGGGCAGTATGTGTATCTGAGCTGAGTCATGAGGACTCTAGTAAATGTATTTTCTGAAAAGTGTCTTTTGACATTGAGTTATTTTTGACATAGTGATGGAATTTTTGTCATTGATGTCAATGGGCGAGAAGTATGCATGAAAAACAATATGAGAGAACTGAACAGGATAACAAAGCAAGATTTGATTGATGAAGAGGATTTGAAGAAGCAGTGTTGTAGTACTGGATTTTTGGAAAATTGGATGTTTTTCATCTATGTTGCCATCAATGCCAATGGGGGAGATTGTTAGGAAGGAATGCTAAAGTGTTTGGCACCCATTTTGTAGCAGTTGTTGTTGCATTCATGGTGCAAGAGCACCTAAAGTACAAGAGGAAAATGAGGTTCAGAGTCCTTATATCAGATATTAAAATATATTTGATTCATTTGTGATGTATTTGAGTCCATATGTAAGGCTATGTGAAGCCATTTATATGACATTGTTAATATTGTCATGTTAAGGTCCTAGTTTGGTCAAGAAGATAAAAATATGAAAGAATGCCTAATAAAGGCTAAAATTGATGTAAAATGTCTAATAAGTCCATGTTACGGTGATTCAAGTGTCCATGAAAATAATTGTTAAGTTTGGAGTTAAACTAGTAAAGTTGTCATAAAGTTGTAATGCAAAATGCATAAAATATTGTCAAAAGATGCAAGTGTGTTGTAAAAGGTTAAAAGAGTGTAAGGAGATGGTTCAAAAGGTGGTTGGGAAGTTATAAACCACCACACATACTATAAAAGCATTTTATCGGTCATTCCAAATAGAGATGAGAAGAGGAATAGCATTTTTAATTAATTGGTGTTTTCAAAACTTGTTGTTTTGATTGGTGTTAACTATTTTTATGTAGTTTTCAGGTCTTGTACGAAAATGTACGACTTGGAAACCCTATAATATAGTAATGGATAGATAGAAGGATGAATTCTCTTTCTCATTCTTTTGGTTTGGTTCAATTTTATAAACAAATGAATAAGTTATGAACGTTTTGGTTGAAGTTGTCAATTGCAGATTTGAGGATTTTAGGGAACAATCATGTTGCAGCATTTGGTACGGACACATTTTAGAGAATCAAGACCTCTAAAAATATGCATTGGAAAGATATGTGAATTATCGTTCATTACCTTTTGGTTTGAGTTGTTTTTATGTAGATTTGTAAAATTTAGGAGCGTTTGAGTAGAAACTAGTTTTTAAAAATCTGCATTGGAGTTGGAGGCAGTGATTTAGGCTTGTAAAATGATATATGGATGGGAAAACTAAATAGCTTACATATTATGAAACTAGATTCATACATTATTTAGATGGAATTGGTTTGGTGTCAGTTGGATTCATTTTGAGAAAGATATGGGATGCCCTAGGCAGGGTTTTGTGTTTTAAATCTGAATAATGACAGGAATATGTACCAAAATTTGCAGTCTGAAACAATAATTGTTTGAGGAATCAAATAGAATCATAAGACCTTGTAATTTTGGGAAATGGTAGTTCTTGATGTTGGCTAAAAAATTTATTCTTTCTAGAAAAATTGATATTGTGATTTGATGGGTCGAATGAATCAATCTTTAAAGACTGTCTTGAAGACAACAATGTTATCAAATCAAGAGAAAGGTTGATGTTTTTGTTGTGGTTTACCTCATAAGATGCCTCTATAAAAAGATATTATTTAATGATTTTTGAAAGGATTAGAAAGGATCCTATTGATTGTTTGGTTTGTATGATGCTCTGCATCAATTCATGACTATGATTGTCATTGATGTCAACACAGTGTTTTACCGAAGACTTGCAGAGAAGTAGGTAGTGTTTTGATTAGCGCACGTGGGATATTACAGTTGGAGCTATGCGACGTTGAGGATATACTCTTTGATATGTTATATGTCTATGGTTAAGAGCACATAAAGTAATTCTTTTATTCATGAAAGTTATGATCATTTTGGTGGAAGCAGTATTCAGGCAGTGTTCCTAAGTAGCAATTTTTGGCAATCAGATGATATCTCCTAATCGGGATGGAATCTGGCCTTGCGCAGTTAAAGGGAAGTTAGAGACACATTGATAGTGACGTGGATGATAGCACAAACATCGAAGTCACACGAGTGAAGATTTATTGTATTTGGAAGCCGATAGTTTTATGTAATTTTGGTGTAGCATGTGGAATATTTTATTTTATATTTGTGTGCCGACTCATTTGTAATTATTTGAGTGTAGTATAAAGGAAGCAATGTTTTTCCTTGTATAGTTGAAATGTGATGCAGTATGCATGAAGTGAAGAAAAGAGCTAAGTATGAGAGCAAAATTGTGAAGGAAGACATGCGAAGTACAGAGATCTGATGTAATAGTGAGTGCGGTTTGGCACAGTTAGAGAAGAGGTAAAATATTATTCTGTTGAATAATGAAAAGATTATTTGGATAGTGAGTTCAGTGATCTTACTCTGAAGCTGTTTGGGCAGTGGGTCCTTTTGTCTTCCATAACTCTTAACAGGGTTAGAATCTTTTAATAGGGATTCAAAATCTCCTAACAGGGATTTATATGTACTGAATGTATTTCATAAGACTCCTAACAGAGTCCATCCTTTCACAAGGAATATTCATATTAGTGCATCTTTTGTGGGCATCATTCCCACCGGGGTTTACTCTTTGATCAAGAGGTTCCCTGGTCAACATATCTTGTGTTATTGTGTAATTGTGTATGAATATCTTTCTATGGTTGGTAATTGTATTGCTTACATGGTTTAATGTTGTTGAAGATGATAAAAGTTATAATTATTTGATAACTGATTCACCCCCGCCCCCTCCCCTCTCAGTTATCTTGGTGGACTTTACTTTCTAACAAATTAGATATCTCCAATAATTCACTTCTACAAATTAAATTCACATGCATACCATAAACATGAATTTCAATATTGAGATAGATCTAACATTCAAACTTCAATCATCAAATGAAACACATAACACACAAATTTTGGTTACCCAAAAACCCTTGAAAGGTAAAAATGGGGTGTGGATGGCACCCACAAATCTTCACTATTGTAGTATAAAGTTTGCATGTTAGGGATACAATGTTTGATCACTTCAGATGATCTACCCTGTGAGGGGTCTGCCCTGTTAAGAGCTTATAGATTTATGCAATCTACCTTGATTAAAGGATTTAAAACTTATAGCTAAGTAAGCACCCGGTTAAGAGATTTATGAAAGCCTGTTAAGACTTCTCTGTTAAGAAATTTTCCCTGATTCACCTGCTAAAATGTATCAATACCTGATCCTTCGGTTTGCACTGAAAATGATGATAAAATAACTCCTCTTTCCACTACTTATCTGATCCCAAAATCAAATGTATCTATGTTATGTCCTTCACTTCTTTTATCGATCACTTTGATTGATCTCTGCATCTGATAATCAAAATACTTCTGCGTACATGAGATCTCCTTCTTTGCATCCATACATGCATCGTTTTAGGGTTTATATCTCATCTTATATAAATATCCAATCGACCTCCTAGATTAAGATCAACAATCTAAATTCTCTACTTATGCCGCTGAAGCATTCCCTTTTTTCTAATAGGTTACATGGCTTACATAGGGATTAATGATTAGACATACAAGGCATAATAAACTCCTTGATTCCCTCAACAAAAATAAAATCTTGCATAGAAGTCAGCCAAAATGGTTTACCTTGGTGTTTGTGCCATAAAAAACTCATATGTCAAAACTGGCTTGCTCGACAAATGAAGTCTTTGATGCTCGACATTTATTATTCTTCATATACTAGTGCTCAACATTGACTCTTCTATACAACTTGGCATAAACTACTCGGTGACTACTGAAGTACTTAGTGACCTCTGACTTTCTTGACAGTAACTACTTCTCGGTAACTATACAAGTTTATACATAACTCGGCCTTTACAACATGGCCCAATTGTAGTGATGACTGACCAACATTGCCTAGAAAATGACTAAGTTCTAGACACTAATGGACAAAAAAACTTAGGGATCAACAACACATTTGGATAGAGAGATTACATCGACTTCTGGGGATAATACATTGAATGTTGTTGAAGAGGGTGAAATCCTTGTCAGTAAAAGAGTTACAACATGTATTGATGAACCTATGCAAAGAAGGAACTTGTTTAGAACCAAATGTAAATTTAAGGATAAGGTATGTAATGTTATCATTGATGGTGGCAATTTTGATAACTTTGTTTCCAAAGAAATCAATAGTAAATTGCAGTTGAAAAGGAGAAAACATCCAAATCCTTATCAAATTAGTTGGTTGCATGATGAATCCAAGGCTAGGATTGATGAGCAATTCCTAGTTAGTTTTAAGACTAGGACTTATCATGATGAGATTTTATGTGATGTATTACTTATGGATGCTTATCATTTATTGCTTGGGAGACCTTGGCAGTTTGATATGCATGTTATGTTTGATAGTCATGCTAACACCTATGTGGTAAGGAAAGGAAGATCCGAGTATAAATTGATACCTTTGAAGGAAAAGGGGAATGGGAGATGTGGAGTTGTCTAATGTTGTTTGATTTATAGTAGCTAACATGAGAAATTGAGCATTGATGAACCTAAATTCCTATGAGTAGAATTAAGGAGAATGAAAATTTTGAGGAGGTTAAGGTTAAAAACATCTTTATGGAACTTGCAAGGATTAAGGTGAAGATGACATATTTGGTTATGGAAGTACAACAAATTATGACACTTGTAAGTGTTGGATAATAGGGTATAGATAGTACTAGATTGAAAAGAAATCTCATTGAAAGGTCTGATGACGATGTGGTTTAGAGGAGTGTTGATGGTAAGAAGAAGAAACTAAAGGATTACAATAGAGGAAAGATAGTGTTGATTGCAGGACAAGATGATATGTGGATCAAGAATAAGTATGGGATATATGTTCTGAATCCTATCAGATGTTAATGATTTCCTTTCAAGGAACATCTTCTTCTCACCTGGGGTGTCTAATGTAGGAGCATCCTAGGGTAGTTGGAAATCTTGCATCAACCAGAAAGATGTTTTATATTTTTCTCTTATTTTCCAGTTTGAATGATTAAGTTGTCTCTCAACCATGTGTTGGAGTTGGTGTGTGCAATTGTACTATGATGTTTAGGACCTATCTAGGAATAGTTTCCTATGATCACATCTCTTTTGGTTTTTGGAGGTTTGATTTTGGATTCATCTAGTGGTAGTAGGTAATGTATTTATTTCTTACCTAGATTGGTTGAGGAGATTTACCATACAATTGGCGATTGTTGGGTTTTAGCATGTGCGGTCATGGATCATGATTATTGGAACTTGTGTGGACCTATATATTGGATCACGCATCCTTATGTTCTTATTTTTGTGATCGGTGTTTTCCATTTGGATCAAGTCCTATAATGGATTCTTGTGCTATAGTCAGGTGTCAAGATCTGGTTTGCAGTGAAGATTCACGAGTTGCGATTGCTCATGGTACATTTTTTTATGTTCTTGAGTTCTTGGTTGATCTCCTTGTGTAATCACACATTATGTTATACTCATTTATGGTTTTTCTTATGGATCTGGGTCCTAACGTATATGTTTGATAAATTGGGCTCAATACAACATTTGAGTTATTAGAATCAATACACATGAAAGAGTTTTTTTGCATCAATACAACAATTTGTCTTGGGTTGGATTATACCAAATCATAGACTTTGTATTAGACATTATTTGCTAAAATGTATATCACTATGATATTGTGTGCCTACAATCTAAGTTGTTCTCAACGTCATCATTAGTGGAGTCATTATGATCCTCAACCTAATTATCATCCTATAATGAACGAGGAACATAATGTCTATACTGAAGATGATATTGATTTCAAATCCATACACACAATTTGATAGCATTATCACAACATTACACTTCAAAAACATAGGTCAATGAGTTTTGATTAAGTAAAAATAAGTTTTGAAAGGACCTGAAACCTTAGACAAAAGTAACAAAATATAGGGCAATGAAAGACCATAAAAAAATTGTGTTGCACCACCAAACAAACCAAAGGAACTAACCATAGTTCCACCAAGTGGAACAGAAACCAGCCCAGCAAACCACAAAAAAGGATAATCAAGATTTACATTTTAGCCCATCCTTATGTGAGCGTAAATTCATATCAAAAGGAGGTTTGGAAGATTTAAATTTCTTCCCTTTAATTGTTGTCCATCCATCCTCCACCTTCTCAGCAGCCTTCTACCAATCCAAATAAAAACCAGAAGACCCCACAAAAACCTGAGAAACAAGGCAGTCCACACCAGCATCCACAAAAGGGACAAGGATAATGTCATTGCCAATCCACGTAACCCCTAGAGACCCAGGGATATCAAGACTCACAACATCAACAGACAAGACAACTGATACATGAACAACATCAACAATTAGGTCAGGATCAGACGTAACAGTAACACTTGAAGGGACAAAATCAACAGTCTGGACCAAAACTACATCAAAAACATCATTAGTAGTACCAACCATAGTGTGAGCATCCCGAGAAGGGATAGCAGCCAAACCCCCAACCTTAGAAAATTTATGAACCATATAATGATGATCAGAAGCCCCCAACCACCAAGAAGGTGATCTCTTTGATTTACCCTTATTAAAATAGCAACGCGCAACAAGATGTCCAATCTTGTGGCATTTCCTGCATCTGAACGAGATACTCTCATAATCAAGATTTTGGATCCAGGATCCCCGAGGGGAAGCCAAAGTAATCTTCTTAGGGAGACCCAAAGAAACATCAACCTCCACAAGAATACAAGAATATGTCGGAGGAAGAACATCAGAGGAATCAGAATTAACCAACTGGAAATCCCCAATAGCCTCCCCCACAGATTCCAGAACAGAATCCAACCAAAGGTAAAGAGGAAGATTCGACAATCTCACCCATAAGGGTATTTTATTAAAGGACTCGGAAAGAGGATCCAATCCCTGATGCCAAGGTTTGGCCATCAAGGGGAAATGCTCCTCTCAGGGGAAAGAATAATCACATAAAATGGTTTTCCTCTCTTCAACATTTCCAAACTTTGCAATAAAAAAACTCTTTGCCACAGGGCATATCTGAACAATATCAATTAAAATGGGCTCCCAATGTTTGCAATTCAAGCATGCAAGTCTAAAAGAGAAGGCCAAAAACCCCTAAATCTAAAGATTACAGCAGTAGAGGAGAAATCCTCCACTGTTTTAAAGATCTCATCAACTATATCAGGTTCTAAATTAACCACAATGGGATCACTTACAGAGGTCAATGAGTTAAAAGCTATGAGTTTTTGAATATTGTTTAAAGCAAAAAATTACAATTGACATCTACACTAATTTTGTAACTTCAGGGTTTACTGGTTGGGAAACCACCGAGTTTGTAATGGGATGAATGAGTTAGTTTAAAGTCTACTTGTATGTTGCAATCTTTCTATGTTGGTGTAGTGTCTTTAATTGAAGTACTCTTATCAATTTGAATTTTGAATTTGAAGCTTAACTTGCAAGAATTCATCTGATTGCCCCTTTAATTTTCAATATGTTTTCCCTTGAATATTTATTGGTGGCCTTAACACTTTTTTTTTCTTAATGCACAAAGTTTTATATTGAAATGACCACAAGATGTGCATTTGAGGTAGAATGAATAAATAGTGTGGCTAAAATGATGGTAGAAGGTCGTGTTTAATTTTTTAGACATGTCAAATCTATGTAGGCACTAGTAGTATTAGTGATTGCATTGCATTGCCAACTTTGAACTTGATTTGGGTCGATGAACTTCCACGTGGAAATGTTTTATTTTTACAATGGTTTGTGGCTAAGGTGGTGAGCCTCAAGCGAGTGTAAACAAATTATATGTATCTGATTGGACTTTTTCTCAATTTGACTCTACATGTATTGCCTTTTAGTGTTGAATGGATCATTAAAGGGCTTGTGAGAACCTATCACTGATATGGACAAGTTCATTGTTCGAGAAGAAAGGAACTCAATTATTTTAATGCATATATAAAAAACTATAATTCACCTAAATTGATTCATAGTTTCTTTATTTTACTTATGGAATAATCTCTAACACGTAATAGGGTTCAAGTGTGGGCCCATAACAGACCCAATAATTTTGCACCTATTGGACCCCTAGAACAGTAAAATTGAACCCCTAAAATAGATAAATTGGAACGAAATTGGAAACCCTTAATAGTAAAGATAAGGACATGGTCTAAAAGAGTATTAGAATATTCTACCTTCACATAGTTGCCAACGTTTTCTTGGGCTACTTGTAGATTAGGAGAGATATAAAACCTATCAACTTTGCTAAGTTTTCTATCCATTACTAGCTTGAAATTAGTCCAAGTAAACCAATTATGTTTGTGGCAAGTGCTTTTATTAAATAATAGATCAACAATCCCCATCGAGCTGAAGAAAAATAATCATTTATTGAATTCTTCATTACCAAGTTTAATATGAAAGGGACAACTTTGATCAGTATGGTGTTCTACCATGTTGAAATCCCTACTAACAATCCAATCAGCACGAGGTAGGTGATTGGACATCCATGACCATAACTTTCATCTTTATTTTGTAATGTTAGGGGCATATAAAGAATGAAAACTAATAGATTTTCCATCAATAAGGGTTAGAACCCATACACAGTTGCATGGTGGACACTCAGACCTTTATTAATGAAAACCCTATTTATCCATGAAGCCAATCCAATTGCAACCCCCCTACCATGACTACTTAATGTATGAAAAAAGGTAGCATCTATCTACATTTTAAATAATAACACAATAAGACCAGGACAATTATTTTTAACCTCTTGCAAAAAACAATATCAAGTTCCCATTTGACAATAGACTTCTTAACTTCAAATTTATGGTTATAGAGTGATAACCCTCTAACATTCCATGACAACGTTTTATAATCATGATTAACACTATTAGAAGAGTCTCCTTCCTGTGGAAAAATACCATAATGATTAATATGCTTAATTGAACTATCAGGATAGAGATCTAAAGATCCATTCCTAATTGAAAGGGATAGAGATCTATGTTTTTCAATCAAACTTGTATGGGATTTCTCCTTACTCCTTGCAACATACTTAGTAGGAGAAGAATGGTGATTTTGTGAAGCCACCCTATATTTGGAGTCAATTCTTCTTGGTGGATCCTTTCAATTCCTAACCATCCTCCAACTATCTCATAACATCATTTACATAAGAATTAGACTTCACATTATCATTTTCTTATGATATATCATTGGATATTTATGTTGTGTAAGGGACAAAATTAGGCATCATAGTAGGTTGTGTGGACTATGGTTGTCATTGTGACTAAGGACACCTGGGGATTGAGTATAACTGTATATGTTTTACCTTACCAGAGACTCTCTTATTAAGTGACCATATTGTCTACAAAAGAAGTAGGCATTAGGATTATAAAATTAGATTATTGTCTGGAAAAAATCAACCCTAGCTCAACTATCTTAATACATCAAGTAGTTGATTATTTAGGTCCATTTCATTATTATTTTTGCACCAGATAAATCACTCAATTTGCACAAAATTTTATTATAGAAAAGGTCTAAATGACAAATTCACAAAAGGCAATTCAATCCACATTAGATACTTAGTCCTAGAGGAACCCTCAAGATGAAAATCCAAAGGTTGAGCCTATAGATAGATAATTTGTCCACAAAGAACCCAAGTTCCATATTGAAGGACTTAAAGGGCATGGTTAGGGAAATGAAACTTATAGGAGACATACCCTTTACTTAATCCTCTTATAGCTTTAACGTCCGAACCTTTACTCTCCCAATTTATTTTAGCACGTTTATAAAAGTTAGTTTCAAATTATACGCCCTTCAAAAATAATAAAATTATAAGCCTATGTTGACACTTTGCAATTTAATTAAGCACATCATCAAGAAGTAGAAATTATAATGCCTTACCTACATTTTCTTGCTCCTCCATTTCTTTCTCTTCCTAGATAGGGTTTTCACTTGCTTATCAAGTTCAGTCTCCATTGCATCTTTGCTTGGAAAAATTGAGTTCCCTCCTTTATCATCATCCATGTGTTTCATTGCAAGTTCGTATGAGGCATTTGCACCATTATTTTAAAAGAGGGTTTCCACTTGTTCAACATTCCATGAACCTTCAACTTGAGCTCCTCATGCTTTCCTCGCCTCAAATTTTAGCCTCATTGTCACAAAGGTATTTTCTTCAGGTGTGAACCCTCCACCACCCCACAAAATGAACCCTTATCATACCTTTTAACCATAACCAAGGATTGTGAATAATCAAGCGTGTGTTTGTGTCTTAGCTATCTCTTTATCGCTTCCACACTCTAGCTCGATTTGCGATCTATGTTCCCTAGCTTTTTCGCTTATAAATTTTACACTACCCTAGCTATTTCTTTAGAGCTTCAATTCTTGTTTGACATAAGACTCTATTTTAAAATGAAACTCTCAAAACATCATTCATTACAAATAGTTATTTTATCTACATAAAAAAATTTGTGCTCAATCAAACCCTAAAATCCTCATTTTTGATGTACACTTCCACTAGATCATTGCTTAGAAAAGAAAATCAAAATTTACATATTCCATTAAACATAACCTACCTCAGTGCAATTTCAAATAAGCAGATCTTTAGCATAGGTTGAATCTTGCAAATGCATACTATAAATCTTTATGAGAGGCCTCAAAACTCACTCTTTCAATATCTCATTGCAGACTAAAGGAAGGACATAAGAATGCAACATTGTAAGTGTTAAGAAGGGATGCATGAGCCTTACCATTGTGCACTTTAGTTCACCTTCCACTTTCAAGAATGCATGAAATGCATACACAATCAATTTGCATTATATTTAATTTTAGATCATTTCTTGTAGATGCATGTTTACATCCATTGCATTAACTTAAACCGAGGAGCTTTGCATGTTGGGGTTGATTGACCACTATGCTCAATTCTATTTTAAGACTACTAGTTTAAAAATAGTTTGCAAGTTTAATTGGCAGATTAAAAGAGTTTAATTCAAGATGCATGAAATATGAATTTCAATTCTAATCTATTTTTAGGGGTTATTATCTCTATATAGACATCCCCTTGTTGAATTTGTAAGATTAAGAAAAGACCTCTATATTGAAGCATGATGTAATTTTCTCCCTTGAATGGATGAAAGAGTTATTTGTGCACGTGTTAAACTAGTTTTTGTTTTGCTATTATTTTTTTCATGTTTCTATGCTCTCTATGCTTTTTAAATCTTCACATGGTATTAGATCAAGTATGTGATTTTATGTGATATAATAATTTGCAAAGAAATTAAATGTAGTCATGAGAACGTTTGTAGTATTTTATATAAGAAGAAAGAAAAAGTAGAGCAAGTTAATCAAAGAAAAGAAGAATAATGCCATTTGGAACTTTGGAGATTGCATAGGTCATTGTGGAAGGAGGAATTGATGCTTTTTATTTGGGGTGCATTCTTTAAAGATTCTTGAAGCTTTAGAAAAGAAGGGTTTGGAGACCTCCACTGCAAGGATGGTTGAAATGTAATTTTGATGGGTGTTCTAAACAAAACACTAAGATTGTGGGTGTTGGGGCCATCTTAAGGGACCATAAAGGTGACTTTGATAGAATGCACTACTACAATGTGGGCATTAAATCCAATAACATAGCCGAGTCTAAGAAAGGACACTAAAGGACCTTAGGAAATCAGAAATCTGATGAGTGATCTAGAATTATTACTTTAAAAATCTTTTTTGAAACCACGGTAAAACAAATTTACAGAGAAGGGAATGTTGTTGCAGATTATATCGCAAATGAAGGTCTCCAGATTCAAATTTTGATCTATTGGAGAAGTTCAAATATCTTGCCAAATTTGTGAAAAGTTATATCAAATTAGATTAATCCTTATTAATAAAAGTGACATGTTGCATGTATTGAGGTGGAAAAGAAGTTGGAGGATTGAGATGAGGTGGAAACTATTATTTAATGTGATAATCAATTATGTCTTAAATGTCGTAACACTATCAAATCAATTCCACCAAAAATATTTACTATCAAATTAATATAAGAGAATGAACATAATGAAACCTTTTGTGAATAAGTGCATTTTAGATACTAGAGAAATAACCCTAAATACTATTGCATAAAACATCTCTTAATACCATAACCTCTTAATTAAAAATGCAGAATCCAACTTTATATAATCAACATTAAATGTATATATAAAACATACACAAAATTTAAGATGATGAATACATAATAGAAAGCATCTTTAAACTAACAATAAAATATTTTTAAAAAACTCATTAAAATTATTGATCATTAACTATTAGGATAATTCATCCATCTATTTCACATCTAATTTCCTTATCTGAGAAACAATGAATCCTGAATCTTCAAGTTTTTTCCATTGCAACGTTTGGCGAACAAACTAGGTTAACAATTGGATACAAGTTAGAACTCTCAAATGGTCTACACTTGCAAAAAGCAACCTTGCCAAAGTTTAATGATCTCATAGCAACAGGGAAACTCCAAAAAGGGTCTATAGTACAACTCAAAGGATTCACTATTCCTACTATTTGTAACTCCAAGTGAGGCAATAGCTACTAGGACTTTATTGCAATAAACCATTTTCACTTCCTTATGCAATTATAACTAGAAGAAGGTGCAAGGGGTATGTCGATAGGTCGTAGAGCTGAAAGCACTTTTCCGAAAACTGTGTAGTTGTAGAAGGAAGTCTTATACTTAGCAACATCCACTTTGTAAGATTTGAAGTTGAATTTTAGGAAAGTGATATATTTTGAAGGTATTTCCACCAAAATAATGTAGCATTTAAATAAATTTGTACACATTAGAAAATGTTCTTTTTGTTAAAAGAAGCACAAGAGGTATAAGGAGAAGCACAATAGGAAACCAAGGGTATTTTTCGTACAATAGTGGATGAAAATTAATACGTAATATACAAGAAGAGAATATAGTTGTTTGCATGTTGTTGAGTTGAAATAACTACATCTTGTGTGCATTGTTGTTTTACATATTCCAACAAGAGTGCTTAGGAAGAGCAGAGCTGAACTATACATACAAGAAAGTCAAAATGCAATAAAGATTAGGACAGAATAAAACATTCCTTACATAGCATCGACACAAATTATGGAATAATAAAACAACGTTAAGATACTGTAGTCTATAAATCCAAGAAGTTGTCAAACGTTAAGATACTCACAAACAAAGCCTATGCTTTGACATTTGAAGACTGATGTGCCTCCCGAAGACTTAAAAAACTATACAATTTACAACACTACACCACTTATTTATCTACAGGTTGTTGTAAAAGAATATTAGAATTTTTTCATAACAAGAGGAAGTGTATTCAAGTTCAATTGTAGGAAGATATATTGTACATAGCAACATACACTTATGACGAATTAAAGTTACAATATTGAAGGACTATATCTGTATGTTGGATTTCCCAAGAGAATGTATCATGGAAATAATTGGAACACAAAAAAGAATGTTGTTGCTTGTTTTGTTTATGTTTCTTCATTAGGTGGGGGTACCTGTAGACGAGGGAAAATTATAAATGGTAAGAACTGGAAATTTGGTTGAAGAAAAAGAAAGCAATAACATGAACCGTAGAACAAAAAAAGAGGTTTTGCAAGTAAAATCACATACTTGGGTGTCATGTGAGAGCAAGTGTAGGTGAGCCTCTTCTTTCTTTATAATAATGTTGTATGGATTCCTTTTCATTTTGCAGAAGCGATCAAAAGAGAAGGTAGCTTCAATGCGAATGCAATGTAGGGATTTGACTCTGGAGATTGTTGTAAAGGTGAGGCCTTGTCTTTTAGTTTTACCTATATCAATTGTGGCCCTATCTAAGGTAAGCCCTTGTGATTTGTGTATAGTGATAGCCCAAGCGGTAGTCAGTGGTAGTTGTTGTTGAACTACAACTAATTTGGAATCTGATTGAAGAATCTGTGATTAAATATCAGTGAGGAGTTGTTGATTACATATGTAATATGATTAAATCAGTATTATGTTGTCATTGATGTCAACTAGTTTGATAGCACTTATCTTGTAAGTTACTATACTGAGACATCTGAAAAAAGGTGAAAAAGAAATGAAGAACAAAGAAATCTACATGGAGAAAGATGTACATGACAGATGAGGATAAGGAATACATTGAGTAACTTTTTGATGAGTCTATGACTTGATGATATTGACTTTATTATGTCGCATTCATCTATGATGAAGTACTGTTGTCATATTTTTTGCACATTTTGGAAGCCTAATTAATAGATGAGCTACTGTACCCTAATTTGTGTTATTAGTGGTCTTGTTTAAGATTTGCGTTCATTTCATTGCAAAGTACATGAAAAGGAAAATAAATGAATTGCATCTACATCTACACATACATCTATCTGTGGCATCTATACTGTTCAAAGAAGCAAGAAACTAAAAAGAAAAGCATCTATCTAGGCTCACACAGGCTGTGAGCATAGCCTTTACCAGAATTAAATGGATGAGTGCAAATATACATAAAAATGTTTAATATTGGGGTACCAGACATTGCCTGGTATTGCAGTCCGAAGCCCGGTCTAGTCCAGAAGCTCCTGAGATCCAGAACCTGCAAGAAGAGGAGAGGGGATTTGGGTTAGATCCAATGGATCTAAGCAATGGCTGATATCACAATATTATGAATGCATACATACACTCAGCCATGCACCTCTAACAAAGGTTGTGCTCAAAGTTGTGCATCAAGCTCAAAATCATCAAGGCACCATGGTTTTCACTAACATGTTTGTTTCATGTGCAGATACAGGGGAGCTGATCCAATAATGATTCTGTGAATGATCTGGGCCCTTGATTCAGATAACGATAGAGAAACCTCTGGTTCTCTATCTGTTATCCCATCAAGGGCCAAGAACACACACAATGTGTACAAATAGGGAACATTCAAATGATCCAGCATCAATCAGGCTATGATAAAAGAATAACAAGCTAAATGGCATCAAGTTGAACAGAGCTAATGACATAGTACACAGATCTATGAAAGAGATAGGGCACTCTGTTGCACAGGTGTTCACATGACATTCATCAACATGTTGAGGGCACAAAAATTCCATATGTTTAGAAAGTACAACATAAAGGTGTTTCAAAGCTAAACCCAATGCATTAATTTTACAGTATAATGTACTTCAAATCTGCATTCTATGCATATGCTATGGCATAATTATGTTAATCTGCATTGTGGAACAAATACATGGGTTTCATTTATGAATTAGTGATGTTTCTTTCTATGATAGCATGACATCATAAGGAATAGTAATGCATAGTGGCCCAAATAAGGAAGCCCAACATATCATGATGCCATAATAGACATACTTGGTGCAAATATAATATCAGCAGGGCACACATATTATATCTCATTGGATAAAATGCTTTCGGGCTCATTTCATACAAAGGATGTACAATCTACATGGTATCATCATTACTGTAGCACTCAATATGCAGGCATGCAATGAAATGGGGCCACCATGGAGTTCATAAAACAATAGGTGACAAGGTGTTACATCATGAAATAGCATTGAACAGTAACATATTTATGAACATCAGGCATGTGTCATAAGATGACATCTCAACATTGATGTACAATAAAATCAAGAAGGGCATCGATTCAGAAGTGAAATGCAAGATAGCATGTTTTGGGGCACTGACAACAGAGCACTGGCACGGGGACATTCAAGCAAATGAAGCAATATCAGTGAGTTTCCAACCAAGGTACAAATAGTGATCATTGATGCTTTCGACCCCAGCATAACAGTAAATGAAAGCAATCACAATATATAGCATGGCATGATACAATACCCAAATACATAGATGTCGTGCTCGGGTCACAGTGCCAATAACAGAGTAACGTGGTTTGTGAAATTCAAAACAGAGATGAGGTTCAATGTCGATGCCATGCCATAGCAATATGAATACAACAATGGGCACAGTGGTACCATGCCCGAACCCTCGGGCTTCTATTTTCAAAGAAACAATACAATGATACATCCACACAACATGCCCTAGCTTTATAGCTTTCGGGCTATATGGTTAGCAAGTGTCGTGAATGCCATATTCATATTCCCGAATATGCATTCACGAGGATACAATGCCATCTTTAATAGTGGAAGAAACATGAATAAAAGAACGTGCCCTCGACATACAATACAGTCATAAGTGAGTGCCCCTGTTTATACAAAGATAGAGGGTTGCCTTAACCTCTAAAAAGTCGTGAATGCCATATTCATGTTTTCGAATATGCATTCACGAGGAGGCAATGCCACTATTATATTGCAAAGTTAAAACAAAGATAAAACAGTGAACATGTATGAAATGATGCTACAACATGTCTTCACGAAGATTAAGCCAATGCCCTAGCTCTCAGGCCGTATACAACAAATAGCAATGATACAATCACAGTGCCTGTAGGATGCTATGGTACCACAAATCAAATGCAGAAACAAGTCAAACACAATGCATCGATGCCACAATGCATTCATAGCACGGGCTGTAATGAATGCAGAGAAATGTAACCAATAGTGTTTGCCAACATATAACAGTGCCCTCATATATGGCCATAGCACAAGACAAGCCGATAAACATATACATAAATAGAGATTCAATATGTAACAGTGCCAAGATGCAAATTCATAATATCAATGCCAAGAAGAATAACAAACAATCAACATGCCAATAATACAGTGCCTTTCGAATATGCAGAGAGGGAAGATGAAACCGATCACAATGCCTACCTCGATCTTTTTATCATTCATGAGGGTTTGTTGTTTCCTGATTCGAGCTTGAGTCCAATTCAGTAGCTGTAGATGGAATTGGCAACTTGCCATTTGTCAGAGGATAAACTTCACATTGCCACAGTCGAGAGTTGCAAAATATGAATGGCAATCGATTCATCTTTCTTTTTCTCCCCTTTTTCAAGGTCAAGTTCACATTAGCTTCGTTTTAATGTTATATTTTCAAAGCTAATATGTGGAGATTATTATTTGAGCTATGACCTAGGGTTTCTAGGTTGAGGATTTATTTTTTAAAAGGGCTTAACTTTAATTTGAATTAGGCTATTAATTGTTTCCTTCCCTTTTATATTGGGTTGAGGCTATTATAGTCTTGTTTTTATGCTAGGTGTCCTTGTATATGACGTGGATTTGGTCAAAATATAGATATTTTTAGACATTCTCCTCATTTTGAGTCGAGTGTGTCTTGAATATACATTCAGAATCCACTCATATTTGATATAGTGGGGGGCGTTATTTTATGTAAAGGTCATTGTTTTTCCATTGTAAGATGTCGACAAGTGGTATTTTTATGAGCCCTTGTTAGATATCAATTATAAAAACATGACTTAATGGGTGTAGTGGTCATCTCTGACTATCTATTTTTAGGTCCCACCTTCCTCGCCCCCTAGGAATCTGGGAGTCTGACTTTCAGACCATGATGCTACCTCATGGGTCCTATTTTGACTTTTCTATTGTTAGGAGGTAGTGGAGTTTGATGGCAGATTCTAAGCCTTTGTTTTTATACCTCTCACTTTTGGTGATTGAGGTTAGCTCTTCACTTTTTCTCTCTGATATAAGTGTTGTAGCTCTGAGAGACACAATTGTACCAGTTTCTTTCCAACAATAAGAATTAATCCTTCTGTTCTCCTACATTTTTTGGTTTTGTTATTGAAATCTTATGCTAAGATTATTGTGATATTTTCATGTCCTTAATCTACATTTTGAATTCAAGTGTTCATTCAGGAAATTGTCTTAGCTCAGTGATGTGATTTGTGTACTATCAGAAATATCAGAATTGTGAAGTTGTTCTTCCTTTCTGAATTCCAAGTACCTTATCTCATTGAGGGTTAGGAAAGTATGATTGAGTCGTGGTTCAGATTTGAAGTGTTGATAAAGTAAACTTATCATCAATTGCAGTTTATTTTTTAAATTTCAATGGATCACCTTTCATTTCAAGTATCAGTTGTTTCTTTTCAAGCATTTTCTATCCCTTTCCTCTCAAGTTTTAGAATAGTTCAGTGATCCAAGGGGGAAGTCAGCCCTTAATCCGGAGGTCTATTCTCAGCGAAGCATCCCACATCCTGAGAATAGTTCCATGTTTCACGGGATTGCTAGGTTCTATACTTAGCCATACTCGGGTGCAATCCCTAGTGACAACAAGTACAAAGTTGAAAGACACAAAGCAGTATTGTCGGTAAATGAAGCATTTCTAGTGTACACTAACGGAGTGTAGTGTATACCAATCGCAGTATTAACCAAGCAGTGTTCATCGACGCATTTCTTTGTTAACCAAGCGGGACAGAATGAATTAAATGATTAGTTTAGCCGATAAGATTGATGAGCTGGCAAAAGTATAACATCGAGGTAACAGATAATGTTTGTTACACAGATCGACAGCAGACGAAATTTAGGGAAGATCAAACGGAACAGATTGAAACGTGTTATTGACACAAGTACCTAGAAAGTTTGAAGCGGCAAAATCTATGAATGTGGTTAAGTGGCAAAATCTGATGGTGGAAAAGAAAATGATTTACTCGTCTATATAAGAGAACATAATTTATTTATGAAAGATGCTGGAAGAAGAAGAAGCTGGAGGATTATTGCGTGAACAAGGTTTTCATGCATTTTGATCACACTGGTTAGTAAGAACCGAGCTGCAGAACAATTACCGAGCTACAAAGAGCAATTACCGATGGACAGTAAGTTGATACAATATTGAATCTGAAGTGAAATATTGATCAGAAGGATTTGTATGGACTAAATATTGATCTGTAATCTGCAATTGAAGTTGTACTAAGACAGGTCATTTTACTATTACATATTTAACCATTGTATACAGTCAAAATCTCTTAATCGAGTGGACTCTGAAAGTCTTATGATGTATCATTCATAGAATAAACATTATTATCCTGTCAACCCCATAATGAATGTTGGTTGGACGATAACTTCTAGTCTAAAATCTTCTAACAAGGTCACACCTGACAGTGTGTTTGTAAACCTTTAACAAGGTTGGGTCTTAACCGACCTCACTTCAGAAGAGTGAACAATTTTGAGTTGTCGGTCCCGAGTGGTTTTTCCCTTTACGGGTTTCCACGTTAAATCTCTTGTGTTATGTGTTGATTGTGATATTTGTTTGTTATCATTCTTTACATGTTACATGTTAGATTTGATCGGTAACTGTTATAGTATTTGACTGGTAATCGGTAAAAGCATAGACAGTGAAAGTTATTATTGTTTACCGATGAGCAGAAATTAGAAAAGTTGTTTGAATTGTATATTTTGTTTTGGTACACTGGATAACTGATTCACCCCCCCCCCCCCCCCCCCTCTCAATTATTCTAACAATTGGTATCAGAGCACTAGTTGCTTGAAATAGAGTTTTAAGGACTTAAGCATAAAGGTCTCAAGATGTATAAGAGGGAAGTATCGAAACTGAACAAAGAGAACTTCACAGTATGACAAAGCAGAATGAAGTTGCACATATCTGGAATTGGGAACTCAGCACTAGAACTGATGAAAAATGGCTACATACAACCGCCCACTGATCCCTTAACTCTTGATCAACTAAAGGACAAGGATGAACACAATGTTACTATGATGGAACTTGCTGCTGCTTATACCGACGTTGAATTTGAAGATATCAAGACATGCACGACTGCCAAAGGAATGTGAGATAAATTTAGACAAATCTACAGTGGAGATCTGAATGTCAAAAGAGCCCGAGCTGAAAGCCTGAGAGGCAGATTTGATGATATGAGAATGAAAGAAGGTGAGAACATTGTCCAATATTCAAATAGACTCAAAGAGGTAGTACATGCTATTAAAGCATTTGATGGAGTAATTGATGATGAAACAGTGATAAGCAAGATTCTCAGAACTTTGCTACCAGTTTATCCAATCAGAATTTCTGCAATTCATGAAACAAGAGCTACATCCAACCTTACTCTTGATACTCTAATTTGTAAACTTACAACCTTTGAATTAAACAACTTTGATAACAGTGTTGTTCATTTTGTTGAATCCGCTTTCATGTCTTCTTTGAAGATTGGAAAGTCTAGCAGGAATAGTAAGAATTGTGATAGTGATGAAAATATCGATGATGAACTTGATGAGCTTGAAGCACTTATGGCCAGAAGATTGCCCAAAAGAAAAGGAAGGTATAGAGGTAACCTACCTTTGGCATGCTTTAACTGTAAAGAAGTCGGTCACATCGCTGCTAGATGTCCTCAGAAGAAAGATGATCATAAATCCAAAGACCGATCTGAAGGAAGCTATGGGAGAAGAGTCAACAGAGGTTACCGACACAACAACAGAGACAACCGAGACGAAAAAGGCAAAAAGGTATGTTACATAGCCGAAGATATTGAAACTAAATCTGATTCTAATGATGATATAGAAGTTGTATTTGTTGCTATGAAAGATAACTCGGAAGAGGAAGAGAAATATGAAGAGACAACACTGATCTCTAAAGTAAGCAAAAATGATACATGGATCATAGACAGTGGCTGCACACATCATATGACTAGTGATGTAGAGAAGTTTGATCATCTTGTTGAATATAATGGAGGATCTATGAGAATGGGAAATGATGCACCTTGTATGGTAAGAGGTAAAGGTTCACTAATGATCAATAATAGAATACAATGTGAGAATGCATACTGGGTAGATGGACTAAACTATAATCTGTTAAGTGTGGCTCAGCTGAACAACTCAGGCCACCGACTAGCTTTTGAGAGCAAAAAGGTGAAGATCTATGATGATGGAGGAAGACTTGTCGGAATTGGTACACAATCCAAAGGTAATCTATTCTATCTTGATATGGATCAGTCTTATTGTTTGTTAATAAAGGATGAAGATGCTCGGTTGTGGCACAGAAGATTATGCCATGTGAACTTTGACAACATGATCAAAATTAGTAGAAAGAAAAGAGTTAGAGGATTGCCTAACTTGTCAAAACTTGATCATGCCATGTGCCATGAATGTCAAAAAGGTAAGATGACTAAGTCTAGTTTCAAAAGCAAAGACTACTCAACAAAGAAGATACTTGAGTTGGTTCATACCGATCTATGTGGTCCTATGAGAACTCAGAGTTATTATGGTGATAGATATTTTATTCTTTTTGTTGATGATTACACTAGACTGAGGATTGTTATGTTCCTGAAAGAGAAATCTGAAGCTTTCAAAATGCTTAAGTGGTATAAAGATAAGGTAGAGAAAGAAATCAGAAAGAAAATAAAATGCTTAAGATCTAATAGAGGAGGTGAATTTATTTTTGATGAATTTACTAATTTTTGTAATGAGCATGGAATCAAAAGACAGGTATCTGCACCGAGGACACCTCAGCAAAATGGCATTGCTGAAAGGAGGAATAGGTCTATAATTGACTGTGCTAGGACATTGACGTTACATAAGAATGTTGCTCAGACATATTGGAGGGAAGCTATCAGTACAGCTGTGTATGTTCTTAACCAAGTACAACTAAAGAAGGACTCCAACTGAAAACCTTATGAACTATGGTTTGGACACAAACCTACTATAAGTTATTTTAAAATTTTTGGGAGTAAATACTTTATTTTGAAAGATGAGAGAAATGAGAAATTTGATTCTAAAGGAGATGAAAGAATTTTTTGGGATATTCCACTACAAGTAAAGCATATAAATGTTTGAATAAGGCTACAAATAAGATAGTTGAAAGTACTAATGTTCGTGTTGATGAGTTTGATAACAAGTACACAGAGGAAAGTACAAAGGAACCAGAAGACTACAGTACATTCACTTACATTGAACATCCAGAGTATCTACCGACACCGCAAACTGTGACAACCGGTCAACAAGGAAACAATGCAGGACAACAGGCAACACAAACCGAGGAACAAGAGGGAGCTACCGAGCAAGGAAATGACCTTGAACAGGATGAGCAAGAAAGGAGAAATCAAGTTTTGGCTAGTTTTGTCAAAAGACATAATCCTGAGACACAAATCATTGGAGACAGACATGCTGGAATACAAACTAGAAGCAAAACAAGACAAGGTACATGTCTAATTTGTGAATTTGAACCTAAAACTGTGAAAGTTACATTATAAAATAAAGAATGGGTTAATGTAATGAAGGAGGAAATAGAGCAAATAGAGAAAAACAAAACCTGGTCCTTAGTACCCTGACCAAAAGATAAGAATGTTATCGGTACTAAGTGGATATACAGGAATAAACTGAATGAAAATGGTGAAGTCACAAGAAATAAAGCTAGATTGGTATGCAAGGGATATGCACAGGAAGAAGGCATTGACTATGGTGAAACATTTGCACTTGTTGCTAGATTAGGAGTTAGAATGCTACTTGCATATGCTGCACACAAGAAATTCAAAGTCTATCAAATGGATATGAAGTCAACATTTTTAAATGGTATACTTGAAGAGTTCTACATTGAACAACCTGAAGGATTTGTTGATCCTGACAATAAAGAAATGGTATGTAAATTACATAAAGTTTTATATGGTCTAAAGCAAGCACCGAGATTATGGTATGAAAGACTACATACGTACTTGTTAAGTATTGGATTTGTTAGAACAAGTGAAAACAACAATTTGTATGTGAAAGGTGATACTGATGATACTATTATCATTGCTGAAATATTTGTTGATATTATCTTTGGAGTCTCAGATCTTATCTGCAAGGCATTTGCTGATGAAATGCAAAAGGAATTTGAAATGTCTATGTTTGGAGAGATTAAGTTCTTTCTTGTACTACAAGTGATTCAGCAGAGTGATGGAATATTCATCACACAATCTAAATACATAAAAGTACTGAAGACATTTGGCATAGAAGATGCTAAACTAGTGGGAACACCAAAGGCTAGTGGATGCAAATTGACAAAGGAGGATGAAACCACAGAGGTAAACCAGACACTTTACCGATCCATGATTGGTAAGTTAATGTACGTAGTTCACAGTAGACCAGATATAGCACATGATGTGAGAATTGTTGCAAGATTCTTTGCTAATCCTAGAGAATCACACATGATAGCTACAAAAAGGATCTTAAGATACCTAAAGAAAATAGAGAATTATGGATTATGGTATCCTAAGGAAGGAAAGTTTGAATTGAAAGTCTACACCGATGCTGATTGGGCTAGAAATGTGGATGATAGAAAAAACACCATCGAAGGAGCATTTTTCTTTGGTGAAAGGCTTGTAACCTGGACAAGAAAAAAGCAAGCTTGTATTTCTCAATCTACAACTGAAGCAGAATATGTTATTGCTGCTACCAACTGTTCAAACATTGCATATATTAAACAAGTGTTGGGAGGAATGAATGAGGTAATCACTGACCCGGTGATTATATATTGTGACAACACTAGTGCTATTAATATTTCAAAGAATCATGTGATGCACTATAAAACAAAGCATATATCTATTAAGTATCATTACTTAAGAGAACAAGTGCAAGAGAAGCAAATAAAGTTAAAATTTGTTACAACTAAAGAGCAACTTGCAGATATTTTTACAAAGCCCCTACCGAAGAACACATTTGAATACTTGAGGACTAGACTTGGGGTCCGTCCCCTATCTATCGGTCACTAAGGTGATCTGGTTGTTGCATCAGCCTACTTTTATCAGAAGATCATTTATGTTGATGCAAGATAGTTCACACTTTGAATCATGTTCAAGGTTGTGATTAAGTTTGAGAACTTGTACCGATTGGGATATCAGTATTCAGAGATACGGAGGAAAACAAAATTGTTTGTTTATTTGTTTCTTTGGCATTGTTGTCAAAGGGAGAGATAAACAATATGAAAAGGAACAAGCACCAACAAGAACTATTTAAGGGAGAGACAATCTGAATAAGACAGAGTATTGAAGATCAGTTACAGAGAACAAAAGCAGGAACAGGAGAACTAAAAAGATCACAACTATAGAATGGTAAAGTTGTTTTACTTAATGTTGTTTAGTAACGTAGTGATTAAACATATTAAGTCTATTCGACTTAGAGCATTTTGTTCACCAAGTTGTATAATATATGTTTGGTATGTGTATGGTACATTTCATATTACTTGAGTTGCCATCAATGCCAAAGGGAGAGATTGTTGAACTACAACTGATTTGGAATCTGATTGAAGAATCTGTGATTAAAGATCACTGAAGAGTTGCTGATTAGATATGTAATATAACTAAATCAATATTATGTTGTCATTGATGTCAACTAGTTTGACAACACTTATCTTGTAAGTTACTATATCGAGACATCTGAAGAAAGGTAAAAAAAAATAAAGAATAGAGAAATCTACATGGAGAAAGATGTACATGACAGATGAGGATAAGGAATACATTGAGTAACTTTTTGATGAGTCTATGACTTGATGATATTGACTTTATTATGTTGCATTCATTTATGATGAAGTACAAAGTTGAAAGACACAAAGCAGTGTTGTCGGTAAATGAAGCATTTCTAGTGTACACCGATGGAGTGTAGTGTATACCGATCCCAGTATTAACCGAGCAGTGTTCACCGACGCATTTCTTTGTTAACCGAGCAAGACAGAATGAATTAAATGATTAGTTTAGCCGATAAGATTGAGGAGCTGGCAAAAGTATAACATCGAGGTAACAGATAATGTTTGTTACACAAATTGACAACTAATGAAATTCAGGGAAGATCTAATGGAGCATATTGAAACATGTTATTGACACAAGTACTGAGAAAGTTTGAAGCGACAAAATCTATGAATGTGGTTAAGTGGCAAAATCTGATGGTGGAAAAGAAAACGATTTACTCGTCTATATAAGAGAACATAATTTCTTTATGAAAGATGTCGGAAGAAGAAGAAGCTGCAAGATTATCGCATGAACAAGATTTTTATGCATTCTGATCATACTGGTTAGTAATAACCGAGCTGCAGAACAATTACCAAGCTACAGAGAGCAATTACCGACGGACAGTAAGTTGATACAGTATTGAATCTGAAGTGAAATATTGATCAGAAAGATTTGTATGGATTAAATATTGATTTGTAATCTGCAATTGAAGTTGTAATAAGGCAGGTCATTTTACTGTTACATATTTAACCATTGTATACAGTCAAAATCTCTTAACCGAGTAGACTCTGAAAGTCTTATGATGTATCATTCATAGAATGAATATTGTTATCATGTCAACTTTATAGTGAATGCTGGTTGGACGATAACTTCTAGTTTAAAATCCTCTAACAAGGTCACACCTGACAGTGTGTTTGTAAACCTTTAACAGGGTTGGGTCTTAACCGACCTCACTTAAGAAGAGTGAACAATTTTGGGTTGCTGGAGGTGGTTTTTCCCTTTACAAGGTTTCCACGTTAAATCTCTTGTGTTATGTGTTGATTGTGATATTTGTTTGTTATCATTCTTTACATGTTACATGTTATATTTGATCGGTAACTGTTATAGTATTTGACTGGTAATCGGTAAAAGCACAAACAGTGAGAGTTATTATTGTTTACCGACGAGTAGAAATTAGAGAAGTTGTTTGAATTATACATTTTGTTTTGGGACACTGGATAACTGATTCACCCAACCCCCCCCCCCCCCCCCTCAGTTATTCTAACAACTGTGTGCGCTTGCCTCAGGTTATCGGTTGTATTGGGATAAGGTTTGGATGTTGTTCATCCCATGGTGGACCATGGTAATTATAAAATTCAACTGTAACATATGTTGGTAACTATGGGGGCTTAGAGCCAAAGGGATATACAATATCTTTGACTTGTCCAAGATATCCATTGACTAGGCCAGCTTTTATCCATAGATTTGTGGTAAGCATTACAGGTTGAGATCTACATAATAAGACTTCTTGTGACAATTGGTCATCATTTTCAAGTTCATCGAGTTGACGTTGTGTATTGAGTGCAACACAAAATGCAATAGGTACATGTAGTTGTTGTAGCCTTTTCTTATTGTGGAGTGTTACCAGTTCATTTGTAGCAAACAAATGTATTGTTTGGTCAAACTCTTTTTGTTCAATTACAATTAGATGCTTGTTTGTGCGTATCATTAACAACTCCCAATCATTTTATGTTGGTTCTGTGTTACGCATATTTTTTAATGCTTGACAAAATTTAATCTAAATCAGATTATCACCCTCTTGCCTAAAAATTGTATGCAATGTTACTGAAGTACTAAATTTGTGCCATAGATTTCTTGCAAGTGTGTGATGCATAGATAGGTTTATTCATAACAGGTGGGAGTTGGGCAAGGTCTCCTATTAGAATTATATAAATTCCACCAAAGAGGAGGTGTTGTTGTCACGGTATTGCTTCACGTAACCGTTTGTCAATTTTCAATAATATTTTTGGGCCTATGAAGCTCATCTCATCAATGAGAATGTATTGTATAGTTTTCATGTCTTCTTGAAAAGTTGTCAATGTCTGTCCTTGTAGTGGTTTCATTTCTCTAATTGGAATCTTGAGGGCTGCATGTATGGTCGATGCTTATATATTAAATGTTGCGATTCATGTTGAAGCGAGAACAAGGAGTCGTTGTACTCTTTCCAGTCTACTATTCTGAAATGATTTTCTTATGCAATTAATTAGATATGATTTTCCAGTTCCTGTTGTTCCTTGTATGACCATGAACAAAGGTTTTGTTGCACAATTAGCCATGGAGTGATCCATAATGAGAGAAAGGGCTATCTGTTGTTGAAGTGATAGACTATAGTTTTGGTTGTAAAGATTAGTGTTGGGATGAGCAGGTTGTTGAGACAACCTGTTCTGATGTACAAATTGAATTGCAGTTTCATGCAAGTGTGAAGGAACATTGTTTTCTTCCTATTTGTTAGTGTTGTCAAAATCATGCTTGCCCAAAAGGTCAAGTTCATTTAAGTTGACACTATTAGCAAGACCCATTTGGGACAATAATTCCCAATCATTCATTGGTACCATGTCAGGACTATCCACCTCACCATCAGAACCATTTTCATCTTCAAAGATGGCTTCAATTTGTTATGTACGATCAACATGCCACACATTCTAGTTTTGTGTATTCAAGTGCTTCCAGTTAGCAATGTTTTTTTCTTTGGTAAGGCCAATATCATAGTTGATTTCTCTAAAATGTCTGTACAGAAGAAGCTCACTCTAGCAGAACGTTTCATATTGTTCATAGTTTTCTTCTGGGACCGAAATTTTTTTGGGAAAGACTTGGACTATTGCTTTGTCTTTACTAGAACGTCATTTGCATCCTTTGCGACTAGCAGCATATGCGTAAGATCTTGTTGATTCAATTCGCGTAACCTATTCTAAGTGAGCTGGACATTGCAAGTAGGCTTGTATGTAACTAGATTGTATCTCATTACCATTGCTTGTATGCTTTAGGCGGTGCAAAATCTTTTTACCAACATTCAGTGATATAAGTTATCGGTTGCAAATAACGAGAGACAATTTTTGTAGCAAATGGAAAGTTTCTTGTGCACTAATGTCTCTCTCAGCAACAAGTTGAGCCATTAACTTTTGGTATGCTTTTATGGCATGATCATGTGGGCTTGCATCAGAACAGATTCTTTCCAACATATCGACACAACTCTTAGACTTTTTTTCAGCTTTAGATGCATACTTGGCAATGTATTTGAGGGCAAGTTGTCGTGAGGTGACAGCTTGGCAATCTATATTTGCTCTCTATATGAAGAGCATATGTAGATTATGGATGTTTATGTTGGCAATTCGGTTGAGCTGATTATATAGATGTTGTCATTATGGCAACATATGATCCACATGAAGATCGCACAGGTCAGAGAGCAAGTATGACAGAGCACATTGCAAATTTGTCTAAGTGTGAGACAGTATTTTTACCAGTGAACTTGGACACAATTTTTGTTTGTGACGTTTACTGGAGTAAGTTCAGTGCTTGCGCACTTGAACATAGACTCTATGATGACTATTGAACACCCATCTCATAGCGCAAGTCAGTACGACATGTACGAAAGAAGTTATGACGGTTTTACTGAAGATGGTGTCAAGCCGACATGACAGAATATGAAGACAGAATTAGTAAAGAGTTAAGAGATTATTTTGTTTATCAAAATAATGACTTAACAATATAAAGGGATGACATCCTAGATGTTTACTCTTGGATAAAGTTATTGGTATAAATGTAATTGTAATTGTAAAGTAGTAATATACAATAGAGTTGACATATAGATGTATAGTGAAGTGATATGATGCGAAGTATATGATGCATATGTAATAGCGATAGTGAAAGAGCAACCAAGAGATATTGATGCAAGCAGTATAAGGTTATGTACCTTAACCTATTTTTGTAATCAGTGTATATTGTACATTACTTGTTTGGGCAGTGGGCTCATCTGGTAATAAAATTTTGTACTACCAACTCCTAACAAGGTTGAGGCTTCTAACAAGGCCTATAGTCCCTTAATCAGGACTGATACACTATATGCTTGTAATAGACTCCTAACAGGGTCAACATCCTTAAAAGGATACTTTTGATTAGTGAATCTTTGTGGGTACCATCCCCACCGGGGTTTTCCCTTGACCAGAGTTTCTTCGAGAACAAATAATGTGTTATGAGTTCTTTGGTTTTATTGCTATGCATGTTGTTTAGCTTCTTATGTTATGCATGTGTAAAGATAATCTATTATATCCATAATTGGGCAAAAGATAAAATTTGTAGAATATTTATTCACCCCACCCCTCACCCCCCCTCTTAGTATTCCCTATTTCTAACAATTGGTATCAGAGTTTAGCTACTCGGAAAAGAATCATTCAAAGAAAGCCTAGCAACTTGAGTAAGATCTCTATGGATATGGATCAACTTCAGAAGAATCTTAAAAAATCTCTTGAATAGATTGACTTGCTTACTATTGAAAAAGACACTTTGAAAATAAAGTATGATGATGCAAAGAACTTTATTGAGAAACTAAAAAACAAGTTGGAAGATCTGAGATCTGAAAAGGAATCCGAAGTTTTTATTGAAGATTGTGATGACAATTTGGAAAAAGAAAATGAGATCCTTAAACATGAACTTAAGATAGCAAATTTGAAGCTTAGTTTGACAGATGGAAATGACAAGAATGAAGCAAATCTGAAATCTGAGAATGATAGTCTAAAGACTGAAAATGAAGGACTGAAATCTAAACTTGGTATAGTAACATCTAAACTTGAGAAAGTCAATTTGCAGTATGCTAAACTTGAGCAATACAATGAGATTGTGAAAGGTGAACTGACTCAATCCAAACAACTTATATTCAACTAGTGAGAAGATTAATGAACAAATATCTTATCAAAAATCATTCTATGATAAGACTAGTCTTGGATTCAACACTTTTAAAGCAAATGATGAAAGCAAGGAACCGAATCTGAAGATATCTGAAAGTATAGATGAGAAGAAGTACGATGAGATCAGCAAATTTGAAGATACACCTAAAGAAGAAAAATCACCGAAGCAAAAGGAATCACCCAAAGGTATGCAAAGAGAATTCAAAGGTAGATGTTTTGTTTGTAATACTATTGGTCATATGAAGAGAGATTGCACAGGTAAGCAATTTAAACCTCTTAATGGTTATTGTTATAATTGTCATGGTTTTGGACATAGAGCTATTGAATGTAAGAAACCTAAATTTATTGAGAATAATGATGGTAGTAGAATGTTTAAGAATATTAACAATGCAGATAAGAAACCTATTGAAGATATGAACAGAAGAAATGAAGTTATATATTATAGATGCAACAAGGTTGGACACATTGCTAGAAACTACAAATCACAAGTCTATCAGCCTGGACCAAGATATGGAAACAATGAAATTGTTTGTCAGATATGCAACAAGATTGGACATACAACAAGGTTTTTCAGAATGAACAATAGAGTTTTTAATCCTAATCCTAACCCTAGAAATCATGCAAGAAGAAATGAAGATGCAAGTAACAATAAAAAAGGATGATGTAGTAATTCAGATGAAGTGAAGTTTATCAAAAGCACAGATCAAGGAGACATAATCAACATTGAAGGTAATCAGGAAGGTGAAGTATCAAAAGGTAAGAATGAATCTTTACCTGACCCATCTCAAAGTACTTAAATTTATGAAAATTACAGTAGAATAGGAACTTAGATTAGAGTAGAAGTAGATATATGATGAACTGAGTCTTGCGCAGTTAATGCAAGGTAGTTTATGATGTTCTAATGCTATAGTTAAGAGCGCAAAGAAAAATATTATGTTTTGTGAAATCACAAGAAGTTTTAAGTTTTGCAGGGTAGCAGAAACAACTTTTTGAAAAGAAGTGGCAAAAGAATTGAATGCAATGTCAGATCTAAGTGAGATTGAATTAATAAAAGGTTATGATCGGTATTATTTGATCATCAAAGCGAATTCAAGTGTGAAGGAGATCAAAGAGCGGTGATTGGAAGCATTTTGCAAGGATTTGGAAAAGAATTTTGTGTCGAATCTATGCAAGCCCTAAAATCGCAAAATCAAGGTATTTTACTTGACATATCTTTAAATCAGTAAAGAAATTTGAAGAAATCATGGATGTTTCTTTAGTACACAATGTCAGAGATAAGAATAGACCTAAATTGACAAGGGAACTAGTATAACCCTTGAAAGAAGACCCTAGGTTTGCTTTATCATCCGTACCAAACATAGTTTTACACTTAGAGAATGTCAGAAGTTATCTTGGATGCAAATTAGAGACAATCAGTGATAGTGATTTTACAAATGAATATCACAAGATTTAAAATCAGGATATGACACTGAAACAAGGTTTTGAATATTTGGAACATAATGAAATTGTTAAGTATGGATTACAATATGAATTTGATAATGAAGAATGCACTAAGATTATCTTGAGTAGAATTCATAATGGGAAGTTTTGGTTAGAAGATAGAGTGATAGATATTACAGCTGATTTGATTCATGAAGTCACTAAATTATCTAAAACTGGAGCTATTCCTTTAAATGAGAAAAACATGAGGAAAACATTCATTGACAACACAAACTCATCCTATAATGGTAGAGAGATTGTGATTAGTAAGATCAAACAAGATGATGTGAGATAATTATGCAAGATCCTAACTACTAAGTTTTGTGCAAACTCAAGAGAGGATAACATGGCAGCTGGAATGGTACATGCAGCCTATCTAATGTGTTGACAAGGTACAAGTTGATATGTGTGAAATTCTAAGAATTCAATTGTTTGAGAACTTGGAGAAGATTAAGAAAACTAAGTATACATAGTTTAGGTTCTCATCCTTAATCACCTATATATTTTTTCATCTTTTGAGGAGATTTCCTTACACCATTGGAAATGACTGGAATGATGGACAAAATACAGTGGAAAGGATTAACCTAGTGTACAGAAAACATGTTATTGACAAAGTGAATGAGAGTGCAGTACTGGTAATTAAGACATTTCAGAATATTGTGTCTAGCAGATCAAGGATCCCTAAGTCTCTTATGGAGAAGTATAAAGATGATATATGTTTTATGGTGGATACTGACTTTACCTATATTGAAGCAGTAGAGCCTAGAAAAAAGTTCATAGACCCTCTTGGCTATGAGATATCTGAGGTCGAGACTGAGGAATATGTTAGCAGGCTACTTAAGTGTAAGTTGGACACTCAGTGCAACAGGTTTGGAACCTTTGAGGAGAACTTCAACTCCACAAATATCTTAATTGAAGAGAAACAATCTAAGAAAAGAGTTCAGAGCACTATAAAGAAAATCCTAAAAGATACATAGATGTCAAAGCATGAGTTTTTGGTAGAAAAGCAAATAGCAGTAGCAATCAAAGAGAGTGGACAAAAGGAAGTTTTGTCTATCCCTCCTTTATCATCAATTGTAGTACACCAGGAAGAACCACAAGTGAAGGTGAAAGTGGAAGTATTTGAGAAGGATCAAGAAGCAAAGATGTCCACTAGATCCACACCTAGCAAAAGAGTTAAGTAAAGTGCTACTGGACCAGGAAAGAGACATAAAACTTCAGTGCAACCAGTTCCAAGAAAGATTGCAGAAATAAAACATGATGTCACTACTGTTAAGAAGAAAGCTTGGAAACCCAAAGTTGAAAAGCTTAATGAGAAGATCATTGAGAATGGAAACTTTACAAGAATGAACAAGTACTATGATCTTTATGATTATACAAACAGACTAAATCTGGAGAATGCAATTGTAAAGCACATGATTTTGGCTAACAAGAAGTTTGATGCAATTCAAGGACAGATACCTGATGATTTGTACAATAAACTTGTGAATAGGAAAAAGAGAGCATCAAAGGAGGACACAACTATCAGAGAAAAGCTTGTAAGGAAGATTTGTGAAGTAAGAGATGAAACACATTTCAAACAGATCATGAAATCCTTAAGCACCCATCTGAGAACCAAAATGAGAACCATTCAGATTATGGGAGGCAGGTATGAAGAAATCAATTCTGAAACGGAGCAAGCTATTATCAAGGTTATGAGAAAAAATGTTGGAGAACCATCAGTTGTAGCAAAGCAAGCAGGTGAGACAGAACAAGAAGACATTCCCTCTCCTCCAGCCATTAATATTGAAGATGAAACAATGAATGTAGAAGGTACAAAGATCACCTTGGATACTGATGATAATGTATTCAAGAATTTGGAGAACATTGTTGACAATTCGGCCTTTGAAGAACAAGGAACTACAAAAGGAGAAGAGACAACAGAGACAACAGTTGTGGAACCACCAGTAACAGAGAAACAAGTACCCATTCCCACCAAAGAAGATATCAGTCTCACTCCTGAGACTGGAAAGAAAAATCAAATTGGATCTATGATTGAGCATTTGGGAAAGGAAGTAGATGATGATGATCAGTTGGAATTGATCACATCCTTGAATAAAATCATTGGCAAGAATAAAAAAGTGAAAAGTCTTAAAAGGTGTCTGAAGGAACTTATTGAGAAGTTACAAAGTACTGTAACTACACAAATTGTAGAAGCAGACCCTATGGAGAAAGCAAAGAAGGTAATGAGCACTTTTGACAATGAATTCACAAACCTATCTAATATTGCAAAAGTGAAAGCTCAAGTAGCCTATGAGGCTAGAATGCTTTTTAACATCAGTCAGAGTATCAGGAATGATATCAACACTCTTGATATCTGTATCAAGGACTTGAGGAAGCATTTGGAGACAGGAAAATCTTTGTACATACAGTGTACAAAATCAGAGACTTTGACAGCTGAAGAAGATCAGAAGATGAAGTTGAAGGAATCAGAGATTCTGAATGAAACAAACCTTCTTTCTAGCCCTAATGTGAAAGTATGTGATGTTGAAAAGAAATTTCGGAAGATATATGATGAAATTAGAGTTGTGCAAGATGAGAGAGACAAAAAATTGAAAAGATTCACTCTTTTGAGAGAGCATACTTCTATGAAGTTGAGCATTATTGAAGAGCAGTTGGAAGAATGTCTTTCAGCTAAGACATCTTTTTAGAAGTTTAACTTCGAGAACCTCCAAGCATGTGAAATAGCATCTTATGGACTGAGTGCACAACTTAATGTGGCAGATTCTATTAAGAAATCATGGGAGAAGGAGATATAAGCTATGAAGATAGATTTTGCAGATTGTGTTGCAAGCCTACTGGCTTTGCAATAATTGAATTGAGGTATAATCTTTTTGTGATACAATTTCGTAACCCTCCCTATCTTTATTTTGTCATTGTTGTCAAAGGGGGAGAGATATTTAGCAAAAAATTGATAATATATTATAAGGATTGATACTCCTAGGGAGAGTACTCTATTAGAGATAATATTTTTTGAGGAGTTATAAGGATAGTATATATATTTTATACTATGGCCACAATTTTGAGATTTTGAGTTGTACACTTAGCCAATTTTCTCATATGTTGCCACCAATGACAAAGGGGGAGATTGTTGGCAATTTGGCTAAGCTGATTATATAGATGTTGTCATTATGGCAATTTATGATCCACATGAAGATCACACAGGTCAGAGAGTAAGTATGACAGAGCACATTGCAAATTTGTCTAAGTGAGACAATATTTTTACCAATGAACTTGGACAGTTTTTGTTTGCGACGTTGACTGGAGTAAGTTCAGTGCTTGCGCACTTGAACATAGACTCTATGATGACTATTGAACACCCATCTCATAGCGCAAGTCAGTACGGCATGTACGGAAGAAGTTATGACAGTTTTACCGAAGACAGTGTCAAGCCGACATGACAGAATATGAAGACAGAATTAGTAAAGAGTTAAGGGATTATTTTGTTTATCAAAACAATGACTTAATAATATAAAAGGACGACATCCTAGATGTTTACTCTTGGATAAAGTTATTGGTATAAATGTAATTGTAATTGTAAAGTAGGAATATACAATAGAGTTGACATATAGATGTATAGTGAAGTGATATGATGCGAAGTATATGATACATATGTAATAGCAATAGTGAAAGAGAAACGAAGAGATAATGATGCAAGTAGTATAACGTTATGTACCTTAACTTATTTTTGTAATCAGTGTATATTGTACATTACTTGTTTGGGCAGTGGGCTCATCTGGTAATCACATTTTGTACTACCAACTCCTAACAGGGTTGAGGCTTCTAACAAGGCCTATAGTCCCTTAATCAGGATTGATACACTATATGCTTGTAATAGACTCCTAACAAGGTCAACATCCTTAACAGGATACTTTTGATTAGTGGATCTTTGTGGGTATCATCCCCACCGAGGTTTTCCCTTGGCCAGAGTTTTCTCGAGAACAAATAATGTGTTATGAGTTCTTTGGTTTTATTGCTATGCATGTTGTTTAGCTTCTTATGTTATGCATGTGTAAAGATAATCTATTATATTCATAATTGGGCAAAAGATAAAGGATCTTGGAACCTTATACAAAAGAAGCTGCTACACCAGCAGTAGATGACACAAAGTAGAGAAATACGAATAGCTACAACCAATTTTTCAAACCAATATTTTTTTTTCATGCGCTAATGGAACATGGGACAGGAATTTCTTTTAACAAAAAGTTGATTTCATCTGTGAAATCAATCCTATAAACTTCAACAATGGTTGTTTTCATACGTGCTTCATTGTTATATGTTTCCATAATGTTAGACAAGGTGAAGAGAAATCAATTGTATCGTAGATTTCTAATAACATTCTTAGAACTTGCATCTTCTTCTTGATTGAATTGTAGCATATAGAGGTCTTTTGCAGGCATGCCAACGAGTCTAGTTGCAGCTTCGTCAAAAGGGGTCGTCCATATAGCTCATGTGGGATCTTCAAGCTTGGCTTGAAGAACATATCTATAATCACAATCTGGAAAAGTAGCTACACACTTTGAACAAAACCATTGTCCTTCATTGTTTTGTTTAACTCTTTTCTTACATTTTTTTCCCCCAACCTCCCTGGGAGAAGCTGGATAACAATTTTTTTTTGTCTTGACAAAAACCAAGGTTTCTCTAACAATGCATTGTAAGGGCTTTGTCAAAGTTGAAGGGTCTTGTGCCATATTGGAGATTGTCTTTCATGCTTAAAGTGTAGGTGCATCTTGAAGGTTTGTGGCTAGTGTGAAAAGATCAACTCCATTCTGTGCAAACCAAGTTTTTAGTTGTTTAGTTTCTTCGATGGCAGGGTTGATAAATAACTGGGAAGTGCCTAGTGTACTCACAACCTTACCATTATATTTTGCAACCCATCCATTTTTTATTGCAAGCACAGAAACCTTCTGTAAATGGTACATCTCTTGCAGTTGTGTGCCTTCCTTTTGAGCTGATTTTCCCCACAAAGTAACATTTATAGTGGAGGTAGACATATCTATCATTTTTAAACTTCTCCTAAGGACCTTAGTTGCATCACTTTTTCTTTTTATTGTTGAGAAAGGATCCACACATATGACTATCCCAACAAGATCTACATAAGAGTTAGCAGGTTGAGTGTGGATATCTGCGATGGGTGTGAACGAGAATTGGAGTGTTGGAATTAAGAGGTCATCATCACAAAGGTTGAGCCTTGAATCATCAGTTAAAGTGATTTCTATATCACTATTAAGCTTATTGTAAAACTTATTTGTTGTTTTGACGATACCACGAGATAATGTATATACGCTCTCAACTTGAACTTGTTGAAAATAGAGGTCTGCAATTGCATTAAAACAGATAACACGAACTTCAGTCCGCTCACAGTCAATCAAATCAAAACTAAACATGTGGTCATCACCATTTTTGTTGCTAAAGTGGTGGATTTCCTTCTTCAAAGTCACATGACCTTTTATCATCCATTGTGTTTGAAATGGATTCAAGCTCCTTATAAGAGTAATAGTAGTAGGGGGAAGTTTCTTTCGTAGAGATGCATGCAAGCCAAGCATTAATTTGGTAGGACTAGGTTGTTTAGTTTGAATGATATCTATCACATTTGTGCATGTATTCGATGAAGTTCCTACATGTTGTTTTGCAAATTTTTCTGGTTCTTTGAAGAAGAAGGTGGGGTCACCTATGATATCATGATTTGTGCAAGAGACCTCTAATTTGGAGACAACAATCCACCTACAAATTCATAAGATATGCACAATTAGTAATGTGTTATAATTGCACAAGGAAGTGAAAATGGTTTATTGCAATAAAGACCTAGTAACTATTGCCTCACCTGGAGTTACAAATAGTAGGAATAGTGAATCCTTTAAGTTGTACTATAGACCCTTTTTAGAGTTTCCCTGTTGCTATGAGATCATTAAACTTACTTGGCAAAGTTGTTTTTTGCAAGTACAAACCATCTGAAAGTTCTAACTTGTATCTAATTGTCGGCCTAGTCTGTTGGCCAAATGTTGCAATGGAAAAAATTTGAAAAAGGGGATGTACATCTAAGTTGGCATCATTGATAGGCTTTATTGCATTCTCCATTAAAAAGTGAGACATAGCTTAAAGGAGAGGCAGTTGACCTATAAATTTGAATAGGTGGTCAACATTATATGTGAAATAGAAGCACAAGGAAACTTTTAAAAGTATAAAACAATGCAAATTAATATCATAAACAAATGACATGCAATTCTAAACCAAGATAGAAATGGATTAAGTACCATGAATAATGTCAATGCATGTATAACAAGAGTTTGAAAGGGTAATCATAGTAAGCAATTTGTTTTACATACATAATGTATCAAATATGCAAGCGACAAAATAAGTATTGTAAGCACTTTTTATTACAAATTGTAATGGGTGAAGGCAATTTGCAACGCTAAAATGAAAAGTTAAGAAGACATACCTCCACCCAACAAATAGAGAGAATTTCTTCGTACAACTTGTTATGCTAAGATAGGTGTGTTCCTACAAATGGGGGAAAAACAAAATACATAGTGAGAGAACACAATTTAATGTGTAATTTGATTAAAGTTGGTTGTGATGTTGTAGCAGGTATCATTGCTATGTGTTAGTAAAAAAAACTTATCAATGGGTGATATCCGAGACAAACAAGTACATATAATTGTATTAATCCACATTGTGGGGATATTTAAACAATCTTAGGATGAACATGAGATAGATTATACGAGAGCACAGTAAGATATAACTATTACAAGCATAGATTGTGAAACCCGTTTCAAGGTTGTACATTTTTTTGGAAATAAACAATTGAAGTGAGGTGAAATAAATAATGCACCTCTAGTTTAAGCCATATCACAATGAATAACAACTTATGTGTATATTTATAGTGAACGAAAGAAAGAGGTAAAGCAAGAATTTTAATGTGAAGGTGTGAAGAAGATACAACTTAATTTTTCTCAAATGACAACAAAGTTTTATAAAAACTTGATTTTGAAATCAAATGAAATAAATCTTGGGCATAAAAACAATTTATAGTGATACAATAGATAATTTGTCTAATTTCAATACACAACACAAAAGGTTGAATCGAGCATATAAATGAACAAGTGTTGGAAACATAGACCATACTTTTGTATTGCTAGTGGAATCAAATTTGTACAAGCTTCTATAGTAAGAACTAATCGATCTAAGAGGAAGGAGTAGAATATTTAGCTAATTACAAAAGGCCAAAAGTTTCAACTTCTCCCTTTTTGTAAAAAGGGCAGCACAAGTCCAAATAAAGGCAAACCACTAAGAGATACTTCAATATACAATGCATTATGAAAAATCAAAATATTTCATGTAATATGCATGCAACTCATGTGTAATGTTTCTTCCACAACAAGGATCTCAAAATTTGACAACATTAGTACAAACAGTTGTAACTTTTAGCTGTTCAATATTCTGCTAACAACAAAGGGAGAGAATACTTGCAACATTTTGTAGTTCTGTTTCATGAAATCCATTCTAATTGTTAGACGTATTTGAGACAATGGATGGTTGCGGAACACTGATTTCCAAGGAACTACTTGAAACCTCAATAATTTGAATTGGACGTTGAGAATTTGCCATGACCTAAAAAAGAGATGAAAATATTAAATCTATGGAAGAAACTTGCAAATAATACTTACATTTTTTTTGTTAGTAAGACAACATCCATTTTAACCAAAAGTAGTGATGAACATATAATATACCTAACACCAAGAACATAGGTCTAACAATATAGTTATATTAAGTGTTATAATAATTTCGATTATAAATATAGTTTTATAATACCAACTAATAATCAAACCTAACAACATTCAATTTTCACACCCTCTTTGTACAACTTGTCTAATTTAATTGGAGAGAAGAGGTGCTCCCATGTCTTGTAAGCAACAATTGATCAAATTTTAACAAATGGAAAAAACAACAATTTTTTACAAATCTTCACTGTCTATTATTCATGATCTACATATTTTATAATCCAAATCCACAAAAAAAATCATGTTTTCGCAAAACTACTACTAATAAAAAAAAGTTAATAAAAGCTAAAAAAATCTGTGCATTAATAAAGTTAAAATATAAGAAACAACAATAAAGTTAACATATAAGAGACAACAATAAACCTAATAAATCCACTATATTACATTGACTATTTATTATATGAAAGAATGTAAACTTTAAAAATACTTCTACATTGTAAACATCTAAATAAGACAAAATTCAAATATTCTCAAAATAATAAATAAAGAATCGATATTAAAATTCAAATTAACAATCCCATTTTTACTTTTAACCACGTTACCAACTCACCTATAGATATAAATATTATTAAAATTTATTCACCTATATAAGCTAAGAATTCCTATTTTTCAAGTATATATACAATTCTCGAACCACTAATTTATTAATGACGCTCTCAAATTTATCGTTGACTACATGTTTTAATTTAACTTTTTAAAAATTATATTCAAATTTATTTTTTATTTTAAACTAGATAAACCTATCTCAATCAACACATCTCAAAATACTAGATAACATATATCTATCATAGATCCATATAAATTATTCTACTAAACTAAAATTAAAGATAGGAAAGTACATTTGATTTTTTAATCAAGAATATTAAATTTAAACACTGGCACAAATTTATTTTTCACTAAACCTACCAACGTCATAAACATGTTTGTGGTTTATTTCTCCCCAAGTGTAACTTGCAGACCTTGCCACCTTATAAAATCAATCACATAGGCAAAACTTTATAAACAAGTGGCGGAAGAAATAAACAAATAAAAAAGCAGGATTTGGAGAAACCTTGAAGACATTAATTTCAAAAAATCCCAGATACAGTTTGGATTTACTAATTAGAGTAAGAAAACATGTCGAGCAGGTGTGTACAGAAAGGAATAATGGAGTTGGAGAAGGATCCACCAAGTTCATTCAGTGCTGGGCCAGTGGCAGAAGACATTCCATTGGCAGGCAACCATTATAGGTCCTACTGAAACTCCTTACTCAGGTAGCACCTATTTAGTTCGTATTCAATTCCCCCGGGACTATCCCTTCAAGCCCCCTAAGCTCACCTTCCAGACCAAGGTAATTTACAATCCTAATCCCAAGAACCCATCAGCCAAATCTATAGTTTATCTATTTTTTTTTTGTTAATGATCTACATTTTTTCTGTCCCACATGCCCTTCAAATCCCATCTCATTGTAATTTATATGGGTTTTGTTGTTTTCCTATGATCCTGTGGCCTTACGGTAGCACAGGAGGGAAAAAGAAGAAAAAATATATAATTTCAATCTACCCCTTACTGCAATTGTAATTTATTCTTGTTTAGATCATGAATGGTGACAGGAAGGACGATTTCATGGAATATATAGCAAAAATTGCTAAGGACCGGCAGATAATCTGGGCATGTCACTCACCAGCTTGCAAGTACTCGCCATTTTTTAACTAGTTTTTGGCTGAGTACTCTCCACAAAATCTCCACATGTTAATTTTTTTAATTGCTGTGGATCTGAATGATTTCCAACAAAGATTCTCAGCTATGCAAGAAGAAAAACATTTCAATTCTTCTCACCTAAAGCCTTTTGCTTTGAAAAAATAATCATTGCCGTATTATATACAACAGATAACGGTACTCCCAAGCTAGAATTCCCCTAGCCCTAATAGAGTGATACGTAACTTCAGCGCATTGAGAAAAACAAATATATGTCCAAGTGCAAGAAGCTGCAGTGTCAAAACCATATGGTGCCCGTGTAAGAGCAGCCCAAAATGCTAATTAAAATTTAAACCTGAGGAAAATAGAATCAATGATAATGGACAACAATTAATTATAAAAGCATATGCTTCAGTCTCAATTCTCTGCAACACAATAAGGTTGCCTGTAACCTCAGATGTTGCTGAACTATTCATTCTTTTGGTATTGCTTTCTTGTGGGTTTCTCTCTATATGTTTTTTTAATGAATAGTTATATGATTCCGGCCTAAATGTCGAGTGACTTGCAGATTGATTTCTCCCCAATGTGTAAAATCATTTTTAACATTTTGATTTGAGAGTGAGAATATTTTATTGATTTTCACTTAGATCACCTATTGTCTTTCAAAAGTATTTTATGGACCCTTGCATTTTAATTGGAAAAGTAGTTTACTAAACAAAAATTTATATTGATGAAAGTACTTTGTAAATGATGTGAGAAAGTTTATTCGTAAGATAATATGTGGCATTTGAGGCATTTTAATATTAAAATAGATATTTGAAGTGTATTTATTTGAACGATGTTGAGAGATTTTAAAAATATGCAAATCTTCACTCTCTGCCATCTAAATTTCCAATCATGTCTTATCTTGTCACAGACCACCAAACCATTCCTCTGTAAATTGAATATGCATTAAGGTGAAGGAATTTTAAAAAAATTGTTTGCACCTGAGGCCAACAACTTCCTACGGAGCTGCAGCAAGGCTGGTTATCTGCCCAGATTCCACAATCACCATTGAACAGGCGGTTTTCTAAGCGTGAGACAGGTTTTGAAAATGCCCAGGTAAAGCCTATCGGCTAACTATTATATTTATACAATTGACAGTAAACTGATATGACATTTGATAAATTCTATCAAATAACTGTTCAAAGTCTACAAAATGCGACTTCCAAAATGGATCAAAATCACTTCGGAAATATTTTGCGTGCATTTTTACTCATCTTTAAATGTTTACTTGGAACTTCTAAAGTTAAATTTTGATAAGTTTTTTTTCAGTTTATGTGCTAAACAAAAATTAGAAGAACATCGCCAAGGGAAGAAAGATAGTCATTCACCGATGAAAGAAATAGACCAGCAAAAATGAGAATCCCAATGTTTCTCATTGAAATAATGCAAATAAAATAAAACTATACAAACAATTGACCAGCAAATAAAGGTTTTCAGAACAACATTAGGTATCAGTAACGAGAAAGAGACCTATTACAGTGCTGAATAAGAAACATTACTGATTATAACCAACAAATTTTAACAAACCTTTGAAACTGTTTAGAATGGAAACTTGAACGCGTTTACATGGATTTTTAAACACAACCTTCATTAAAGAGAAAACATATAATAGTGCTAAATAAGAAACATGACTGATTATGACAAACTAATTTTTAGCAAATCTCTAAAAACTGTTTGGAATAGAATCTTGAACATTTGTTTACATGGAACTATGAACAATGGAAAGAGATATGTCATGGACATAGAAAAGAATGTTGAGAAAAAAGAAATGTGAAAGAGAAATTTTCCCACCACCCATTCCGACTTTTACCAAATTGTGACAATAAAATTCTAAGCAAAACTAAAAGGGTGTATATGTCCTTAATGTACAACATTGATGCTCATAAGATTTCAGAGTCTCTTTTCATGTGTGACTCTTAAAAATTTTAGGGTTTCAAAGGTTCTCCCATTCTATTTGGTATAATAAAGATAATTGTAACTGTCATTGGTATAATAAGACAATAAAATGAATATAAGTGTTTGTCAAATTGTTAGAAGCCTCTAACTTAGTTAAATTTTAACAAACTTTTGAAACTATATAGAACGAAATCTAGAAACATTTGTTTACATGGATTTTTCAACTGGAGAAAAACTGTCTATAAATTTTCAAATGAAATATTACGTAACAAGAAGAGGAAATAAAAGGGTAGCAACCATGCCTCGTGGAGAAGAAGAAATAATGACGAATTATAAAAGTTTGTTTGTACGCTATAGAGGAAGTGGCAATGAAAAAGGTCAGCCATTATCACCATATATACTTGTTCTTTATAATCAGGTTAAAAACCTTAATAAGATTGCTACGAAGAAAAGAATAATATAAAAAAGAGTTTAACCTGAAGAAATGTTTTCCCCGAACCACCTATTCCAAATTTTAGATTAGATTTATGTCCGTTGTCTTCTGAATGTGACTCCACCATTGCTGATGCATAAACTCAACTCTGCCACACAATCATAAATTTATAGCTCATATTAATCTGGATCTCTGAGATTGATCTAAACTTTGACAATTCAAAAAAATTTAAATCTAAACTTTGATAACTTAAGAAAATTTAAAGCTTTAGCATGATATTGTTTCTCATTATTCACTCAATACTCTTCCAACTATTTGTACCCACTCATGCAATAAATACTGAAATAAATAATCATCAAAATCAAAATCTCTGCCAAATAGTAAAATTTGCTATACAAGTTTTCTTTTAAAACTTTCTTCTCTCAGTTGACGGATGACAAGTGAGAACGACGATGAAATAACTTACCTACCATCATCATAGGTATTTCGATTAGCCCATTTCAATTGGGTGTATTGTAAGCCATACCCCTTCATTTTTCTCTTGAAGAGCTGATTTTATGAGACAGATTGCAAGTGAGAAATTAAAGTATCATTCAGAATTTCATACGCATCAGCACTCAATCCCTTCTGAATGCATTGTCCTACATGCTATTGTTTCTCACAATGCACTCTTCCAGTGCAACAGAGGCAAGTCCCAATTTATTGCAGCATTCTAGCAACTTCTGGTTTCAAAAATGGGTTATCTCTTACGTTGCTACGGTGCCATGTGAGAAAATTTATATTCCAAAACAACCCTTCAATATGATGCAAATCATATTTGCCTCTTTCATTTTCCCATGGACAATTGTTTGGTTGTTTGGTTTTTTAACCTTTTTCTAGCGTGCCTCTGAAAATAAAAGCTGGAACATAAAAACTCAACATGTAATTCAAAAGCTCAGAAACATACCATATGAAGACTCTAGAAGACCCAAATGACAATAAGCTAATAGAGTAGGACAGATTTGTCCAAACTTGAAAACTTGATTACATTAATATAAGATGGCGTTGCAAATTTTACAAAGAACAAATAATGATCAATGGCCCAATCTAAAATTTGGAATTACTTGTTAAACAATTTTGATAAAATGAGTACAATCTTAATCCTTAATCTTAGTTGAAATTTCAAGAAAAAAAACTCGGGAATACAGCATAATATGTGAAATCTCTTCCATCCCCTTACAGAATGGTATCCACCATCTACACATTCATAGTTTTGGGACATTGCATTTCTTTGGTTCTATAAATCATCAAATCTTGACAAGGAGATGAATCTTAAAATTGACACTTTTTTTCTTTACAGTTGCATTGAATACTACATTCTTCAGAGAGACAATGAAAATTCCAGCACCAAAACCACTGCTAAGGATGACAAAGAATCTACAGAGGAATATAATATACTTACAATAAGCTTTGATCAGTTGTAGCCAGACAAGAATGAAAGGTCTGCTACGCTATACAAAATGTCAAATACCTCCTCATCTGCTGCAAAGAAACAGAAAAGTGTGATCACAATGTCAAAATTGGCAGTGATCACAGAATGCAGCCTCAAATATCTTCGAATGCGAAGTGAAGAAGTTTCATACAATCACACAGCAAATGCTAGCTTTTTCTGCACGGTCCAAACGAGCTTCATCAGAAGCCATTAATGATAATAAATGTAGAATTCTGGTCACACGCAAGTGACGGTATAGATCAATAGCGTGTACAGAAGCAGAGATTTGGGGATCTTTGCGGACAGGATTTGGAGTACAGACTTGAAATGGGGATCAGAAAACCATTTACTGACAGTTGTTAACTTCAAAGAACAGGCTTATCGGCTAATGAATATCATTCATATCCCTGCAAAATAGTCATTTGTTAAAGTTTTCTTTCTAAACTCTCTTTTCCGAGTTGACAGTTGAGAAGTGCAAGATAAATGTGTACTTGAATTAACCCCGCGATGAAATGATTTACCAACCATTATCATAGGTAGGTATTTCGATCAGCCCATTTCAATTGTGTGTATTGCAAGCGATACCCTTCATTTTCCTCTACAATTTGAAGACCTGATTTGATATCCCTTCTGAATGCAGTGTAGGGTACGCTCAAGATAAGTGGAAGGTCAATTATAAAAAAAAATTGGTCTATTTTCAATAGTAAATGATTTAACAATAACTTAATGATGGATTTGAGGAAAGGATTTTTTTATTTCAATTTTAAAACCATCATAAAAAATATATTTTATAAATATATCAATTTTCCCTTTCAAACTCTAAAATATCTATCTTAAACTCTTTTTAAATGGCTAAATTTTATGAGCAAGTGCAAACCACATTATAAATATATTTTGAAAATTAAATATATTTTTTTAAAATTTAATAATTGGTCAGTACAAAGTAAATGCTAAAAAGAACTAACATAAGTCACTTGCCACAAAGATGTTTGTGTAGTGATCAAAATTTTTATTTATGCTCAGAACGATTGAGATTTGTTTGATCATCTTTCATTCCCTTCCATAAGTACAGTATGGGCCAAGTATTAGATTCACCATGACCTCTTCAATATAAATACAAGGAACACAATCAATATCTTTAGGCAACTCCCAGTTACATTACCTAGTATCGAAGCCTACGATTTTGAATATCTTTATTCATGAAAGCAATGAAAACTATGACCATCTCTTTGCCTGAGATCAACTACTTCTTGTCAAACATCCTTCCCCTTTAGTATCTTTGTCTTCCCCATTTAACTATTTTGCTGACCATAATTAACACCCACTACATGATGACGTATTTCAATGTTGATGACATTTTATGTACAGTATTTTTAAAAAGTAGTACCCTATTTGTTAACTGTTAATTATTTTAAATCAACTTAATTAATATACCATTATGTATAATAAATACAAAAGTAATTGTCATAAATGCATAAACAAACACAATTGACTCCTTGATATTTATTGTTAGAGTTTCAACATATATTTAGAAGTATAATGTAGATTGATTTAGAAATCTCTTAATTATAAGTATCAAATTTCCACAATCCATGTTGAATACATGTTGCTTTTAGAATTAATTGTGTAAGATTTTTCCGAATCAATGCTTCAAATCACACTCTATGATCCTTCATTAAGATGTAATAAGAGAGCATAAGAAGTACAATCCAAAACATTGATATAAAAACACCGACTGAAGTGCAATTTGTGCCCCCATTAAATTAGCCTTGAAACACATTTACTTGTAGTATATTGAGAAAGCTTAAACCAAATCAACCTGGTTATAATTTATCTTCTATTCGATAGGGTTTCCTATTAATTTATATATGGTAAATTATGAAAAACTTGATGCAAAATTTGTATTTCAAACACGCTTTTGCAATTTTACTTTTCAAAATTAGTTTTTATATTCCTATTTTTTTTATGATGATCATGTTTAATTAAACAACTAGCTCATCGAATCTTTACAGGGGTTAATTGTTTTGGTATCATCATGGGAGCTTTTGAGTTTTCTACTAAGCATAGAATTTGCATACAATAACGTGGTTTCAGGAATTGCTTTATATTCTTTTTGTTCAGAATATGCTTTACATTCTTTTGAATAAGTTGCCAAAGAAGGGGTTGCAAAACAAATACATGGGTGATTGAGTAGTGGCTATTGTAGATGAGTGATGCTGCAAAAAAATCAATCCCTGCATTCATTTGAAGCCTAATTTCAATATAAACCTTGGGTTTAATACATATAGATATAATTGAATTTCTTTTGCCACTTTTTGTGGTGGATAAAATAAATCTTATAAATAAAACTTTCTTTGACCACATTAAATTAAAATGAAGGTTGCTGAGTAATTGTGGGCCTTACACACTAATAGATGGTTCTTATACTTTATATATGGGTTCTATCGGAGAAACTAACCTCCTACTAGAGAAGCTAACCAAATCGGGTCTTGGGTGGCTCATCTGAAACCACGCTAATAGATGAGTCCTAGGTGGCTCATTTTAAATCGGACTAATAAGTAGTGATGATGGACACAATGAAATCACTCTAATAAAACATGGTGGTGACTCATCTAAAATCACACTAATAAGTGGGTCTTATGCACTAATAAATGGGTCTTATATATTAGTAGATGGATCTTAGTAACCTAGAAACTAATGTCCTACTAAAGATGCTAGTGTGATTTCGCATGAGCCACCCCAAAATCACATTAGATCTTAGGTGGCTCATCTCAAATCACACAAATAAGTGGGACCTAAAAGATTTATTTAAAAATCACACTAATAAAATCTATCTATTAATATGATTTCAAATGAACGACTTAAACAAATTGAAACTTAAAACTTAAAATTTTATCATTTAAACTTATCTTTTATTTTACATACCTGACATTGAGCAGCTGTTATAAGCCTATCTGGAGTAACATGAACATTGCCACATGAAATGATTTGATTTTAACAACACAAATAAGTAGCATAAGTCAAGAGTATAAATGAAATGCTAGTCAAATCCTGCATGTTGGCTAGATATCCTTTATGAATTAGTCCACTTGTTTTGGAACTCGATTTTCATGAGTTCTCTATGAAACAACAATAGTAATAAGAGAAACTGATTAATCTATATGAAAAAAAATATGTTACCTAGAGTGTAGGTCATATGATAATTAGGTGTTTGATCCACCACAAGAACTTGTCTACATTGCTCTTGAATTCTTTCATGAAACTTGTTGTGACCTAATCACACATCGCCCATTGTGTTGGGAACCCCCTCTTTTTTCTCTTGGCCTTGTCCTTTTGGCTTTTGTTCTTGGTAGTTTTGGGCTTAGTCCCCTGAGGTTCTCCTGTTTCAAATGAGAATTGGCAAAATTGGCCAAGTCTAGAAAAGTGTTGTCCACCTAGCTCCTAGAATGGAAACTATTAATTTGTCTGAGAATTGATCTTTCAGAAAGAATGTTAGTGAAATTTTGAACGTCTTGATAACTTACTATTTTTTTTTAGCATGTCTATTTTTAGTAAGTCTATTTTTAGTAAATTTCACTGTCTCCTAGATTGGCCTTATTTTGACTTTGGAACAACTTACTATTTTTAGTAAGTCTATTTTTGGTAAATTTCATTGCCTCCCAGATTGGCCTTATTTTGAATTTGGAATAACTTACTATTTTTAGCAAGCCTATTTTTAGTAAGTCCATTTTTAGTAAATTTCATTGCCTCCTAGATTTGGCCTTATTTTGACTTTGGAACAACTTACTATTTTTAGAAAGTCTATTTTTGGCAGGTCTATTTTGGCCACAACTGACCTATGGCTGATAAGCAAGTGAGGCAGTCAATCAAAAATTGGTTAAGTTTGGAAACACCCTTAACCAAAAGTGAAAAGGCATGCGAAAAAAAAAAATCCTCAAGTGAAAAATCCTAAAGTGAAGGAAAATCCTCCAAGAGTAGAAAATCCTCAAGTGAAGAAAAATCCTCAAGTGAAGGAAAATCCTCCAAGTAAAAAAAAATCCTCAAGTGAAGGAAAATCCTCCAAAAGCAAAAAAATCCTCAAGTGAAGGAAAATCCTCCAAGTGAAGAAAAATCCTCCAAGAGTTGAAAAATCCAAAAGTGAAGGAAAATCCTCCAAGAGCAGAAAATCCTCAAGTGAAGGAAAATCCTTCAAGAAAGGAAAATCCTCCAAAAGAAGAAAAATCCTCAAGTGAAGGAAAATCCTTCAAGTGCTGAAAAATCCTAATGTGAAGGAAAATCCTCCAAGAGTAGAAAATCCTCCAAGTGAAGGAAAATCCTCCAAGACCATAAAATCTTCCAAGTGAAGACAAATCCTCAAGTGAAGGAAAATCCTCCAAGCGCTGAAAAATCCTAAAGTGAAGGAAAATCCTCCAAGAGCTGAAAAATCCTCAAGTGAAGGAAAATTGTCCAAGAACGGAAAATCCTCCAAGTGAAAGAAAATCCTCAAGTGAAGGAAAATCCTCCAAGAGAAGGGAAATCCTCCAAGTGAAGGAAAATCCTCAAGTGAAAAAAAATCCTCAAGTGAAGGAAAATCCTTCAAAAGTCTAGAAAATTTCCACCAAGTGGGGAAAATCCTTCAAAATGAGAAAAGTATGGCATTTATTACCCACTACGGTGGTGGAGTTTTTTTGCATTAATCTAGATTCCTTTTTATGTACCCTAACCCTAATTAGGGCTTTTGTGGCAAAATCTAGGCCATCGGTCATTGTTTCAATCTGAGCCACTCATTATTTTCAAGGACCTATATAAAGGCCTCTTCTTCTCATTTGTAAAAGGAGCAAATTTTGAGATTGTTGCTTATGATCTATTGAGACAATAGAATTTTCATTGAAGTGTGGTGATCATTTGACGTGTCTTAATGCTTGCTTGGTTTCATAATTCTCTTAATTAGATTAAGTTTAGTAGATAAAGTGTTATGATTGTTTTGGAGAATATAATGATGGTTTGATGAGTTTTTGTGGTTCATACTTTTGACGTTTTAGTGATTTTAAATCATCGTGCAAAGTTAACCCGAACCCCCTATCCATGTGCCTAAATTTGATCATTCGTACAAACCTTTGAAGACTGCACTAGTCTACGTGTAGTTGTAGCTTGACTTGGCGAAGCAAGACTCAGTAATTAAGGAACTCTTCCATCAGCATACTTTCCTTGGCTATCATTACCCTTAGGAGTAGATTAGGATATCTAAACCCTAAACCCTTTTCATTTCCCCATATCTCGTAAAAATCCAAAAAATAGTACTTCATTGCAAATCTTTTGATAGTGCCCATATCCCTCATGACATAAAGGATTGAAAACATAAGGCCCCCTGTGATCATCAACAAAATCACATCAACACTGAGCTTATCCACAAGTCGAGGAACCTTGGAGTTATCGTATGATCTTCTTGCAATCTTAGCATACATAATACTTTGTTCAAGAGAGGATAGGATATTTCGGTATTTTGTTCTACTATTTGGTGAGTCATGTAAAACATGCATCAACATAAATTTTCTCTAGAAGGAGGGCCTAGATATAATTTTGTCCCGACATAATTTTTCATCTGATGAACCAATATGGTGCTTCCACATAGAGACATCGTACCAGTTTTACATCCTAATCTTTGATTTGGAGATGACCAAGAAGACATCATTGCATGATTGAACTCGCTCATCAGGAAAGTTAAGAGAAGTGAAGCTAAATATATGCGAGTGAGCTTTGTGTTAGAAGAAGAAGAAGAGAAATCTCAAAGGATTGAAGCATCTATTCAAAGAGAATTGGTCAGTCAGAGGAATCAACAACCTCCATCACCTGTAAGAAGGAATTAAAGTAGATTTCACATACTAGAGTACATTAATTCATTCTCACCAAAGGTACACCGAAGAATCTTGAGATCCACTCTGGGAGCAAAAGAACTAGAAGAACTAAATTTTGATCCAAAGCCTAGGCGAGGCAAGAAAGAAGCATCTACAAGTCAAAACTCACCAAGTGTAGCTGATCTTACGAGAATTTTAAACTCCACCACAACAACGTCAGGCACAAGGGACCACTCAAGGAGTTTAACAAGGAGCTACACAAATTCAACAGTTGATAGTACAAATACCTATACAATCCATGTTAGGAATGGGAACATTGAGAGGGGGGATGAATTAGTTTTCACTGTATTTTAACTTTTCACTTTAACCTTTATGCTGAACTTAAATGCTTAAGTACTGAAATAAACATTTACATAAACATGAAACATGAAATCAATACATGATACCAATATGGCTACGGGGAAACCCAAATAGGTAAAAACCCCGGTGGGAATTGACACCTACTAATATTATGCACTAGTGTTTTGTGATCCTTGTTAGAAGATCCTTAACCTTGTTAGGGGTTGCTTTACAATGTATTAAGTATAGTAGACCTTGTTAAGGGTCAAACCCTGTTAGGAGTTTTTTACAATAGTCCCCGTTAGGGGTGAGGATGCACTGTCCAAGAGCTCACTGCTTAAGTAGTGAAGGCTACAACCTTCTGATCTCAGATACACATTATATCTGTAGGATGAACTGTCACTGTGACACTACTTATCATATCAGTTCCTTTGATGCGTTGATACTTTGACCTCTTGCAAAGCTCTAATACATCTTATACTGTCTTTGCATACTTATGATCTACTTATCACAACTCTCTTTCAACTTCCATGCCAAATACAATGAGTGCACCTTATATTTATACGCTAATACAAAATAAACAACTAGGTCAGCCCTTAGACCTATTACATATAATGCTTCCAAATGAATTGGCTTAAGTGTGCTTACAAACAAACAAGTATATATGTCAGCAACCTAAATACAATGGGCGCATAGCCTTTACAACATTACAATATAACCGCAAACCAAAATACTAAATGTCGGCTTCATGCTCTATTCTTCACTGGCACACACTGGCTGTGCAACTTCAACACAATGTAACTTTCTCATCCTTTCATATCTGATCATGCGCTCTTAGAATAAGTAAAAATATAGTCTAACCAACTTAACTTCCAGGGTGCATACCATAATTCTTCCGTACGCACGTGCCTTGATGCTCTGAGCTGCAGGAACTCTGTATATTGTCCAGTCTTTAACACTTAGTTGTTTTCTAATCTTCTCTTCAAGTGTGTTGACTCCAAACTTCTATATGACTTTGTTGCCATAATGACAACACTATATCAAGTCATATACATCAGTATAGCCAACTTGCCAACAATCTCCCCCTTTGTCATTGATGGCAACAAAGGAACATGGCCAAGTTGCTAACTGTCCTTAATACAAAAGACTTTTTGTCATCTATACATATACTTATATCTCCCTATACATATTATGATCCATATTCTATACAACTCCCCCTTTGAAATTAATGACAAAGATGTTACAAAAACTATATCTACACATACTCACTAAGGGAAAACATCTGGATATGCAATCTTTAGGTTCTGGATCTCCTTCTTCCAAAATGAGATCAGAGAGTTTACTATATGGAGATGGGCACATAAAGCATACTGAAGCTTCTCCATCTTCTTCAAGTTTGTGGAAGGACCTTGATCATATGTTATCATAGTGGCATCAATCTCCTTGATATTCTAATTAAGAATGTCTAGTGAGGGCGCAAAAGCATTCCTCAACTGAGTATGTCTAGCCCTTAACTTTTTCATCTCCTTTTCTACCTTCTCGATTTTGTCTATTTGACTTTGGTAGACATTATTTCACATGTTCACATCTGTGGATGGGTCTTGCACTGAACTCTTCACTTGCTCAATCATAGCTTTTGCCTCTTTTATTTTCTTGAAATGAGCATCAGCGAGCTTGTCTCGATCCATGCATTTTGCAATAATTTTTCTTCCTTGATCTGCAAATTCTTCAAGGATGCTTGACCGGTCTTGAGGGAACTGAGGTCAAGTTCAAAGTTATTCACCAATTCAGTCAATCTTTTCTTCAGATACTTTTCTTCTGCAACTAGAGATGCAGACTCTTCAAGGCTTGAGAAATTGCTTTTGAAATGTGAGATGACTGTATTCACATCATCAACTGAGTGTATCTTTGACACTTTCTTATCTTCTAGCAACATATCATTCAAAATATTTACTAATTCTACCAGGAGGGGATTCCTCATCACTTGCTTTTCTTTAGCTTTCTCCATAGCTAAGATGCTGAACTTAATCATGTCTTCTTCTCTCCATGACTCCAAACTAGATGTGTCAGGTGTTAAACTTGACAACAATGTTGTAGAGGGAGTGATGGGAGTGCTATCCACCACTTCTTGCTTTAATGACATTTCATCCTTTTTATCACTTTCTTTTATCTTTTCTTCTTCTTTCTTTTCTTCCTCTTTTTCTATTTCTTTTTCTTCTATCTTTTCTTCTTCTTTCTCATCACCAGTCAATGCTTCTTCTTGATGAGTGGGCGGTGTGTTTCTGCATAACATTTCAGCTTCTTGTGTGCTCACAAAAGCTTCCTCAAACTTGTCCAACTCAGTATGAGTGGCCGCCATGGCTATCTCTACATTATCAATGATAATGGTGCTATCCTTGAGTGATTATGTTATGGACGCAGACTTATCTTTCTTTGTTTGTGCTTCCACTGCAGGCACTAAATCCTGAGGACCTATAGATTGTATCTTGATGGTCTCTGCTGCTTTGTCTTTCTCACTAGGTGCTTGAGAGATGGGCGTAGACATAGGTTTCATGTGCTACTCTAAGAATACCTTCTCAAAGGCCTTCTCTATCTCCTTAGAAATTAGCTCATAGTCTTTGTTCACGAGGTGTAGTGTTCTCATCTTTGTCCTTAAGTGTGGCTTCACCAAATTCAATAACATTGACTTTTCTTCAATAGAACATACTGGAAGAGTGGAATCAAGAGTTTGTTCCCTTATTCTGAAGTCTTCTTCAGTGGCTTGTCTCTTTGAGGTATCCATTATCTCCCATACCTTATCTGGAATTTCTGTTTTCAATTCAAGAACTGTCTTCTTGAACTTTATCATGTGTTTAATCAGCATCTCGTGAATATCTGACTTATCAATTTCATGATATTTGTCATAGAACTTGGCTATCTAATCTAGCCTTCCTTCATCTACAACTCTAGTCCTTAACTCTTGAAGACTAGGTATGAATCCTACTTCCGGAGGTGACTCCACATTTTTCAATTTGCTTCTTGTGGCTGCACTTATAGCTGAAGGGTGATTTACGGCAATTTGTTTTCTCCTCTTGATATCATCAATTTTACCCTGTTTATCCTTTGGATCATCAGTCTTCTCAATCTTTACCTTTTTTAGCTTAGGATCATTAGACTTAGCATCTTCTTTGGATGCGTTCAAGTAATTTTCAAGGCAATCTTTTCTTCCCTTGCCTTGTCAAGGTTTTCTTGTGTTACTCCATGAATTCTGAGTATCTCAGATGTAATCTTAGAGGCTTTCCTCTTAGTTGTTGCACTGTTTAGTTTAGCATCAACTTCCCTTGTCTTTTCCTCATAAGTTCCCCACCTAGGTTCATTAGGATCTTTGGGGGCTGATAGTAGGACCTGTGCATATGCTTCAAGGACCTATTCCTCTACCTCATAACCAAGTGGATGAATCCACTTAGTTCTTGGCTCAACCGCTTCCATACAAGTTGTGTCTGTCTCCACCATAAAGAAAATAGTGTCCTTATACTTTTCCACAATGCTCTTTGGAATTCTATACCTCATTTGCATCTTGACCCTGAAGGTCTTCAATTCCAATGTTATATAATCTCTCAATGTGCTTTCAATGGATGCTTTGTTAGATATCTGAGGCATGGTTGGAATGGACTTGTCCAAATACATATCTGATACTCTCCCAACTATATGAAGGTACATGTAAATGATTAAAGACCCAAATCTAAATATTTTGGTCTTATCATGCTTGATGGCCTTGATGTTATCAATCAATTGTGTGCGCAAGATCTCACACAATTTGAACTCTGCATCTTCCTTCACAAGTCTAATGGTTGCTAGAATAGTGCCTGCAGACACACTATTCACCCTGCTGGTGTGATGGAACTTGTATCCAAGTATCATAGACATCAATTTGATGTCAACTTGCTCAATAGGCTCAATTGTCATCCCACACCTATCACTCCTTGACGTACAAGTTTTCTCAACCATCTTTCTGACATCCTTGCCCATAGGAAGGACGTCACTTGTCCTAGAAAGGCTTGTCATCTCATGTATCAAGTCACTGGTGATTCTTATTGGCACATCACCAATCCAAAACAAATCATCATGAATTCTGCTTGATAAAATCTTTATCCATTATGTCTCATAGAATTCATATGCCATAGCATACTCAACAATAGGGTGATCATTCCATTTAACATATTCATCCATGAATGTTTTGTCTGGTTTCAACATGGTATCCATGTGCGCCCTTAACCTATCCAACCCTACTGGTTATTTCTTGCAGTAGATGTAAGCCCTAATGTCTTCCACATGCATAACGCCATAGGCATGCGGGAGAAAGCTCCCTCTAAATCATCTAGGGTTGATTTAAATGGATGCTTCTTGAATGCATCTCTTCTTCTTAGCAACATCAAAAACTATGGGAGTGGCCATGACTTACTTGTTTGATCGCTTTCCAACTAATCTCCGAGATAATCTGAAGACTTCTGGATCGGTGCGACTAACTAGGGTTTTTGCAACCAACCAAATGCATTGCTTATTGCTGCAAATCACTGACATATCAATCTTCAAGTCTTCACAAGAACTTCTAAGGCTCTTTCTTCTCTCCTATCACTCAGAATTTGAATGCAATGAGTAATCAAATAAATTTCTATGTACTTAAAGTGAGAATTCTGCCATTAATGCAAGTCGTATAAACTAGGCTGTCACTTCAAAATTTCTAACTCGAGTTATATTCACAATTAGCATGTGCACTCCTGCACAAAGGTACCTTTATACTCCAAAAGTTTAAGTCCAAAGGCATATACTCTGAGGATGAGTATACTAGCCACATAGGGGTCTAGAGCTAAATTAGCTCCCCCTATGACCCTAAGGGCCATTCATCCAAATGTAGAGGGTGCGTCCACTACGGATGCATCCAATACATTCTCATCAGTCTTGTCCTTTTTCTCTGACCAAATCATGCTTTCATCATTTGAGGCTTTGAGAAAATTAACTTCTCCTTCAGGATCCAAAACTGGTTCTTCAATCTTTTTAGGGCTTTCCCGACCTTGCGTCCTTGATCTACATAACTTTGAGATATGTCTAGCCTTGTTACAAGAGTGACAAATGACTGGAGGTCTTATATTCCTCGGCGCATTAACATGAGTCACCATTCTACATTGTCTCGTTGAGTGACCATTATAGTTACATATCTGGCATGTAATATTTTGAGAACTTCTTACATTTGTCTGATTCTGATTTCTCTGATCTTGTTGAATTTTGTTCTTACTAGTCTTGCAATTCATAGCTCTATGACCAAATTTATTGCATGAATAATAGTAACCATTAAAAGGTTTTACCTATGTACAGTTCCTCGCAATGTGTCCATGCTTGTTACAAGAAAAACAAGTGCGGTCTACAGGCTTGTGCTCATTCTTAGGTGGTCCACCATTATCTTTGGTTTGATCTTCAGTCTTTTCAGCATCAGTAGAGTACTTTTGTGAGTCCTTTCTTGCTCGCATGTTGTCAATCTGATTTTGTGCTTCATTGTATCCAATACAACTAGTGTCTCTTTTGGCTCTCCTTGCATACAACTAAGATTCTATCAAATTAGAACTGGTGTGTAATTTGTCAATATGATTCTTTGCTACTTTCAATTTAGGCTCCAAGCTTTCTTTGCTATTCCTTAGCTCCAAGATTTCCAAGTTTTCTTGCCCTAGTTCTTCATTGAGTTGAAGGTTCTCTTTGATTTGTTCATTGTAGACTTCATGATTGTTGATCAGCTTATCATCAAATTCTTCAAGTAGTTCTTTCATAGATGCATTTTATATGTTTAGCTTCTTGACCTTTGCTCCTAGATCACTGTTAGAGCATTCTTTCAAATCCTTTATTAGCCTTTTGATAACCAACCATGCATCACTAATTTTTTCTTTTAGTTCTTCAATTTCTCTTTCTAATTTGTCCAAGTCTTCAAGATCAGCTTCAAGATTCCTTTTCAGATGTTTCATTTGTGCTTTGTCCATGATCTCCTCAAGTGGTTAAACTTATATGCTGAGGACCAGAGCTCTGATACCAATTGTTAGGAATGGGAACACTGAGAGGGGGGGGGGGGGGGTGAATCATGTTTATGTAAATATTTATTTCACTTTAACCTTTATGCTAAACTTAAATGCTTAAGTACTGAAATAAATATTTACATAAACATGAAACATGAAATCAACATATGACACCAATATGGTTACGAGGAAACCCAAATAGGTAAAAACCTCGGTGGGAATTGACACCCACTAATATTCTGCACTAGTGTTTTGTGATCCTTGTTAGAAGATCCTTAACCCTGTTAGGAGTTGCTTTACAATGCATTAAGTACAGTAGACCTTGTTAAGGGTCAGACCCTATTACGAGTCTTTTACAATAGTCCCTATTAGGGGAGAGGGTGCACTGTCCAAGAGCTCATTGCTTAAGTGGTGAAGGCTACAACCTAATAATCTTAGATACACACTATATCTGCAGGATGAACTGTCATTGTGACACTGCTTGTCAGATCAGTTCCTTTGATGTGCTGATGCTTTGACCTCTTGCAAAGCTCTAATACATCTTATACTATCTTTGCATACTTCTTCTCTTCTTATCACAACTCTCTTTAAACTTCCACACTGAATACAATGGGTGCACCTTATATTTATACACTCATACAAAATAAACAATTAGGTCGGCCCTTAGACCTATTACATATAATGCTTCCAAATGAATTGGCTTAAGCATTCTTAAAAACAAACAAGTATATATGTTGGAAACCTAAATACAATGGGCGCATAGCCTTTACAACATTACAATATAACTGCAAACCAAAATACTAACTGTCGGCTTCATGCTCTATTCTTCACTGGCACACACTGGCTGTGCAACTTCAACTGACTGTAACTTTCTCATCCTTGCACATCTGATCATGCGCTCTTAGACTAAGCAAGAATATAGTCTAACCAACTTAACTTCTAGGGCGCATACCATAATTCTTCTGTACACACATGCGCTGATGCTTTGAGCTACAGGAACTCTGTGCATTGTCCAGTCTTCAACACTTAGTTGTTTTCTGATCTTCTCTTCAAGTGCGCTAACTCCAAACTGCTATATGAATTTGTTTCCATAATGACAACACTATATCAAGTCATATACATCAGTATAGCCAACTTGCTAATAATATATTATACCTACAGTCGCTCAACAAAAATTTCCAGTGATGGCACAACAATGGCAACCGTAGAATGCATCACCTCTTGCAACATTCGATACTTACAATCATATGCCAAAGAATCCTGAGCATTTCTGCTCTAAGTTCTTTGTGAATGATGTCAACCACACTGCTGATGAGCATGTAAAGATTTTCAAAGATTCTCTACAGAATAGAAATATTCAAGATGAAGATGTGGCATACCGATTGTTCCCATATTCACTGGGGGAAGAAGCATTTTATTGGTATATTAATTTACCCATGAATTCAATCTGAACATGGCAAGAGATGAAGGATGCATTCTTAGGGAAGTTCACATTGCCTATCACCCCTACTAAATTGTATAGGAAATTCATTGAGATAAAAAGACAAGAACGTGAACCTATTAGGTCTTTCAACAATAGATTTCAGAGGGCCTACTCACGGCTACGTGATCCTTTCTACATAAATTATGATGATGTAAGGCCTATTTACTATGCAGCCCTGGATTGTTCCACTTCCATGTTCGTCCAAAAGACCCATCTGGCCCCTGCCAATTTAATCCAAGCATATGCTGAGGCTGAGAAGATCAGTTTACAATAACCAACAACTAATGTTGGAGCATCGAGCTATTTTGGGAATACTAATACATTGAATCAGGGGATGTTGAGCTATGCTCCTACTTTTAATCCCATTCCTGCTCCTTCTAATCAGCTAGTGCCGCATCCAGGAGCTCTAATATCTCACGCAACATCTGCGCAACCTATCTATCTTCTGAATACAACCACTCCCATAAGGACTCGAGAAGAAGAAGATGAAATGAAAGACTTAATAGAACAAGTCAATAAATTATCTACTAAGGTTACTTACCTCATAAATTAGAATAATCAATTGCAAAACTTACAAAGGAATTATCAGTCGCATCAAGGAAATAACTGAGGGTATCAAGAAAATCCTCTAGCTCACAATGAGAACCACCGGGATAACAATCAAGGATACTGGAACAACAATCAAGGTTATCAAAAAAATGGTTTTGGGTATCAAAATAACAATCAAGGGTACTATAAAAGATCATGGAATACAAATCCAAACAATGGAAAAGTTCCTTCACCATTGGACAATCCACTAGCTTCTGAAAGCCGACCTGCTGACAAATTTTTCCTAGTAGAAGCAACATTGTTCAGATAGTGTAGGCTACATGAAAATAATCAACACTCTGAGTTACAATGCCAAGAGTTTCAAAGAGAAGCCGATATCTTCAAAGGAGAAGTTAGAAACACTACAGCACCTAAAAATCCTCCGCCTATAGGGTATAAACTAGTACCTATTCATAGATACGACCAGACGCTAGTCTTTAATGATTTCAAGTTTCCTCCTCCTGATTCTTAGGATTACATGCCTATACAAACTAATCAAAAATTCCCACCTGCATCAACTAATGGTCCCGTGGAGGTGCCCCGATATCAAGTTCCACCAGAGAATCAACCTCCACCTATTTCTCCAAATGAGCCACTACAGAGGAAAAATTTTATTTTCCCTCCACTTTACAATAGTGTCCTAGTGGAAGGAGTAAGTGAAGTTCAAGCTTTTCAAAAGACATCTAGAAATTATGCATTGAAGAATTATCAAAGAAATTATAGAAATCATGAGCCATTGACAATGTCTACTCCTCCAAACAACTTTACAACTCCCCCGCATCCCAATGCAAGTAATAATATGAGTCCTCTCAGAGATTCATCTGAGTATCGATAGCCTGGAGTGCACAAGGAGAAAGAGGACAACCTGTTGCGACTAATGCTCTGCAAAATCAGAAAGGGCAACTTGTGGTGCAATCTACTTTACAACATAGAGGACAAAAACCAAATCTAGAAGAAGGGGAGAAAGAAAATCCTCATAGGGAGGAATTCAAGAGATTGAGCTCTTGCGTACTAGAGGAATTTAAAAAGATAAATGTAAGTCTACCATTGTATGAATTAATGAAAATTCCCGAGGTCAGAGACACATTGTTGGGGAGCCTGAATGATGCACCTCTGAAGATCATCTCACAAAATACCTCATACCCAATTAGAGGTCCCCCTAAAAATCATTAATCTAGTTTTTCACAAAACATGAATGTTGTTGAAAATTTACAGACAAGTGCACCTGATGTCTCACAAAGTTCAAGCTTCATTAGGATGGTGCAAAACTTATCTGAGGAAGGAATGTTGCAAAATGACCCTTCACTTCAAAAAGGAGAAACAATCAGGGATCTCGTTGCTCTCGTAGAACAAATGACAAGTGATATTCAGAATGGGAGCAACATCCCTTAGAATGTGAACAATGAGGAATTCAATCCTAGAGCACAAAATCATGTAGTTTTCTACCAAGGAAAAGAAGAGTCTACCCCTTTCCTTGTGTTAGTCTGGATTTTTGGGAAAATGTTGCATAATTGTCTAATTGACTCTAGAGCATCAAGTAATGCAATGCCCCTTGACATATGTAGAAAATTGGGATTGTTCCCATTACAAATAGATAAGAAGGTGACTCGGATGGATATAATAGAAGTTCCAGTTGTGGGAGAACTAAATAATATTCATATGCAATTGGCTTCAAATCCACGAGTTCAGAGTTGTATTAACATATCAGTTGTGGACATTCTAGAAGGATATGGAATGCTTTTGAGAAGAGATTGGGAAAGGAAATTGAATGGATACATAACAAATGAATTTTCACACATGTGGCTTCCATGGAGAGGAATCCCAAATTAGATAAGGATTGAGAGCACACCAAGGCCTCGATTATTGATAACCAAATATGGAGAAGATAATGAGATCATGTTCATGGAAACAAGTCTAGGATCTTATGCACCTAAAACTGGGGAAATTTTGATGTTGCAAGGTTATAATCAAGGAGTATGCCTAGACATAATACCCAAGTTTGCAAAGGCACCAATTAATGATAATTCAGAATCATCAATAACTGAAGGAATGTTAAAATTTTTTAGGAATTGTATCTTGAAAAGTGTTAAGAAAGAAGTTAAGCTAGGGAAAGATGCTCGCATTCAAAATTTGTTGTTGCCTAATTGGTGCAGAATACATAATGCTTTTCATTCTGAAATATCATGCACAATGTGCAGAGCTATAATTGCACAAGTTTCAAAGATGGTCCCACAAGTATCAGTGGCATGAAATTTTGAAGAAGTTGTCAATGTGGAATATCCAAGTCCGGTAGTGACCTCAGAACCATAGTATAAAGAAGTTAAAAAAGATGAGAAGCAAGATTTTGAAGAACATGAAAAACAAGTCAAGCAATCAAAAGGTGAACCATCTGGTACTCAAGCCGATGATCAAATCTGGACTTTATCATTTGATGGATCAAAAACAAATAAAGGAAGTGGAGTCGGTGTTGAACTTGTTATCCCAACAGGGGAAGCCTATCTCATAGCACATAGATTACAATTTCCTTGCATGAATAATGTGGCTGAGTATGAATCATCGGTTATTGGATTTCTCCTCGCTATCAAAAAAGGTGCCAAGATCCTGCACGTGCATGGAGATTCAGATATAGTGGTAGGAAAAGTTGATAAAAGATTAGGTTGTTATCACAACAGAGTTTGGGATTTGATTGAAAGCTTTGATGCCTTCAACATTAAAAGAATAAATCAAACACACAATCTGGTCAATTTTTTTTTGGCTCAATCTGTAAGTTCTCTGGAATAATTAATCATGGATTGTGTGAAGAAGCTCATAGTTGAATTGACTTCGGTGCCATATGTTCTGGACAACATAACAAACTTTTGGAAGTATTTAAAGATGATAAGCATATCCTTGATTTCCTCACAAGTTCAAGGGTCTTTGAAGCACAAGTCATCAATGAGGGAGAACCACAACAAGCTTAGTTTGAAATAGATGAGATTATGAATTTGAGGAAAAATACTATTCCTAAGGGAATGATTGAGCTGGAGAGAATTTTTTATTCAAACATATTGAGTGCCCTCAAGTAGTAGACAACTGAAGGAGGCGAATGTGAAAAAATGAACTTAAGAACTAAAGAGAAAATGAAGAATGTTTTTATTGGTAAAGTTTGTACTCCTCAGGACAAGGAATATATTCTAAAGCTTATGAGGGAATTCTCAGATGTGATTTCATGGGGATACGAAGATTTGAAAACTTATGATACCTCCCTCATCACACACATGATTCTATTGAAGCCAAATAGTAAACCATTCCGACAAAGGAAGAGATGGATAAATCCCCTGTTAGAGCCACTAATCCATCAAGAAGTGAAGAAATTTCTTTCTTCTAGAATAATTTTTCTAGTCAGACACTCGATGTGGGTTGCCAACTTGGTTCCTATTAGAAAAAAGAGTGGAGAAATAAGATTGTGTGTGGATTTCCAATGTCGTCACTAGATGAAGTGATACAAGTTCTAAATGGGTACCAAATGATGTCATTTTTATATGGTTATTTTGGGTATAACCAATGGGTACCAAATGATGTCATTTTGAGATGGTTATTCTGGGTATAACCAAGTAATGGTAGAAGAAGAAGACAGATTGAAAACTGCATTCACCACTAAGTGGGGCACATTTGCATATAGGAGAATGCCCTTTGGTTTTATTAATGCTGGAGCCACTTTTCAAAGAGATATGAATTATGCTTTAAAGGATTTGGTTGGGAAATACATTATTATATACATGGATGATCTCACTGTGTTTTCTCAGTGTAGGGATGATCATATAATTGATTTAAAAAGAATCTTTTAGAGATGCAGGAGATATGGAATTTCATTGAACCCAAAGAAATGCATGTTCGTGGTCACCAAAGGAAAATTGCTAGGACATGTAATTTCAGAACATGAAATATCAATTGATCCTGAACGCATCAAAGAAATTTCAAAGTTGGGGCTGTCAACTAGTCAGAAAGAGTTAAAGTCATTCTTTGTAAAAATCAACTTCGTAAGGAAGTTCATATCAGGATTTGCAGAAATAGTCAAGCCACTAAACGACATGTTGAAAAAATGTGCAAAGATAGACTGGACACCTTCCTAAAAGAAGGCCTTCGAAGAAATAAAGCAAGCAATTGTGGATGCTCCTATTTTGACCAGTCTAGATTACACTAGGCCATTCTACATATATTCATTTGCATCAGAGCATACTTGTGCAACTATCCTCACACAGAGAATAGAGGAGAAAGATGATCATCCTATTGCCTTTATGAGATCACCATTGAAGGATGCTAAATTGAAATATCCAAACATAGAGAAGCAAGCCTATGCTTTGGTGAAGGCAATCAAGAAATTTTGACATTATATTTTGAGAAGCAAGGTTTATGCAATTTTCCCAGATGCAGTAGTGAAGACATTATTGATGCAAAATGAATTGGGAGAAAGAAGAGGAAAATGGATGTCTATCATTAAAGAATAAGACATGGAGATACAATGTATGAAGCTAGTTCGAGGACAATCTCTAACACAAACAATTGCAACAAATGGTCCCAAATTGGTTCAACAAGTACTAAATGTGATGGAAGAAGTATCCCCAGATGAATGGTATGATGAAATTGTTTACTACCTACTCAATCATAAGTCTCCTACGCACCTAAAATTTGTCCAAAAGTGTGCCTTGAGAATGAAGAGTCAACAATTTATGCTTCAAGGAGAAGTTCTATACAGGAAGAATCATGATGGAGTCTATTTAAGATATGTCAGTAAAGAAGAAGCAAAGAAGATCCTTGAACATTTTCATAGCAAGTATGGGACCAGTCATGAAAGTAGTCTCTCTATGGCCCACCAGATATCAAGGGCAAGATATTACTAGCCCACATTGTTTAAAGATGCCTACGAACATGTAAAAACTTGTCACACTTATCAAGTAGCTGCAATGCATGAGAGAAATCCTGCAATGCCTTTGCAACCTGTTATTGAAGTAAAACCTTTTGTGAAGTGGGGGTTAGACTTTATTGGTTCAATTAATCCACCCTCTTCAGGACAATACAGGTACATCCTAGCTACTACTGATTATTGCACTCATTGGTCAGAAGCTCTTGAGCACTAAAGAATTGCATGACAAAAGTTGTCATCAAGTTCCTTGAAGAAAATATTGTCATGAGATTTGGATGTCCACATGCCCTTGTATGCAACTATGGAACTGCATTTAAATCTCTAAAGTTTTTTAATTGGGTGTTTGATTATGGGATCACCCTGAAGTTTTCATCAAATTACTATCCTTAAGGAAATGGGTTAGCCAAGTCAACAAATAAGAATCTATTAAGTGCTATCAAGAAGTTGTTGGACAAAAATCCCAGGGACTGGCATACATAGCTGAGATTTTCACTTTGGACAGACAAAATAAGAATCAAGAGCTCTATAGGGACATCTCCCTATCATTTGGTTTATGGACAAGATCCAATTTTTCCCATTCAATTGAGTATCCCGACATTGTAGTTTATGCAGGAATACATGGAAGGTGAAGACATAGCACGTACATGTTTGACACAATTACTTCTCCTGGAAGAGAAAAGAGATCATGCACTGGAAAATTTTGCAAGACACCAAGCTATGGTAAAGAGATGGTTCGACAAAATGGCTAGAGCTAAGGATTTTTGAATTTTAAATCTATTACTTTGTTGGGATAAGGCCCATAAAAAGAAAGGCGATCACGACAAGTTTGATAATCTATTGATGGGGGCTTTTCAAATTTTTGAGATATTGGGAGATAATGCATTCAAGCTAAGAAATCTAATAGGAAAGGAAGTCTCGTTGCTTGTCAATGGGCAATTCCTCAAGCATTATTTATGCCCTTAGGTTTCCTTCTAGAAGCCTACCATGTACATAGTTAGTTTAGGTTTTCCCTTCCGTTCTTTTGTTTTTGGTTTCCTTTTCCTTCACACTTTCGTTGGTTTTCTTTTAGGTTAGAGGGGATTTTGGTTTTCTTCCCCTATTTCTTTTCCCGTTGGTGGGATTTTGGATTTATGTAGTGTAGATTATTTTGGTTTTCTCATAGTTTGGTGGTTAGTTTAGGGTTTTGTTTTCCTTGAGCTTGGTTTGTTCAGGTGGTTTTGGGTTTCTTTTGTTTTTGGTTTCAGTTTTGGTTTTGCCAAGTGGCTTGGAGTTTTAGGTGTTCTCATTTGTGTGAAGGCATAGTGTGATTTCAAACCTCATTTGAAGACTCTATCATGACTTGTTTATCTCATTTTCTAGATAACTGTTTATGAAGATCCTTAGGAACTAAGGTTGTCCTTCTTGTATTTATCATCAGGTTGGAACACATACTTGACTTGGGAGGTTAATCATGCACTATGTCTTGACACTCAAACTCTGAAATTTCTATATATTTCATGCCTAGCTATATCTCCGAGTCCATCTTAGTTTCTTTAGGAGAGGTCATGGTTTGTGAAAATTTTAAAATCTTGCTTCAATGCCACTATAATTCCTAAATCCATAGTGAGTTTCATTGCTCATGAGCCAAAAGAAAAGAAAGAAATGCAATATTAATTGAAAGTGATAACAAAGGAAATAAAAGAGAAGATGAAATAATTGGCTTCCGGGGGTACACAAAAATCTCCATAGGTGTTCAAAAGAATAATTCACCGAAAGTGGAGCAATATTTGTTGGTTTTATAGTGACAACTCCATTGGGGCTATGGACGCCTGACCGACAGCAAGGCAATGTATAGGATGCTTTTGGAGTTGAGACAAATACATAGCTTGTTGTGGCCGATCTTAGGGTTTCTGAGTGGTCTTATTGAGCGGGAATTCATGCATCTACACACACTTAGGTAACCAAATAATGAAGGTGTCTTAATCCAATATATGATTCTCCTCCCCTTTTGAGTTATGTTTTCTCTCTTTGTGATGGGATAAAATTTGTTAAGCAAAGATTCTGAGTTTGGATTTAGCCTTTATCCTTGAAATATTTTCAACATTTTAGCCGTGGAGTCGTCAGATGTTGTGACCTAATCACACATCACCCATTGTGATGGGAACCCCCTCATTTTTCTCTTGGCCTTGTCCTTTTGGCTTTTGTTCTTGGTATTTTTGGGCTCAATCCCCTGAGGTTCTCCTGTTTCAAATGAGAATTGGTAAAATTCGCCAAGTCTAGAAAAGTGTTGTCTGTACATGGCTCCTAGAATGGAAACTATTAATTTGTTTGAGAATTGATATTTTAGAAAGAATGTTAGTGAAATTTTGAACGTCTTGATAACTTACTATTTTTAGAAAGTCTAGCTTTGGCTGGTCTATTTTGGCCACAACTGACCTATGGTTGATAAGCAGGTGAGGCAGTCAATCAAAAATTGGTTAAGTTTGGAAACACCCTTAACCAACAGTGGAAAGGCATGCAAAAAAAAAGTAGAAAAATCCTCAACTGAAAAATCCTAAAGTGAAGGAAAATCCTCGAAGAGCAGAAAATCCTCAAGTGAAGGAAAATCCTCCAAAACTAGAAAAATCCTCAAGTGAAGAAAAATCCTCCAAGTGAAAAAAATCCTCAAGTGAAGGAAAATCCTCCAAGAGCTGAAAAATCCCAAAGTGAAGGAAAATCCTCCAAGAGTAGAAAATCCTCCAAGTGAAGGAAAATACTTGTTGTCACTAAGGATTGCACCTGAGTATGGCTAAGTGTAGAACCTATCAATCCCGTGAAACATGGGACTACTGTCAGGCTGTGGGTAACCTATCAGAGAGTAGACCTCAGGATTAGGGGCCGGCTTCCCCTGGAATCACTTGAAACTTGACTGAACTTTGAAGGAAAAGGGAGAGAGAGTGCATGAAATTGAAAACTAATCTAGCCAATTCACCAAATTTTGATAGATCCACAAACTGAAAAACAAACTCACAATGACACTTGAAATAACTTGTGATTCACAACCTGACCCTATTGCCTTGACAATCCTTGAAATAAAGAGGTATTTGTGTTAAAAGAAGGGAAAAGCTCCCACAACTTGAAACCAAACGTACATAGATTAAAGCAATAACTACAAAACACTTTCCTGAACCTTCAACTCGAACAACGTGCAAAGTAAAGGATAACATAATCACAATAACTTTGACATGAATTCCAATAGAAAAAACTCAGAAAATAATAGGGATGAGAAAGAATACTATTTTATTTCGATGAAAGGAGTCAAGTACATCAATTTGCTTCACCAGAGATACAAACTTTCACCTCCAAGAAAGAAGGAAAGAAGAACTAACCTCCATCACCAAAGGTGAGAGGTATATAAAGAAAATCCTATCTGCATCTGCATTTATGACCACCACCTTCTAAAGATGGAAAAATAACTACAAATAGGCCCATGAATGCCATCACAAATTCATGTGCCAGATTCCTGAGATTCTAGGGGGCGAGGAAAGTTGGACCCCTAAAAATAAACATTCAAAATTGACCATTACATCCACTGAGTCATGTGCTATAAATGATATTTGACAATGGTTTATAAAAAACACCACTTGTCAATATCTTACAATAAAAATTGAGCCATGACTTTTACATTTAAAAAATTTAACCCCCTTATCCATGTTAAGCAAAAGTGGATCCTAAATATAGTTCCAAGGTAATTCTCAACCCAATAATGAGGAGAAAGCATCTTAGAACATTTATATTTTAACCAAATCCACATTACATGAAAATATCTAAGCATATGTTATAGACCCCCCACTAACAAAACTTAGGCTCCCCCTAATTGCAATCTTAGCTTTTAAAATTTAGCCCCTCACTCAAAGGCCCTAGGAAATTTCCCCAAACAAAACCCCCACCATGTTCAAGCTTAAAATACATAACATCAAAATAAAATGACCAATAAAGTCTCGACCCTACAAAAGGGGAGAAAATAATTTAATGGCCATTTTATTGAAACCCCGTTTGAAAATTTAGGAAATTGCTGGCACTCCACCTTCCCCATTCGGCAACTGGCAACTTCCTATTCTCTCTGGCAATCTTTGAGTTTAGACCTGGAAACAGCAACCCCGAACTTGGAAACTATGCTATTGAGGTAGGCATATTTGATTTGTTTACTGGTTTTTTATTTCACAACTCTTTTGAAAAAATGAGGGCACTGTTGAAGCATTTCTCTATATATGTGCCTTGATTGAGGCATCTCCACTTTCAATTTCATGGCTTTTTGTTTTGTACATCATTCCTTTTATATTCTTTGCATTTGGTTGCTAGTATTGGAATGAATGGCACTGTGTATATGCACTATTTTTTTGTTAATAGCAAGGGCATCTTGTTGCTATTCAAGGGCACAGGCTCTGTTTTGTGATTTGAAGCACTGTTTATGCCTTGCACCTGGACTGAATCGTTGTATTTCGTGGCACCACTGTTATTCTATTGATCACTGTTATTTCTATGATTGTTGTTATTTCTTGTATATAGTCTGAGAGCATGCTAGGGCATCATTGCCGACTAGGGCACTGTATCCATGAGGTTGTTTGTTTCACATGTTCAATAGCATGTTCATTGTATCATTGCTTTAACCCCATGATTATCTTTTCATGTGAGGGTATACTCGTTTGAACTTCTTTACATTTGTTTGAAAGTACTGTTGATCCGACCCATATCATGGGCACCATCTAAATTTTGGTTCATTGATTGATTGGTGGCCACCTTAATGTCCATGAAAGAATCTGGGTTCACTGCTAATGCTACCCACAGGTCCTCAATCCATGCTACTTCTCCTTCATGCTACGCATCCTGTGAGTCCCTCTAGGGCATCATTCTTTCCCTACTCTGATATGTTCATGGCTCGAGGGCCTGCGATCCAATCATGGATGGTATCGATTTCAATGCTATGCATTACACACAACCTTCCATGGCACCATCTTGTTGAGCTCACGACACGTTCTTATTGTACGATGTTATGTATTGGTGACACTGCATGCTATGTTGTTGTTCTTAACCTGCTGATATGTAACTACCCTAGTTACCTTATTTGGTGAAGGCACTAGTTCGTGAGCCTGATTTGTATGCTGTTAGAACACGCCATTGCTCTTCATTGCGATGCATTGTATATGCCAGTCCACCATTTGACACAGTATGTTTGGGTGCCCCTTTGAGTATTGTGTTGGAACACAACTGAGGCATCATTCTTTCTTTCTACAAGCTGCTACTCCATCCTTACGTTGATCCTGGGATTTGGTGCTTTTGTTACTCTTTAGCATTATAGTTTTTTCCCTTTGATGTAGACTGCTATTGTGTTGAGGTCCCCTATACTTGATTCTGCATTTGATTGTTGATAGAATATGTGTTTCGAGGGCCCATGTTGATTCAAGTATTCAATGGCATGATTTCATTTGTGATTATAACCTGCTGTAAATAAAAATGCCTTGTATGTTATGGCTTAATCCCAAATGTGGATGATCCATGCGTAATGGAGCTAGGTTACCACTAGTGTTGTTTTGATTTTCATTATACCATTTCATTTGATGCACTGGCATTATGTCATTTGATCGCTATTTACTGTCAAACTGAGGTCGAAGATTGATTATCCAACACTGATTTAATGACTGTTGACGCACTGTTAAACATTGATCCATATCCCCTGTATCTGGAAACATTATCTCATCATTTGGCCATTTGATTTTTTGGCATGACTGTCCTCAGCATGCTTGCCGCTATTTTCTTAGCACCATATGGAGATGCATTTGATGACATACTATTTTAATTGATGGTGCCAATTCATATTCCAACATGCATTATCTGCTCACTGCTCCTCATGATGATATGCCACACTGTGCTACTGATTTACCAACTGTAGTCTTTTTACTATTGGCTCATAAAACAGATCTCAACATTTTCATGCCATAACATCATTGTATTGAATGCAGATTTTGAAGCACATATATGCTATAATGTCCTTTTTTGTTGATATGGATTTGTGTACCTTTAACATGTCGATGATGAATGCCCCCTGAATCTGCCAGTGCCCTGTTTTGACCATGCTCCACATGATTTATCTATGGTTCCTGGGTGTCTCACTAATATTGCCCATCTACTAAATGCCTCCCATATGAGTCAGTGCCTCTCCTTGAGATGGTTAGGGTTCCCAAAAACTTTATGGGAATAGAGCTTCTGACAACCCTCACCGGTTCAGTGTGGGGTACTAGGAGACTCAATACTGACCATGGGTGTTGTAACCTGTATCTGCACATGGAACAAACACATTAGTAAAAACAATGGTATTTTCTTTTATTTCTAGAGCCTCCTCATGCACCTGCCCTGAGCATAGCCCATGTCAGAGGTGTATAGCTGAGTGCATGTATGCATGCTTATAGATAGATTCTGTGATACTAGGCATTGCTTAGATCCATTGGATCTAACCCCTTTCTTTTCTCTCTCTTTGCAGGTTCAGGATCACAGGAGCACACCGGGAACACAGTGAAGACATATTCCTTACCAGGCAATGTCTGGTACCCCTACATCTATGCTCCTTATAATGTATATTTGCACTCATTTATGCAATTCTAGCAATGGCTATGCTCATGACATGTGTGAGCTCAGATAGATGTTCCTTTTCAGTTCTCTTATACAACATGCTTAACATTGATATATGCACATGTAATCTTAGATGCATAAATTATCTCCTTTCCCTTTCATGTACTTTGCAATGAAATGAACACAAATATTAAGCAAGACCACTTAATAACACAAACTAGGGTACATTAGCTCATCTAGTAACTAGGTCTCCAAAGGTGAGTAAAAATATGATAACAATACTCAAGTGAAGGAAAATCCTCCAAGTGAAGACAAATCCTCAAGTAAAGGAAAATCCTCCAAGAGCTGAAAAATCTGAAAGTGAAGGAAAATCCTCCAAGTGAAGGAAAATCCTCAAGTGAAGGAAAATTCTCCGAGAGCAGAAAATCCTCCAAGTGAAGATAAATCCTCAAGTGAAGGAAAATCCTCCAAGAGCTTAAAAATTGTGAAGTGAAGGAAAATCCTCCAAGAGCTGGAAAATCCTCAAGTAAAGGAAAATCCTCCAAGAGCTTAAAAATTGTGAAGTGAAGGAAAATCCTCCAAGAGCCAGAAAATCCTCAAGTAAAGGAAAATCCTCCAAGAGCAGAAAATCATCCAAGGGAAAGAAAATCCTAAAGTGAAGGAAAATCCTCCTAAGTGAAGGAAAATCCTTAAGTGGAGAAAAACCCTTAAGTGAAGGAAAATCCGTCAAAAGTAGAAAATTTCCACCAAGTGGGGAAAATCCTTCAAAATGAGAAAAGTCTGCCTAGACCTCCCTTATGTGGGTGGGTGCATTTTGAGCATATTATTTGGAAAAAGTGTTGGAAAATTTCTCCTCCATGGAAGAAACTGCAAGGAATAGATAAAATTTGGCTAAGTATGAAAATCCTCTCTCTAGATCTCAAATTTCACCCTCTTCAAGTGTGCGCCCATGGGTTGAGAGATGTTGATGAAGATAAACAAAAAAAGAGGAATTCTTGGAAAATAAAAGAAAAATCCTGACAAAGTAAATTTAAAACATGAGAGGAGGAAGGTGTGGAGTTTTGAAGAGAGAGAAAGAGAGTTTTGGAGAGAGAAAATATCTTTCTAGAGAGATATCAATTTGTGAAGAGTTTGAAGAATCAGAGAAAGAGACATGAGAATGTTAGAGAGAATTTTTTTTGAAGAGGGAGAAAGTTTCAGAGAGAAAATGCGAAAGGATTTTTATGTGATTCTTATGTTGATTATTTCATTTTGTAAGAGGAAGGATTCTAGTTTTGCATGATCAAGGATGACATTCAAGTTTTAGAACTCCAGTTGCAGTGTTGAAGACACCACAGTCCAAGTGATCAAGTTCAAGGCGTCCAAGGGTCAAAGATCGCAATTCAAGTGCAAATATACAAAGGGAAGAATGTCACGTCTTGAAATTCCTTCTCAAAGTCCAAAAACATGACCAAGGAATCTCCATGTGAAGAAAATCTAGATTGGTAGAATCATCAACGAAGGAGTTTGATCCATTTCTAGAAGATGAAGTCTCAAGAAAGTACATGGAAGGAAGTGATCAAAGGAAGATATTTTCAGAAGAAGTAATCAAAGTGAAACTTACTTACAAAATGATGCAATTAAAAATATTCCCCAACTCCTATCAAGCTAACATGGCACTCAATCATCTCCATCAGCTACTCAAAGATTCTTCAAGTCAAAGTCAATGCATTTAAGGAAGGAAATCAAGAATAATCCATTCAAAGAAAATAGTGCATGTAATGCATAGTGGGTATGCATATTGGGCATTCATTTCACCCCACTCTCCTCCTAAAAGAGCATGCATGGTGGGTATTTATTACCTACTATGATGGTGGAGGATTTTTGCATTAATGTAGATTCCTTTTTCTGTGCCCTAACCCTAATTAGGTCTTTTGTGGAAAAATATGAGTCATCGGTCATTGTTTCAATCTGAGCCACTCATTTTTTTCAAGGACCAATATAAAGGCCTCTTCTTCTCATTTGTAAAAGGAGTGAATTTTGTGATTGTTTCTTATGAGCTATTGATACAGTAGAATTTTCATTGAAGTGTGGTGATCATTTGATGTGTCTTAATGCTTGCTTGGTTTCATAATTCTCTCAATTAGACTAAGTTTAGTACATAAAGTGTTATGATTATTTTGGAGAATATAATGATGTTTTGATGAGTTCTTGTGGTTCATACTTTTGACATTTTAGTGAATCTAAATCATCATGCAAAGTTAGCCTAAACCCCCTATCCATGTGCCTAAATTTAATCATTCGTAAAAACCTTTGAAGATTGCACTAGTCTACGTGTAGTAGCTTGACTTGGTGAAACGGGACTCGATAATTATGGAACTCGTCTATCAGCATACTTCCCTTGGCTATCGTTACCCTTAGGAGTAGATTAGGATTTGTGAACCCTAAACCCTTTTCATTTCTGTATATTCGATAAAAATCTAAAAAACAATACTTCATTGCAAATCTTTTAATAATACCCATATTTGTCATGACATAAAGGATTGAAAACATAAGGCCCCTTGTGATCATCAGCAAATCACATCAACACCGAGCTTGTCCACGAGTCGAGGAACCTTGGAGTTATTGTATGATCTTCTTGCAATCTTGGCATACGTGATACTTTGTTCAAGAGAGGATGGGATATTTCGGTATTTTGTTCTACTGTTTGGTGAGTCATAAAACATGCATCAACAAAACTCAAATGTGCTAACAAAACCTGCTAATATAATCAAGTTTGAAATCATTAGTAATATAGATTTTCTTGGATTTTTTAAGAAAAGTATGAAATACATGCAATTTGTTATGTGGGATAGACAAGAAAGTTATACTAATAAGCACAAGGATTATGGAAAAGTTAATGACAATCTTCTAGGTTTCAAACTTTTAATGATTTGATAGAGGAAATTGTCTAGCAAATAAGGCGGCCCAAAATTTGTTCCAAGATACTAGGAGTTTTAATGAGGGTTGTTTAGTTAGTTGATTTAATTTTTAGCGTTGAGTTTATAAATGAATTTGTGTTAAATCTACTTGTTTTTTTTTTTTTTTGTGTGTTTGTGATGTTGAAAATAAAAGCGATAACACTATTACTGATGGTTGGGTAGGAATTTTTTTATGGATACTTAAATCATTTCTATATAGAGAATAAACTATATGATTTGGATTCACATCTTTCTCAGTGGTTGAACAAGTAGAACATCAACTTAAGGAGTGTTTTAGCATCAATGAGAAAGAAATAATATATATGACTTAAAAAATCAGGATAGCTATTGGACAAAGCAGATTGGGTGGAAGAAAGCTTATTACATCAAATAATTTAACCCAATTTGGAAATACAATGAAAAGACATATTTAGGAGTAGTTGTTAAAGGAAAAACAAGGTTTTTAATTGTACACTTAAAGAGGATCTTAGTTGTGAGATTGGGAGAAGCACTATACCTAAAGAAGTTTGGGAAGAGAGAACTTGCATGTTTTGTAGTGGAGTGGTGAAAACGTAATGACGCTTTATCATAGAGTGTGTAGCTTATGAGGATTTGCATACCCAGTATGAAAAAAGCTTAAAAGTGAGCAGCCTTCACAAATCATTTGAGGAGGTAAAGATGACAAAGATGGCTAGCTTCTTGGTCAAGATCTGTCGTAAAAGTTCTGAAATAAAAGAGTTTGAAGATAACTTATAAATGTGATTTTTGGTCTCTTAGATTGTCTGATCTCAAAAAAAATATTAAAATCATTCATTCATTCAAGCCTCTTGCTTTCATTACCTCGATTTTTTTTTTTTTAATGACTCTTTCCATATACATAAATCAATTTTATAAATTCTACTATTGAAACTTATTCATTAAAAGATATTAGATTTATATACCCATTTCAAAATTGGAAGAATCAAATCTTAAGCAGTTTATTAGAGCTGAAGAGCAAGAAAAATGTTTAAAAAGTTGTTCACCTTGGCTAAGCCCTGCATGTTTGTCGTCCCATCCAATTTTTATCATGCTTTAATAACCCCTCAATGTCTGAGTGTTTGATACAGTGTAGTTTTTATAAACCTGAGCTAAGGTTGCTTGACGTAACAATGCCACAGCCCACTGTAACTCATCCTGTAAAATTGAAAAATACTCTAGATTGAGTATTATATGAAGGTTAGTACTGTAATGAAGATTAGTAATGAAAATCAAAGAGAGAGAAACTCGTACATAGTAGCCATCAGCAAAATGGGCATGCTCCTTGTACCGAGGTAGTGTAGGATGCTTGGTATTTATCACAAAACTCAAAACTCTGTTTGTACGTGTTCAATTAGCTTTTTTTCAAGCTCGTACTTTTGTGGGTTCTCTTAAAAATCAACAATTTATAAAGAAATAATTGTTCCTAAACGATGGAACATTAACAAGCTTTTCTTTTTATATATAATAGATTAGTCAATGCAATTCAAAATATCAATTTAATATAATAATATTTTTGATGGATTATTGATTGTGAAACAAATATGATTCAACATGACAAACTCTTTTTATGATAGATTACAAAATATAATAAAATGTGATTGGAAATACCGATTCAATATAACAAACTCTCTTTTATATGATGGATTACTGCATATAATTTCAAAAGTCCATTTGACATTAACAAACTCTCCTCTTTTTATGATGGGTTACTGAATGTAATTTGAATATCAATTTAACGTTAACAAACTCTCTTCTTTTTGTAACAAGAAATTGTCCAGATGCAGACCCAAGATTTTATTTTCTTGGGAAGAATGCATATATGTGATGGTTTGATACCAGGCTTCAACTTGCCTAGGGTGGATATTCAACTCGTTGGCAAGAGTTTGCTTCGGCATCTGCATCCCAAAATACAATAGAAGATTTAGACGACAATATTATCTTCCACTCCAATTAAATTTCAAATTTCCCACACAAAACAACTTTATCAGCTTTGTTCAACAAGGACTGGATAGTTAAAATAATAAATTCCTTGATCAAAATCTAAAACAAAAGTACCATGACGGACAAGGAAAAAAGGGACAGTCCGAAATAGGGATTACAAGTAGTCAGTTGAAACTTTAATAGAATTATTCAATAAAGAATGGATACATAAAATAGTAAACTGCTTGATCATAATCTAGAACAGAACCATGATAATCAGAAATAAGAATTGTGAGTTGTTAGTCGAAACTTTTGTCACTTTCAACACAATTCAACTCTGGAATCCCCAAGACTCCCTAATCTTTGAACTATAATAAAAAACTTTCATTTCAACCCACCTACCTTATTTGAACAATTTTAATATAAAAGATGCCCTTATACACCACAGTTAGGACCATTTTGTTGAGATGAAGTCCAACAAACATCTCTCCTTTCCCTCCAAAGGATGACTCTTAGACTTCTAACTCTTTGTATTGAGAGTTTATTATTAAAGCTATTGCTGTAACCATTGTTTGTTGTTCTGTTTTTATTTCAATAAGAAACCTCTTCTCAGTGTGGATGTAGTCAATTGGTGAACCACGATAAAATTCATGTTGTGTTTATTTCATTTTTTGTTTGTCTATTTAAATCTACAATTCTTGTTTCTCTATTTTATTATAGTTTTACAATTGGTATCAGAGCGGGTTAGAGCCGTTGGTTGAGAATCAAATAAGTTTTCTTGAATAGTTATGGAAGATTTGAGAATGCAGAAATTTTTTGGGAAAAACTTTGGGATATAGAAGATACAGATGAAATTGTTGTTGATCAAACAAAGTCTCTCAATCGCACCCAAAGGGAAAACAAAGAAGCCAAGCACAATGAGTAACGAAGATTGGGAATCATTGGACGAAAAGGCCAAAGCGATAATTTTTCTCTCTTTAAATGATAACGTGTTGTACAATGTTGCGAATGAAGAAACGACAAAGATTGTATGAGAAAAGCTCACAACCACATATGCAATGGCATCCGCAAATAAAGTCTTCATCATGAGAGGTTATACAAATTGAAGATGAGGGAAGATGAGGCCATGACGAATCATCTCAACAATTTCAATACCTTGATCAGCCAAGCGGATTCAGTTGGCATGAAACAAGACGATGAGAACAAGGCTGTCTTATTGTTGTGTTCTCTCCCAAATAGATGGGATAGAGTTGTAACCGATGTTAGCACTTCAACATCAAGCACGAAAAAGTTATCCTTTGATGAAGTTTCAATGACACTTCTTGGTGAAGACATGAGAAGGAAGAATACAGAGTCTTCAACCAGCGAAGCCTTAACAATGGTGAGTATCGAAAATAGGGGAAGAAGCCATAATAGAGGCAGAAACAACAACAATCGGAGGTCTCAATCTGCAAGAAGGTCGCAGTCAAGAGGTAGACAAAATGGTTGTTGGTTTTGTGGTAAAGTTGGTCATGTTAAGAAAGATTGTCACAAATACAAAAAGGCCCAAGAAAGGGTTTTGGACAGCGAAGCAAACATTGCACATGACAAGGATGATGGTATCTTAATACTTTCTACAAGAAACACAAAGAAATTTTCTTAGGTTGTGGATTCTAGTGCTTCCTTTCATGCCACTTCTTGCATAGATTCGCTCACAATTATCAAGACGGTAAATTTGGAAAAGTTTATTTGGGTGATGATAATTCTTGTGAAATTATTGGCAAAGGTGATGTTGTTTTTCCATTGGAAGGAGGAGGCCAATGGCTGCTCAAAGATGTTCGTCATATTCCAAAGATAAAAAGAAATCGGATGACAACACAACTGTGCATTCAGGTTGCGAACAAAATTATTATCAAGAATGTAGTGGTCATCATCGGTAAAATGAAAGACCACATTTTTTCATTTGAAATGACTAGATCACCATCTGAAATTGGCAGCGACAAAAGGGATCACAACCCTTGTCTTACTTAATTCCCTTCGACAGTGAATGGTCTTCCTTCGCATAATATAGATGGTCACGGTCTCCCCTAATTTTCTCTGCCTCAATGCAATATGGAGTTCTCAGTTGGCACTGGTTCTTTGTTTGACACTCCCATACGCAAGTTGGGAATGCAACTTCTAGCCAACATGACTGTTGCTAGACATTACAAGTCTACACAACATCACCAACAACAGATGCCAATAGAAACAAAGGTCATCGTTTGGGCAACACATGAGTTAATGCTCCATATGACGACTGTCATTTTCGATAGTGTGACATTAATATAGGACAAACTCAGATTGAGTCTTCTCATCATATACATGAAAGCAATTGAAATTGCTTTGGTCTAATACATAATTTTGAAAATATTTGGATTGGTGAGGAAAGTAATATTCCAAAACATAACACTCTCAATGATGTGTCTAATACTAGTACCACATCAAATATAATTTCAAGTCCCATTCCAGAATTGAGGAGATCTACAAGATAGAGGAAAATTCCCTCTAAATTTGCAGACTATGAGCTATTATTCACTGAAGAGGTAGAGCCTGAATTGTTGATCTCGGAGCAAGCTCAACTGGCCAATTATAAAGCCGCTTGTCTAAGCAGCAATAAAGATAAATGGATGACTGCTATGAACAAAGAAATGAGCTCCTTGGAAGGTAACCACACTTGGGATTTGGTCTCTCTACCACCAAATCGGAAACCACTTTAGAACAAGTGGGTTTATAAACTGAAAGATGAAGGTAGAGGTACAAAATGCTATAAAGCTCAATTGGTGGTAAAGGGATATGGTCAGCAAGAAGGGGTTGATTTCATTGAGATTTTTTCACCGATTGTTAATGACAACCATCCATATTGTATTGGGACTTGTAGCTGTGTGGGATCTTGAACTGGAGCAACTTGATGTAAAGACTGCATTTCTACATGGTGATGTGGATGAGGAGCTGTATATGGAGCGACCTCAAGGTTTTATTGAAAAGGGCAAAGCGCATCTTCATTGTAGGTTAAGACGGGGCTTGTATGGGCTCAAGCAAGCCCCGTGACAGTGGTATTTAAAATTTGATCGCTTCATGATTGATCAAAAATTCATAAGATGTGAATCTGATCCATGTATTTATTACAAGAAACTTCCAAATGGTGAATTTTTTATTCTTCTTCTATATGTCAATGACATGTTGGTCGCTAGTAAAAGTTCTAGAATTGTTGGTGAGTTGAAAACAAAGTTGGTAAGTAAGTTTTCCATGAAGGAATTAGGGGCAGCTAAGAAGATTCTTGGTATGACAATCACACGGGATAGAAAGAAGAAAGAAATAACTTTGTGTCAAAAGGATTACATTAACAAAGTTGTGGACAGATTTGGCATGACTGATGCAAAGATAGTTTCTACTCCTTTTGCTTCTCATTTTCAGTTATCTTCCGAATTATGTCCAAAAACACAAGATGAAAAGGAATTCATGGACAACATTCCTTATAAATCAGCATTTAGTAGCATAATGTATTCTATGGTTTCCACTCATCCCGACATTGCCCATGCAGTGGGACTAGTAAGTAGGTTCATGAGCAATCCTGAGAAGCTTCATTGGGAAGCTGTTAAATGGATACTAAGATATTTAAAAGGTGCAAGTTCAGATTATGGTTTATGTTTTGGTGGCAACAATAAATGGCTGCAAGGATTCATAGATTCCGATCTTGCTGGAGATTTGTATAAAAGGAGGTCTACTATTGGTTATACTTTCATGTTTTTTGGAGCTACCATTAGTTGGGCCTCGAGGCTGCAACACTCTATTTCTCTTTCTTCTGCTGAAGCTAAATACTTGGCTTTTTCTAAAGGTGCTCGGGAGATGATTTGGTTGCAGCATCTAGTTGGTGATATGAAGTATCAACAAGATGATTATGTTTTATTTTGTGATAGTCATAGTACTATTTTTATGGCTCACAATCATACATCTCAGCGACATTCCAAACACATTGAATTCATGCTCACTTCGTGAGACACATGGTCAAAGAAGGGAAGTTGAAGGTTGTTAAGATTGACACAAAGTTCAATCCGAATGACATATTCACCAAATTTGTACCCAAAGAGAAGTTCAAATGTGCTAGGACTTCTCTTGGGCTTGTAAAGAAAAGAAAAATCAGCATGGTGAGCGGGGGAATGGTTGATCAGTGGTAGCATCTGTTGGCCATCAGGTGGGAGATTGTTGAGATGAAATCCAATTGACATCTCTCCTTTCCCTCCAAAGGATGACTCTTAGACTTCTGACTCTTTGTATTGAGAGCTTATTATTAAAGCTACTTTTGTAACTGTTGTTTGTTGTTCTATTTTTACTTCAATAAGAAACCTCTACTCAGTGTGGACGTAGCCAATTGGTGAACCACAATAAAATCCATGTTGTCTTTATTTCATTCTTTGTTTGTCTATTTAAATCTGTAATTCTCGTTTCTTTGTTTTATTATAGTTTTACACATTTAAGCAAGAATATTCATATCATGCCATTCCATACTAACTTGTTATCATAACTCTTAAAATTCCTCCCCTCTAAGGAATATGGTTTATTAGGAACAACGTAATCATGAATTTTTTTAAGTTGCCGATTCAGATTTGAGTTTGGATGCGGGTTCAAGAATCGAGTTCAAAATTTCATTTTAGATTCATCTATATAAAAACATATATTTTTAAATATTATCTATATGTGTGTGTGTGTGTGTATATTTGTATTTGCATATACATACAGTAGCAAATGAGTTCATACACCACTATGCTAATATTAAAGCAATATAGCAAAACACACCACCATATATATTAATGTTTTAGTCCAAATGACATATGTTACATCTACTTGTCCTTTTTAGTGGTCTATTTTAGGGTTGGAGGGTTGTATTGACTAAAATAGACCCAAAAAAAAAAAAAAAAAATTATTTTTTGGCCAAATTTGGCCTGGGTCTTGTTGCAGATTTGCAAATTCACCATAAAAATGACAAAATTTGTGTCAGGTTCATCTAACATAATTTGGGAAAACTTTTGCAAGAATATAAGGACTGGACTTTTGCACGAACCGAACCAAACTTTGAGGTTTCCAGGGAAGAATTTGGTAACATAGGAATTTTACATTAGCAGATACTGTGATGGCATGAGAAGTAAGAATTCATTGACCATGTTTCAAAACTTTAAATAAAAAATATACAAGTCTATTCTACGAGCAATCTTTTGGAAATAAAGAATTCGATAGTATAACAAAAAGAAAATAGCTAAAGAAACCCAACCATCATGGGAAAACATAGTAGCTAAGAAGAGACCAATTGGATTATAGGAAATAACCCAACTTTTTTTCATACCCAAAACTTTTAACTCAATCTCACAAATACAAAACTAGATTTTTTTCAATACACACAAGCTTTTACTCTATCTCATACACTGGAAATTTCATGATCATGACATTGAGACTTATTAGTGAGACCAAAGTACACTTACAAGATTGAAAGTACTGTTCTATTTGAAACTTTCCTCCAAAAGAGCAGTCTATTCTTTTGACAATCTGAGCACCTTCAATCCGACACATTCCATTCAATAATATTACAGATGAACAAATTCCAAAGTAAAAAATTGATAGCGAGAGAACTAAAAATATTGGTTTGATTCAGATTGAGTTAGTTGATCATGCAAGATATTACTATGAATACTTGCTTAATCAATGAAGTGGTTAATTGCACATATTTAAACCTTGCAATCATGGTGCTTTGTTCTATGGTGGTCTATTTGTCAATAGACTCTTTTGTCTTTTAAATTTATTTGATTTATTTTTACTGTAACCTATTGTTGAAAATCTTTATTTTGAATTTGAACTATTTTGAAACATAGTCAATTTTTTTTCTTTAAATGCTTACAAGTTGCACTAACTAAATATTGTCTTCTACATTGCACTAGAGATAAACAAAGATATAAAAAACAAAGAAATCAAATATGATACTTTCACATATTACACACTTGATGTTTTCAAACATAATTAGGTAGAGATACTTATTTTAAATTTAATATATTATTATGTTTTCTTATATCAATATTTCAATCAAAATAGTAACTTTTAAATTTTAAATTTTATTTGACAATGCTCGTTGTACTTTCATGGTTTATCCAATCACAAATGACAAGTAGTTAACATCTATATCATATAATATACAATGTCTAAACTCTGATAAATGACAATGTTCAGTTCAAGTTGTAACATATTAGAATACATTTCATTAAATTTTGCACCTTCCTTGCAATAATTTTTATCTTTCTTTTCTTCTACAAGGGACTCCAACTTTGTAGAGCTCTTATTTTTTAATCTATTTACACAATATCAAACCATATTAATATATTGTGGACTAAGACACTTATTAGAACTTTATTGTGGACGTGCTTTGCAAAGATCACGAAAGGGTTGGTGAATTGGTGGTAGCTTCAAGGTAATTTCTTTGTTTAATACAAAGTTTTTGGGTGTGCATCAGGATGTGAAACCCCTTATAAACATTTAACCCCAATCTCCATTTAGCAGTAAAACACCTTATAATGGCTCATTCTAAAGACATTAGATGTGAAGAACTCTTATATTTTACCTTCCTTGTTTATTATATGGTATCCACTCAATGATAATCAATGGGACTAAATCCATAGCTCTATCTAATTTGTGAATGATATATTGGTGAGCATTGAGTCAATTCTGGTGGGAGATTATGCATAGTAAGGTGGTGTAATTGGATCAATAATTGTGAGTAGCACAAGGTGGTTCAAGTTCTACAGTTGACCATTAACATGTGACCCATAAAGTATAATGTGTGCTTGTGTATGATTTTTTAGCATGTTATGTAGTTTCAACTATCTATCATACATATGATTAGGGACATCTTTTCTTTACCTTATGCTTCTATTATAATCTCTACTTTCTTATATTTTGAGTAAAGGCTCCAATAAAATATTTAGTTATTCCCATTGGAGTTCTATTAATTTTGGAAATTATAATATTTTTATTTTAATCTTTGATCATTGTTCTCTTCTACTTTTCTACTTTTCTTATATTTTGAGTAAAGGCTCCCATAAATTATTTTTTTATTTCTATTGGAGTTAAGTAATTTTAACAATTATAAAATTTGTATTTTAATCTTTGATCTTTTTTTCTCTTCTAATTTTCTAAATTTTTATTTAGGTATAGACATAAAACATTTACGACATCCTAAATGACAATCTTAACATCACAACATTTGACACCACACCAAATCCATAAATACCACATTCAAATCACGTTGAAGATGAAACATTAAATAATTAAATAAAATAATTTATCCTCAATATTCCCTCCATCATACAATTAAGTCAATCAATTATATTTGTATGATTAATCATGACAAGTATCCTCTAAAATACCCAATTAATTTAGTAAACTATATTTATTTAATCAAACTAACATCCTACATCTATCTCATCTCTATGGTTCCTTATGTTGATCCTAAAGAATCATTTTCTAGGATTTTGGGGTTGAAAATACAAAACTACATCAATTGGGACGAAGAATATTCTGAGTGGAAGAACCTCAATGAATTGCTCCAACTCATTAGACTGTTTAGGAATGGATTGTCTACTACTTGGATTAGAGTTACTAAAGGGCTTACAAATAAGTTGGGGGATTGCTCTATTTTTTATCAAGCGAGTAAGGATGAGTGGGTTTGGAGAACCAACCCTATGGGTGACTTATCAGTTAGATTGGTCTACTCTCTAGGAACTTCCCTTGGAAGACAAACTAATATAAATTGGGGAAGGTTTGGATTCCAAAACTTATTCCTAAAATACATTAAGACTTGACTAATTTTTTTTTTTGGGATAAAGTAGAGTATTAGACAAAGCACGGATTGGAGACCTCCACTTTAAGGATGGTTGAAATGTAATTTGATGGGTGGTCTAAAGGAAACACTAAGATTGTGGGTGTTGGGGCCATCTTAAAGGACCATATAAAGGTGACTTGATAGAATGCACTACTACTTGATGTGGGCATTAAATCCAATAACATGGCCGAGGCCATGTCTACCTTGAAGTAAATCAAACTTGCTAAAGTTCAATATTTTAACAAGTTGGAAGTGGAAGGATACTCAATACTAATAATAGAAATTTTAAGAGAGGGCACTAAAGGACCTTGGGAAATTAGAAATCTGATGAGTGATCTAGTATTAGAACTTTAAAAAGATTTCTTCACACCAAGGTAATGCAAATTTATGGGGAAGGGAATGTTGTTGTGCGGATTATATTGCAAATGAAGGTCTCCAAATTCAAAATTGGATCCATTGGGGAAGTTCAAATGTCTCATCAAATATATATGAAAAGCTATATCAAATTAGATTCATCCTTATTAATAAAAGTGACATGTCACATGGGTTGAGGTGGAAAAGAAGTTGGAGGCTTAAGATGAGGTGGCAACCATTATTTAATGTGATAATCAATTATGTCTTAAACGTCGTAATACTATCAAATCAATGCCACCAAAAATATTTACTATAAATATAAGGGAATGAACATAATGAACCTTTTGTGAATAAGTGCATTTTAGATATAGGGAAAAAACCCTACGTACTATTGCATAAACATCTCTTAATACCATAACCTCTTAATTAAAAATGCAGAATCAAACTTTATATAGTCAACATTAGATATATTTATAAAACATACACAAAATTTAAGATGATGAATACATATTAGAAAATATCACCTTAAGTTTGTGCTTAAGGTGATGCATGCGTCTGCTACCATGCTCTGCCTCTTCAATGAGAAAGCCTCAGAGGACAAAGATGTTGTCAAAGGAAACTTGGAACTCTTCAATTTCTTGAATGAAGAGTGAGCTGACCTTCTACTGTCTAAGCGCTTATGGGACGAAAAGTGACTCTGTGGTTGTACATGTACGAGAGGGTGGAGACTGCTGACAGTTATTAACTTCACATGGCAAGCCTATCAGCTAATGAATTATCATTAATATCCCTAATTTCCTATACAAATTTTCTTTTCTAAACTTTCTTCTCTAAGTTGAGAGGTGACAAGTGAGAAGTGCAAGATAAATGTGTACTTGAAGTAACATGATGATGAAATGATTTTCCTACCATCATCATAGGTATTTCGATCAACCCATTTCAATTGCGTGTATTGCAAGTGATACCCTTCACTGACCTAATTTGATGAGACCAATTGCAAGAGGGAAATTAAGGATGGTCTAAAATTGGGATGAAAGATGACTTGGTTTCTAGCAAGAAAATATGGATGAAACAAAATATAAAGTGGTTGAGTAGGTGGAACATCAAGTTACAAGAATGTCCTAATATCAATGAGGAAATAAAAAAGTTAGTCATAGAAAATTTTTGGAGTGTCATGTGGACTAATAACGTGGGCAAGAAAAAGACTCATTACATCAAAGTGTTCAACCCAACTTGGGAACATGGTGATAAGACGTATCTCAGGGCAACTATTAAAGGAAAAGCTAGATTGTTAGTGGCTCAGTTGAGGACAGGTTCTCATCACCTCAGATGCGAGATAGGTAGATGGAAAAGGATCAAAGAGGAGTGGGAAGAAAGGTGTTGGGTGTGATTGAGATTGAATGTCATTTTATCATTGAGTGCATCACATATGATGACATCGAGGCTCAGTATGAAATGAGTTCGGGGGCAAACAACATGCACAACCTATTCGAGGAGGATAAGATCAATGAGACCACTAGTTTGATTGTTAAGATTCACAGCAGGAGGTCTGACTTGGAAAAGAATCTGGAGTTAGCTTACGATTGTGATCCAGTGGTCCCTTAGGTTGTTTGGTCTCGTGGACATCATTAAAATCATTCATTCATTCATTCATAATTTCATACGTATCAACACTCAATCCCTTTTGAAGCAGTGTATCGTCACATGAAAACTCATATTCTGCTCATTCCAAGTAGAGGGGTGCTCTGTCCTATTAATTTTATATTTATGATATATATTCAACTATATATTTATTTTATGTAATATTTTTAATAATTATCTTTATTTCTCCCATTTTTCATATAATGCAAATTATTAATATAAATATATTATAATTATATTACGCCGTAGGTGTTTCCTTTTGAAAAGCCTTGACCTGATATGGACGATCAACAGTTGGAAGTGGTGGAGAGCCCAATGACTGCCATTGAGATAATCTAAGTTGTCTGTTTTCTGTCGTCACTCATTTGGCTATTTTTTTCGTGTTCTATAAGCACTTATGCATCTGTCATTTGTACAATTCCATTATCCATACATAAGACAAGACAACTGATTATAAAAGCCAAAGCGAACTTATTTCCAGGTAATTACGTAAAATGTGGAAATGCTTTAAAACATTTGCGGACTGATCTCAAAACATATTTGACCTTTCAATCCAAAATAAAAATCTTTGAGTCATTTTTAATCTAGAATCACATCGCGGCATAAATATATAGTACGTGCAGTCAATTTTTTCTGAGATTTTTTTTAACTCAACAAAATTAAAATATAAATACATAAAAAGAATAACATAACAATCAATAAGAAAAATAGAAATTTAGATTAATTTGAAAAATCAAAATTATTATTATTTTGTAATACTTATTATTTAAAATACTAGTAATTTAAATAGAATTTCAATTATCTTTCAGATGTATAAGGTAACTTCTTTATTTCTATTTTATGATATTTTCCAACTTCTTAACATTTCTCTTCTTCTATAGTTTTGTCAATTTGATTTGTTGAAGTCTATGCAAATATATTTTACCAATTTTTAAGTTACTTATTTTTCAAAGAGAAAGGTCATACAATTTTTATCTAGTTAAAAAATAATTATAATCTTGATCTTCCTAGCAAGCCTAGAATTTGATGGTCGTATTGGCCATTTTTCTACTTTTCAGCCATATATGACACACTGAAAATTCATTGGACCGTATAGATTGACAGGTTAAAATTTGTTATAGATAATATAATATTTTATTCAATAAAATAAATATATATTAGTTTATATATAATATATGATATATATTTATGACAAATATTTCTATTTTATTTATTATATAATTTATTAATTTAGAGTATTTTTAAATCAAAATTTGTGAATTTTAGAAACTTGTTTTTACATTATATTTTTTTCTAATTTTATATTATTTTATCACAAATAGAAGTTTCTATATAATTTTTTATTGATTTAAAATCTTTTCAAAATAAAACATATGAATTTAGAAACTTGTTGAGAAGATTTGATATTTTTCTAAATATTACTAATTTAGACTTATATTATATTGAAAAAATATTTAAATTTAAAAGAATTATTACACTATTCGTAAATTTTAAAAAAAATTGACAATCAATATACATCTTAAAACATAAAATGAAAGGCATTAAAATGATCAAACTGTCATGAAAAATTTATATGACAGGTAGGGGTGGCCGTCAAATTCTAAGCATGTCTCCTAGTATCAATTTGCATACCATGTCCTAGATAAAAGTTTCACAATGTCAAAAACATTCATATAACCTTTAAATGAATTTGCAATCAATGTCAATGGTAATTGCCTAGGGGACGACATCTACACATCAATGTCACTGGTAATTGCCAGCCGGTCTTTGGTTAGTGCTTCCACTAATTATTAAATGTCAAATATGACTGGTAAAGTTTGATATAAAAGGAGCCAATGATTTGGTCCTCTGAAATTTGTTGCCCCTCGATATATGGCTGAGATTACAGAAGTTATAGAGCTCTATGTCTCACAAGTCATCGAGGGGAAAGCCAATGAAGCTCTCTTTCAAAAACAAAAGTGACTCTGCATCCTGTGGAATGGTTTCCACCATTAGAGCCATTGCGGCAACTAAAATGAGCGGCAAGTATATCGTTAACAAGGGCATCACTACGATCACACTGTAATAGTATAAACAAGAATAGTAAAACCTGCTCAGAAATTAACTCATATATAACATATAGGTGTATATGCATGCCAGTGCTTGAATTATATACCTTTATTTGATAAGAGAGAAAACAAATGAGAGTTGTTCTTGTTCGGGCATTAATTGTACATGCAGGACAAATTATTCCCAGGCCAACATACTCTACCAGATACTAGAAGAAGATACCTTTTGGAAGGTTTCAGCACAAAACTTTGAGTATTTGACCACATATGTGGTAGTAGAAATCGCCAATCCTACTTTGGTGCCAGAAAATCTTACTACTGATAGTGTTGTTGTCTTTCCGATTAGGTGTCAGTGTCCGTTCAAAGCCCAAATCAATAATGGGATCAATACATAGATAACATATGTTGTATAGAAAGAAGATTATGTGGAATCCATCAGTGAGAAATTCAGTGCAAATCTCCAAGATTTGATGTATGCAAATGATATGCCTTCAAATTTAATTTCCAATACTACACTCTTGGTTCCTATCTCAGACATCAAATTAAATTTATATCTTTCTCCAAGAGGAAGGGGAAACCATAGGGATGCAAACACCTCTACAATCCTAAACAAACAAACAAATACATAGTAGTGATGGAACCGTTTGTGTTGTTCGAATCCTGAGTGTTTACTTGGACAAGATCATTGGTGACAGGTGCAACCATCATCTGTGATGGTGGTCCAAGAGATACCTAGGTTTTTGTACTACGACGACCAAATGGGCATCCCTTTGTTGGTATCTGTGTTGGTTTACAATTGAACAGTGTGCCCTTCAACTACAGAAGAGGTATTTCCAGGAAAACCATTGGCTCCTGGTAATTGCCATCTGGTCTTTGGTCAGCGCTTGCATTGCAGTTGATATTATATACCCTCTTGAAGAAAAACTAATTGGATGATTTCTCGCCAAGATACCCGTTTGAGCACATTGAAATCTTCCTTGATCATAGATACCCATTTCAGCATATTGGATGCTTCCTTGATGCAAGAAAACCCATTGCATTCAGAGCTTTCTTATTCATAAACCCATTTGAGGACATTGAAATCTTTCTTGCTCATACACCCATTTGAGCACATTGAATTCTTGCTTAGATGCAAAGATCAAATTGCATTCATTAATAACTTTCTTTCTCACATACCCATTTAAGTATAAGTTCATTGATTTCTATCTTGCTACTATTTTCATGGATTCAATCAATTTTGCTTCATCAACATGCTCTGTAGCAGCAAGATTTCTCCTTCTGATATTCATAATTTTCCTGAAGAAAAAGAATAAGAAGAGTTTGTCATTACCATTACCGCCAGGTCCTCCTGGATGGCCCATGATTGCTAACCTCCCTCAGCTTGAGGAAAAACCCCACCAATCTATTTTCCAAAATATCTACGCAGCATAAAAGAGATTAACTGACTTTCAAATCAAATATGTGAGCCATCGGGCCTTGAGTGTACAACATTAATGGGAGTACAAGCATATCCCTATTTAATTCTTCAACATGCAATGCAGTTAGAATGACCTGCGTCAAGGTTGGACAACTTTGGTTAGTGCACATAAATGGAAAATGCAAAAGAAATTACAGAGGAGAGGTGAAGAGCAAACTGACGGATGGAAAACCATACAGAATTGAATAATTCTATGCAAATGGTGAAATCATTTAATTGGTGAGTAGATCATTGCCATGAAATGACCTGGGATGAGATGTTTCTAGTCAGGACTAGGTTGGAAAATCATGACAATGATCAATCCACTATGGCGCTGTGTGAAAGGAAATAAAGCCAGAAGTGACTTCTTTTTTTCCAGCTCAACTAAATAAAATCCGATGTCTTTATTAAATATTTGATGTCTTTAATAGGGGAAGGGATATAAAGATAAAGGTAGATATACGAAGTGATTATAGAGAGATGGGTAAATAATGAGAGGGACAGATGGATGAATATAGAGAGGGATGTGTATTTAGAGATAGAGATATGAAAATAGAGGGGTAGAGAGAAAGATGGAGAAGACAAAGAGAGATAGAGAGTGGTACATGAAGAGATAAAGATAAAGAGAGTTAGGGAGATAGAGGAGAGATAGGGAAGAAACGATCAAAAGATAAGAAGGAAGAGGGATAAATAGAGATATATAGATGGTGAGATGGATTGATAGAGAGATAAAAACATAACGAGATGTATAGGGAGAGAAGGAGGGAGACGTATAAATAGATAGATAGAGAGACATCAAACATAGATAAGTACATATACACAAATAGATATGAAGATGGGGAGAGATCAAGAGTGGGAGGCAAAAATAGGGGAGATAGATGGAGGGAGGAAGAAAGAGACAGGGATGGAGATTTATGTGAAAGAGAAAGATAAATATATATGACCATCTAAATGGGGGAGATATATTAAGGATACAAAGGGATGGAGAAATAAAAAAATAGAGATACAAATAGAGGGGGATATGGTGGATGAAATACAAAGATGTAGAGATTTAAAGGTGTATGAAAGGGGGTGATGGAGAGAGATGGATGGATAGAGAGAGGGATATTTGTCTATATATGGAGGGGGGAGAGGAAGATATAGATAGAGATGAATATAGAGTGAGAGGATGGGAGAAAATTGATAGATTGATAGAGAGAGATTAACAGGTAACGATAGAAATAGATCTAGGGAGATACATAGGGAGACATAGAGAGGGATATATAAAGAGGAAGAGATAGAAAGAGATATAGATGGTCAGATAGGTTGGTAAAGAGATAAGAAGATATAGAGTGGATGAGAGGGAGATACTGACAAAGGAAAAAATATTTAGCTGACCTTCCATACATCTACGGCGTACCTATTGCACACTAAGATACGATTGCTAGTTTATATATATATATATATATATATATATATATATATATATATATATATATATATATATATATATATATATATATATATATATCCTCCAAATCGTATACTATGATCAACAGTTACAAGTGGTTGGAAAGCCAATGACTACCATTGAGACATTGTTAGCCGTCTGTCCTGCCTTACAGAACAAAATGCAAAAGTTGAACAATTTCCAAAATGCAAAATTTGACTTCGCAGAGCCGGTTCATTAAATTTTACATTGCGTGGATTTATTGAATTGATGGAATAGAGGAGAATATGATTTTTATGGCTCTAGAAAAGTCGTAAAACTTGTTATTCAAGGAAGTCCTAAATATCTAACATGTGTGGGCCTGGAACGATTAATAAATACGTCACAGTCAAGTTTGTTTCCCAAGCATTATGGATCCACCAAAAGTAGATGTAACCACTACAAATTCTTCACCATGTGCTTGGATGCTTGAACTAGTGTCAGCGGATGTGAATTCTTGAAATTCTTTACATTCTTTTGCTACCATATTGTACAACATCGGTCTTGCATCAATGCCAACTCTTCCAAACATCGGCTAGATTGTGCATACTCCTCTAAAAATATGGGAATATAAAGCCAAGCACTCTTGATTGTTGCTTCTACTTCTTCATCGCTCCATTCGAACTCCTTTGAATGCAGAAAAACCTTTTGCCCCAATTCATCAAACCCTTTGTAAATAGCTCTGCCCAAACGGATGTCTAAAATGATTAACCAAACGCTGGGAAACACTTAGTTTTTTTTTCAAAAGTTTGGAAAAAGTTATATAAAGAAAACCAATTTTGTGGCTGCATAGTCGCTCCCATGTTTGACTTGAGTACCAGGATTACCACAAACATCATAGCAGAGATATGTAACAGGTGTTTTGAATAGGATCTGGTTAAGCTCCCTACAAAATGTACTATTGATCAAATTTCAAAAACTAAATAGATTTTTGCAAATTTTTCAGCATCTGTTCTTAATCACGTTCATAGATGCTTGCATTAAAAGTAGATGCCATGAAACTAATTTAAACTATAGATCTAATTGAGAATGCATCTCAGTAAAATAATTTTGAGGTACAATTTTTCAAGTTCAATGTCATGCTAAAACACACTTTATCATACTAAATAGTATAAATCTAATATTTGACCTTATTTTTAACCTATAACCAATTGCATTTGCTTAAAAGTTTGCAACCTCCCTTAAAAAACATTTCTTTGTTGGTGAATCTGTAAGCTATATCCATAATGCTTAACATTTTCATTGCATGTTAAATCGATTATAATGTTTTGTTCTTCCTTTCACCTGAAAAGTTTTATGTCACAAAGAAAGGAAAACTAGGAGGACAAAATTTTTTAATAAAAAAGAGCACGCCAAAGAAGATGGAATAAGCATCAGATATGGAAAAATAATAAAATTATCCATACGAGTTTGGATGGTTATGGGAAGAAGACGAAGAGATAATGGTTATGGCGTCATGTGTGCGCCTGAAGCATTTTATACAAACAATTAAAAGCACATGACTATTAAAATTGACTTTTAATATGTAAGCATTGAGAATCTATGTATCATTATTCTAAAAGATGTGAGAGTTTTACAATCCATGGATTCTAGATGTAATGGTTTTTGGATTAAATTGTGTTTAGTATTTTTGCATCAATGTTTCAGATCACATTCAGTAATCCATCATCAGAATGATAGAGAATAATAGAGAGCACAAGGAACAAAAATGGATCATGGATGACTAATATTTTTTCTCCTCCTCCCTATTTATCTCTATCTTTATATGATAGATTTTACTACACTATTTTCCTCTTCGAAAATGTTTCTATTCTATTAATAAATTTAAAATGTAATTATCCATTAATGTATACAAAGAAAAAGTGTCAAAACCCCTTGCAAATAACTACAGCGTACCCATTGCACACTAAGATGCGATTGCTACTATAAACATATTATAATTTAATTAATATATAATAACAATTAAGTATATCCTCCACACTACATACTTTACTACATTTCTCATCAATACTTTTAAAAAATCTAAATAATTAATTATAATATAAATATATTTTACTTTAAAAATTATACTATATAATTATTTGATATATATAGTCGTTTAAATTTTTTTAAAGATATTACTAACATATATATATAAATATTTAATTAACATAAAAAAAATATGAATATTATAATACACCAAATGATATGCATGAAAACCTATGAATCATGAGAATGACGCAGATTATTCAGCTGGCACCATAAATAAATTTAAATTTGAAATCCATCCCTACCTTGCGTGTTGGAAACGAAGGAATGGGGAACTAAATTTAGTAAGCAAGGAGAGTTGTTCACTAACACATGGGAGTGAGTAGAGTATCATTTATTAATTTTGTTTTAGAATACATAGAGGTGGTGTGTAACCATTTTTGGGGTGGGCTGAAAATTTTGTTGGTTTATTTTTAAAAAGAGTGGGGGCGTAGCATTTTTTTTAAATTTTTTTTTTTTTTTTTGAGGGGGGGAGAGAGTGCATGGTTTTTAGTAGGGGAAGTGTGTGTGGCAATATTTTTGGGTGTCTATGTTCTTGTTCTTTTTTGTTTGTTTTTGTGTGCGGGGTTTCTCAAGGAAAAAGGAAAAGAAGATTGTTTTAGAGAAATAATTTTTGTATTTCATTTTTTTTGTTATAGATCAGTTATTAAATATTTTTGTAATTGTATCTAATTTTGTGAAGTTTTCTTATATATGTAATTGGATTCCTGAGTTTAATGTATCATTTTTTTGTGAAGTTCAATGAGAAAATAGAGTTTTATGTATTTGATTTTATATCTTCTTCATATCATCATTTGACATTGTTATTTTGGATAGAGGATTTGTGTTTAGTCTTCCATTGCATTAGTGGTATCAAAGCCAAAAGATTCTAAGTGTGCAAATAGATTCGTCAAGATAAATTAGATCAAATGCATAAGATGATCTCATCAAAGCTAAGGAGACAAAGAAACATCAAGCCCCCAAGAAAATTAAGTCCTCATCAAATCCAAAACTAAGATAAGAGAGATATTACACACACACACACACACACACACACACACACACACACACACACACACACAGAGATTACTTAGTCCCAGTAAGATTGCCTATTTTACTGTGAATCACACAAAGAAAGTGCCACAAAAGATGGCATTTCTAGAAAAAGGGTTTGTGTTTTGTGCAAGCCAATCCATCTAAGATTTGTCCTTAAGGATTGTGTTTCAATAAGGGATCTGGAACAAGTGATCTGTTGTTAAGGATTATATGTCCAAAACGGATCGAAAGAAAAGGAGGGGTCTATCCTTAAGGATTGTATGTCCATAAGGGATCCAAATGTAGATAATCATAAAAAAATTATGTTTGTGTGCAAAATCTGCGCGGAGTGTATGCCCCCTTGTTAAAGCAAGTGTAAATGCCTTAACTGGAGCAATAGCTTTAATGGAGCATACATGCATCCACCAGAGACGTTTCCACTATGAAATGCCCCCAAGAAAGGACAAATCAAGGGAAATGAGCACTAGACAAAAGAAAGCACAAAAGGGATCTACCAACTCAAGGGCCAGTATGATCATATGATAATATATGAAATATTATGTCCAAATGAAATATCATCATTCCCCAAAGGAAGTATAACTACAATACATTGGAAGAAAGACACATAAGAGTTAAAAAGAATATTCTTTTGGGTCAGCATCATGGAGACCAAAAATAGTAGGTGCTACCATTTTGTATCATCCCAAGCGGACAACACATGCACATTTACAAATAATGAAACATAACATGTAACAACATGTATATAAGAAGTGAGATACAAATAGAAGAATGATTACGACATTACAATTCCTTTATCACCTTGCGCCAACAAAGAAACAAGGGTTATCTAAATAAATCTAAACAAAACATATAGCAAGTAGCACATCACGGGGGAAGAACATTACCACAGGCAAACACACAAAGTTTACCGCGCAAGAGGATCTAGTCAAGCATATCGCTTGCCCCCCTATCTCGATCCATAATGTTTAGGGAAGGTGGGAAACATGTAAGAGGAGAAATGTCAAGCATGGAAAAAGGAACAATAGCCAATTTCGAACAAGGACCATGTTGTGAAGATAGGTCATTGTGTTCCTTACTAGGAGTGATAGGTAACTATTGTTAAAGCATAGCTGGTAAATCATTATTAGGATCAATAGTCTCATAAATATCATTAGAATCACTAGCATGCATATCATTGTTAGTATCATAAACATCATCATCAAGAGTATCTTCTTCATCAAGATTAATTGTAATAGAGTCCAATATATGAATAACATTGTCATGTTTATTCTTTTTAACATTGTTTAAATTTACTTCCTCCATAGGCTCAAGCAGGGGTTGATCAAAGGAAAGTGAAGTATGAGGAGGTGTATGAGGTAAATAAATATTTTGGAAAGCACGTGCACAGGCTCTAGCATGATGCTTGCAACAAAGATCACAAGCATGATGGTTACGTTTGGTCTTGACATATATTTGGGTTGGGATAGGATCAATCAACATTGGGTTATTTTCTTCTTTGGGAGAAATAACTAAAGGAACCACACTAGGTTGAGAGATGACATGAAGAGGATGTGTATAGGCAATAGTATGTGGAACATGAGTATAATGAGGAATAGATGCTATAGGAAGAAGGCCATGACTAGGATCATCCTTAGCTTTACTTAGCTCACAAATCTTTTAAATCTTGTAGGCTTGGTATGAACAGAAAATATAATTAGTATGAACCTTAGTGGGTTGAGTTATAGAAGGCCAAAATAAATCAAGGTCAACAAAGTCTTGAGGCATAGAAGGTTGATAAAGACTATGGTTAACAATCATAATCTCTCTATTATGAGGAAATTTAACACACTTGTGAATAGGAGAAGCCGCAACATTCATGGAGGTAAGCCAAGGAAGACCAAGTTTGACTTGAAACTTATTAGAAGTAGGAATGATAGTGAAAGTAGTATCCAAAGTTTTACCACAAACTTCCACAGGAAAGTAAATGGAACCATGAGAAGGATAAAGAAAACCATGGCAAGTTTGAATCAAAACATGAGATTTATCATAGAAGTCTTTATGCAATTATTTACTAAAAACATGCTCTTTAGTTGTCACATTCACCATGCAAGTGGGATCAACAAGGGTACCAAAAGAAGTAATATTGTCTACCCTAGCGACAATGTAAAGAGGACCATCAAGTTCCTTAATTGTTTTAGCAGGATCAAAGGTAATACAAGGCTGAGGTGAAGGTTTAGGTTTGGGTTAAGATTAAGGTTGAGGCTAAGGTGGAACATGTTCAATTTGGTTGACAATATGAGTGGCTTCGTCAAATTTATCATCATAATCAATGTCCTTGGGAGAAGAAGGTTTCTCAATAGTTTTGGTTGAATGAGATGATAAAGGATTAGTGTAAATTTAAAAAATTTGATTCTAGAAGGTGCAACTAATTTGTTTCCATGATTAATATCAGCATCAATAGATATAAAATTAGAATCAATAAGTTCATGCACCACATTTTTCAAGAAATTTTTTTTTTCAGTATCATGACTGGGTTGATGATAGAATTGACAAAAAGCTTTGGGATCAAAGAATCTATATGGAGGTTTGGATGGGTCAATTGATTTCATAGAAGAAAGTTTAATCATGTTTGCATTCAATAACTTCATCATTACATTATGAAAAGATTTAGAAAGTGGAGTAAAAGTATGAGAAGGTCTAAAAACAAAGGACATTAAAGGAAACACACCTTTAGAAGTTATTTCCACTTGTTCATCAACTATATTAGATGACTTTTTTATTTTGATGTAGTTGTTAGGCTTATGAAACTTGTTGAAATTGGATGCGATGTCACTCTTATCAATAGGAATAGGATCCATTGGAATGTTTCTCTCAAATTGACTCACTTGAAGTTGATAATGTTGAAGCACTGCACACAATTGTGAAAAGGAAGAGAACTCAATAAGGAGAATTTTATCTCTAATGTCTTTTTGTAAATTAGAAACAAAAATGCGTTGTATATCAACATTAGACACAAGATAATAAATCTGAGCCTGCAAATGCCTAAATCTATCAATAAAGTCACTAAATTTTTCTTTAACACCTTGTTTATAATGCAACAAATTGGTTAAAGAAATTCAAGGACCAACTTTGTTTTGAAATTGTTGAATAAAAGCATTAGCAAGCTTATGAAAATAATCAATGGAATAAGGATGCAAAGAACAATACCATTGCAAAGCCTTATCTCGAAAGGTCCTAGCGAACAAATTTTTCATGAACCTATAGTCATGAGAGAAATTACTACACAAGGTTTGGATAGTTTTAACATGATTCATAGGATCACCCTTACCATTATAAGTCTCAAGATGAGGAATCTCAATACTTTTGGGGATAATAGCTCAGATAATATCCATAGACAAAGGACTAGAAATATCACATGTAGGGATGTTAAACTTGGATTGAGTCAAAGAATCAAGTTGTTATTACAAAGAGGACATGGTTTGGGCTAAGCTATTAATGGTAGAATCAATGGGAGAAATGGTAGGAGGAAAAACATTGGAAATGTTAGGCATATTGTTTGAAATGAAGGGAATGTTTGAAGAAGCATGTTAGAGGTATTGTTAGAAATAGAATTGGAATATGAAAAAGGAACACTATGATAAGGAAGCATAGATGAAGGTAATGAAACATATGGAACACTTTTAGGAAGAGAAGGAAGAATATGATTAGGGAGAGTCACATGTGTAGGATTGGAAGGTTTAATCGATGTTGTGATAAGAGGTGGAGCATAAGTGAAAATACTAGGAATGGAAGTAAAGATAGGCAAAGAGGTTTCAACACTTGTAGTAGTGGGGAGATAGCCTAATTCTTGAGCATATTTTGTCATAGGTTTAACATTAGAATCAATAAGATGGTAAATGATATGCAAGAGGTTAAGACCATGTTCATCATTATGAATGAGTTTCCTTAAGCCTTCTACAATGGAAAAGATCTAAGGATTGTGACTTTCTTGAGCTAATTTTTTTTTCAAATTCATGGGTAAGATTTTGCACTTGGGAAGGAGGAACTCTTAATGCTTCATCTTCATCATGGGAAGATTGAGAAGAGTTATTTTACATGATATGATTAGGATCATTAGGATGCATATTGGCTTCATCGATATTCCAAGGAAAGAATGAAGGTTCATGATCAAAGGAACCCACGAGTCGACAACTTCTTATAACCGAAATACTATAGGTTGGACTCAAAGTGATAAAGCTCATACACAAAGGAATGAAAGGAAGGAAGATGAAATGTAGAAAAGATGTAAATAGATACTATGTAAATGCATACAATGTAACTAAAACAAGATGGGAAAAAAGTAGATCTAAATATGAGAGGGTCAATGCACAAAGGAGATCTAACTATTGAATCAAGAAGCATACAAAGGGGAATCTAACTCCAAGATCACAAAGAAGATCTAACTGCCTAATCAAGAAGGTATAAATTTAATGCAAAGGAAATCTAACTACCTAATCAAAAGGATAAAGCAAAAAAGCATCGAGTTCACCAAAATATAAAGGGGAAATGGTTGTCAATGGTAGAATCCCACTTCACCACCATACATTAGAAAGGGGGCCCTAAAATGTAACCCATTTTGCACCAAATTTGATTAGCACAACCCAAGTAGATGAAGGGATGCTAATGCATGATCTAGTATAATAGGAAGGTATGATCCTAGGGATCCTTTTCCATTTGTGTGAGGAAGTAAGGTAAAGAATTATGAAGTATATGCAAGAAAGTATGCACTCATGTAATGATAAAAAGAAAGATATCATATCTATAGTGTCAAAGGAAATGCTATTGAGGAGAGAAAAAGAAGATAAACTCACCTTGAGGGTTAGTAGAGGATGCAAGATCATATCTGTAAACACTAGTACATTTGACCCACATTTTTGAACAACAAGTCTGACCAAGCATTAAAATGGTTTTGCTTGGTTAGTTTATAGAAGGAAAACTTTCAATTTTTTTAATCCATTCATGTGTTGGTTTAAATTACGAAAACCATGAAATGTTGTCATAATTACAACCAACACAGGAATATAACTTTTAAAAAAGATAGTTTCATTTTATTTCATTTTTTTATTCTGCAAAGCAGAGCTCAAGATGGGAAGGAGGGCATCTCTCGTCACCACTGCAAAGAAGAGCTGAAGGAGGGCATCTATCGACACCACCTATGCATATTTTGACACCACCTATAAGTTTTGGCAAACAATAAAACCCTGTAAGTTCTTGTACTCAACATATCTTATGTATTCTCCTATTGTACAATTTGATATGCTCGTAAATCTCTAGGAAGCATTGCATTTTGTGATTCCTTCCATATGTTCCTCCGCGAATTGCAAATCACCACCAACATGCATAGAAATAACAACAATAATGAATGGAATTATCCTAGCTGCCAACAACTAGAACATATAGTGCTGTAAAATCTTCACAAATTGACAAAATGATAGTTGCCACAAATTTTTTTTTGCCACAAGTACACTTATTTCAATCAGCAACTTTGAAGCTCAAATGCAATCTCTGAATGGGATTGCACAAATTTGAATCTAGGGTTTTCATCCACTGATCCAGTAATGAAAATAAGGGTTTCCATCCTTCAATATCTATTGATAGATGAACGGGATGTCCAATCTGTTTGAAGGAACAACATAATAAACAAGTATACACCCTTTCACCAAAAGCCTTGCTATAGCCCCTTGAGTGCTCAACTTTCCCCTCCAAAAACAAGTATTTTTGAACTTTCAATATGCCTCTTCCAATGCCACTTAAGAGTATTAAAAAAACTTAGTGTTGAAACACAAAATACCCCTACTATAAGCATCCACTTTATGGAAATAATTTACTACAAAGATCCCCACTTTACAAAAACAAAGTGGCCAATTATTAAAACATGAAAAACATAAAAGTAAGTCTCTTATTTCATGTCATTTGACACATTTTCAAATATGTTTGTCAGTTATTTTTATAAATATAGTTTCTTATATTCACCTTATTTATTTATTACCATAATTACACTTATGGTAAGTGAGTAGAAGATCAAACAAATAATATATAATATGTATTGATCAATAAAATGTAAATTCCATATAACTGGCACTATTTCTGTCATGTAGACATAGACTACTTTTTGGTGTTTTGAAACTCTTTTCTCAATGCAATATGGATGTGACTGGGTTAGAGTAGTGTGGATTACTCATTCTTATGTTGATTTGAATGGTTTTATGGATTTTTTAAAGTGTTTAATCCTTGTTTTGGGATGATTGTTCCAGAACGGTGACCGTGAGCAATAGTGAATTGCTTTGAAGCAATGATGGATTTGTGTGATCCTTCACTTCCATGGATGGTATGGAATGTGGAAGGGTGTGATTTTATGTAATATATTTTTCCAATGTGTTTTTTTGTAGGATGAATAAGGGAGTTGAGTTTGAGAACACTGATTGCTTGGAAGGAGCCTTATAAGGGTCACTTACCCTTGGGACAGTCATAGATTGAAGAATTTGTCCACATGAGGACCTTCTTTTATGGCATGGATGGTCATAATAAATTTATGTAAAGCTATTTGAAGCATTATTTTGGTTGTTAAGTGATGAGATTGGTCACTTTGAGAAAGCCCTAGGTTTGTATACCTTAAATGGAGGGTTTTGTTGTTGGGATGTTAAAAATTATTGGATCATCTTGCAAAGTTGAAAAATTATTGGATTGAGATGGTATCTAGACTTTGTGTATGGGTTAGGAAGTTGGGGTGGATGTACAAATAATAGTTGCTTTGTATTTGGAGACCAATTGGAGGGGTAAACGCTTGTACACCAGCAATTGTTTGTATAGATGGTCCAAAGGAGTTGCATATGGATTTGGAATATTTTATTTATATCTAAAAAGGGTATTCAGATATTCCCTTAGTTTTCCCAATGCTTTGGGAAAGTTTTGTGAAATCCTAGGAAAACTGGTCTGGCAAGGCTATTAGGAGAATAGGCCTAGAAAACACCCGATTTGGGATTTTTGAGTTGTTTAACTTTCTTGGATCATTACGATGAATTATTGAGGGACACTGAAGATGTTTTCAATGGTGTAGAGTGGGTGGTGGCTTCATAAGTCTTTTGTGCACTCTGATTTTGTGAAACTTGCATTGGATCAAAGGGAATGATCCTAGAGAAGGCCTAGTTGGTCTTGTGTTTGAGTAACTTATGAAGTCCCTCAACATGTTGTTTTAGCATCTTTCATGTTCAAAGACTAGTTTTCAATTGCAAAAAATGTTCTTGTGGTTGAGGGCTCATTTTTTCCAAATTCAAAAATTCAAGTTCAAGATTGCTTGATTGCCACCTTGTTTTTCCTTCCGACCTAAGAATAATCATGGTAATTATAATAATTACCATAATAAATAAATTACCATAATTACACTTCTCAATTCACATATTGATTTTCATTTGTTCTATTAATTCATATGTACCTATTATCTTTTATTATTGCACGTCTTAAATTTTTTATAATTAAGATTATGACATAAGCACATATTAAACCTTTATTGGTTAAACCATCAACATGAAAGATGTATTAGTCTCTATAATGCAGAAGTGGTGTGTAAGTCTTCCTAAGCACATACCCTGATTGAAATGAGTGCTCAATTAGTCACCAAGTGAGACAACTTCTCACATCAAACATCTTCATAAGGATTCACTATCTAGGCATCTCCCAATGCACCTAGAGCCTCCAAGTTATCAAATCTTCAAACTAGTCTTCCACCTTTATTGTACCACCTTATAACACCTTAACATGGTCAATGTTCCATATTCCACCAGCTCTCCAAGTCTGGTCAATAGTTATTCAACCCAACCCACTCCATTAGCCTTCTAGGCTTGTAGCCCTCACTAGTCACTAAATTGCCCTTTTCTCTCCAACTTCCTAAACAACTCAAGAAACCAATCAATGTTTCAAATACCCTTTTGGGTCCTCTACAACATACCCAAATCACAAGGTACACTTATTTGGACCATGTACTAGATCCAATAACCTAGTAGTATCCAACTAGGCCTAATTCACTCCATTAACAAAGCAACTCATTGATCTACTCACCCTCTTGATTCCAAAGCAAGAAACAATCTTCAATAAGGTTTCAAAACATCAGATTATCAGGTTTCTAATGCTTCCTCACTTACCCATTCCACGAACCACCAAACCCTCACTAGTACATTTGAGACCTTTTTCCGACGGCTGAACATCCAAATTTAGACAGTAAACTATCGCTTAAGCAACACCACCTAGCATCGTAGTTTTGTAGTAAAAAAAACTGATAGTTCTGTCAGGTGTCGTAATTATGACAACCTTGTCTATTGCTAAAAGAGGGTGCCAACATAGCGAGCATGTCATCAGACTTATTTATGGCTGTCGCAATTGGGACGCCTACCCGTCACAACAAATAACAAACAACGGTGACCCATCAGAAGCTTTTGACGGGTATCCGTCAGGCAATGGTAATGCTTTTATTGCAACAGATATCCATCATAAATTTAAAATGCATATCCGTCATTTGTAGTTTGTAATGACGACTATGTTGTATGTGCGACAGACATGCATTGGACATTTACGATGGATATCCATAGTTTATGGTTGTTTTCTGACAACGATTTTGTTAATATGATGGATAGATGTTGGATGTTTGCAACGGAAAATTGTCGCTATTTTAAAAGTTGTCATAGTTACGATGACAATGAGTTTTTTTAAAAAAAATATATAAATTTGTCGATCGAGTTGGTATCGATTTAGAACGGTGTTCTTGCAGATCTAGTTCCTGCTCGTGATTTGGTTATGGATCATTCAGAGATAACTTTGCAGTAGATTTAGTAGCGGCTTGTGGATTATTGAGTTGAGTCTAGAGACTTGGATTTTGAATGGATCCTATCGAATCAAGACTTGTGATAGCGACTGCTCCATCACAATTCAGAGATAACTTTGTAGTAGATTTGGTAGCGGCTCGTGGATTATTGAGTCGAGTCTAGAGACTTGGATTTGGAATGGATCCTACTGAATCAAGACTTGTGACAGTGACTACTCCAACACAAGAAGCTAGCACGACAATCATAGATGCATTCTTCCTGATGTGTTCATGGGATATATGCATACTTGATTGCATTTGGATCTGATTCGAGTGACTTCTTGACTTCTTTGGTCTGAATTTGATGTGTGGGTTCGCGGTGCAGTCAATATATATTTGTCGTACATGGACTGAGATCTTAAATTATTGAGCTTCTCTTTGTTTTGAGAATAGTTTAACATTATCTACTTAATAGGGCCAACCATGTGAAGGTGGAAGCTCATCTGACCCCTCCTAAGAGCCTCTTATGATCCTTTATGACATTTTAAAATCTCTAAGATGTATTCTTAGGGATTGTAAAGGGTCGTAAAGGGTCATAAGGGGTCCTAGGACACAACAGCTGAGAAACATAAATGTAGGCATCATGGTCACAATTTTTTGGAAACACAACATAATTGAGTGGTATACCCAGATGATGCAATGCAACTACTCCTCCAGTTCCATGTCTACACTGCGTAAACAAAACCCAAAGATGAAGAATAAATTTAGAGAGCGTAGGAGGAGAGTGATAATGACCAAAATAATATAGGGACCTGTATTACTTTGGTCATTCTTGCTCTCCTCCGCTCTCTAAATTTATTTTTTATCTATGGATTTTGTTTACTGCAGTGTAAACTTGGAACTAGAGGAGTGATATATAGTTGTGTTGCATCGTCTGGGTATACCATTCAATTATGTTGTGTCTCCAAAAAATTATGATTATGATGCCTACATTTATGTTTGTCAGCTATTGTCATATCTACATTTATGTTTCTCATTTGTCATGTTTATGTGCATGTTCATTATGTGTATCTACTAGAAATTAAAAAAAAAATTCAGTATCTACAATAGCCCTCTGTTAACCACATTTACACATATGGTCCCAACAAAGTAGTGCACAAACTACACAAAGAAGGCATCGCAGAAATATGATTTCTGCTTTCGCCATTGAAGCAATCTTGGCAGTACTAGCTGCCTCTCGAGCCTTGCACAAGTTGCACTCATTTCCTACATCAGGTATAGATGTAGATGGGGTAGATGTAAATGTGGTTTGATCAACCCACCGAAAATATTGACATCCAGTATTTCCCTGACAATACCAAATGTACATTAGCTCTTCACAAAATGATTAGTTATCACATTATTTTTAAACATAAAATATAATTACGTATCCAGACCTTTGTCCTATTTGGGCAAACCCAAAATTGACGCCCATGATTACTTGTTGTGTGTGACATCTTCAATATGTACAGGCCAACACCACATTGACACATAGGCACATTGACCGAAGTCATCGACGCTATTTTGACAAATATTGCATTGTCATTACTTTGTTCATTCATACTAATTATAATTACAATAAAAAGAAACATACTAATGTAGAATTGCACATTATTTGGCTAAGTCGAAGTCTTTGGTTTAAATCACTAGACATTCAAAACAAAATCACAAACCAAAGACAACCATGCAATTGTAAAAAAAAGTAATTTTCTTAATCACATCACTAATTTTTGCATGTCTAAATACTGGTGTCTTTCAAGTGATTTGATTCTTGTCATGCCCACTACTTGAATGAGAACAGTCTTAACTAATGAGGTTGTTTAAGCATATAGAGATTAAATACACTATTTTAGAATGAAATTTCTCTTAACAAAAGATCAAAGATATATAAGTAGGATATATAAAACAAGGTGAATAAGAGTAGTACATATAAAACAATCATTAGAACATGCCAAATATCTGACATAATTGTACATTTCATTCATGTCATTGATATTCTTCTTCATCCATCTCATCATCAAGATCATCATCATCGACGACATCATCACCACCACTATTGTCATCATTGTCATCATCATCACCATCATCATCATCATCATCATCATCATCATCATCATCATCATCAGTAGCAGCATCATCATCATCAATAGCAGCATCATCGTCATCTTCTTCTTCATATTCTTCTTTGACTAGCTCTCGATCGTGATTTAGTTCTACATCATCTTCCACTTCTTCATCTTCCTTGGTATCTTCTTCCATCGCATTATACTTTATCGATCTTCCTCTTGGATCATGTCTAACAACAAATGACCAACCTAGTTTATGTGGAACCTCTAAGTAAAATACTTGCTCACATTGGCTTGGAAGAACATAGGGCTCTTCTCCAACTGGCTCAAACAACCTTGTATTAATCATTGGAAATCTATTGTCATGTTCAATAACAGTTCTATCAGGATCATTTTTATTGAGTTGTAGTTTGTACCATTTCACAATGAAAAGAACTAATTTGAAGGAATTGAAGTCATAGTCAAGTATATCAAACAAAATACCATAGTGTCAATTTTGCAACTCTCGAGGATGTAAATCATTTCTAGATAAAATATTAGTCACTTGGAACACTACACTTATCCCAAAAACACAAGTTCTTTTCGTGTCATCCAAATTTTTGATGCGAAATTTATAACCATTACAAAACATAGCCTTGTGGTGTTTCACCTGCAATAATGTCAAATATGTATAAATTATTACATCACGAGTTGAAAAATATATGATTGATTAATTAACAAATTTATAAGTACCCAGTGATCTCTTAAACCATATGCTAAATCTATTTCCTTTTGTGTAACATTGAGATCTCCATTGCGATGAGCTTGTATAACCAATGAAGACACAGATTCCCATGTTAATCTATAACCATCATGTTGACATCGTTCAATCCATCCCATCATCCAATCTTGATTGTTTGCAATAAACAAATGTATTGCATCCCACTCTTTAGCAGCTATACAAAAGTAAATAGATGACTTACAACATATTTATTTTGAAGATTAAGAATTAATTTACTACAATAACATCTCATAATTTATTACCTTTCAGTTTCCTAAATCTACCGTTGCCCACCAAGTACTCCCCTTCAAATTTTTTAATTGAGTCGAGATCCCAAATGCAATCTATATCAGACTTTGCTACAAGATTAGGAAGATATTGAGTAGCGTACACTATCATCTGGTATACCATATATCCCTCAACCATAGAACCCTCGAGACGTGCTCTTTGTTGTACCAAACCCTTCAAAAATTTCAAGTGTCTCAACCATCCACATTGACCTAGCATGTACAGGTCCACACAATTCGATCTCCTCAACTTGGTGTATGAGGTAGTGTTCTTGTGCATTGAAAAAAGTTGGAGGTAAACACTTTTGCATTTCACACATTAATCGATAAATTCTTTTCTTCCAATATTTAATATCTTCTTTATGAATTTCTTTAGATGAAAACCACCTACAAGGGATTCAAGACATAAATATATAAAAATGAGACTTTACAATATATTACTTGTTTGATATATTGAACAAATATCACTGCTTACCTCATGTATTTTCCAAGATCATATATCACTTGTTTGATATTATTGTCGAAGTTCTCTTGGAGAGATAGGGGTAGCAAATACTGCAACAATTGTCAACTGATCATTTCATACAATGAAAATTGAATGCAATTACACAAATATATTGTAAATACAAAAGACTATGACTCACCTTGATGAAGGTATGCTAATCATGTGTTTTTATCTCTGACCCAAAATCATTTTTCTTTGATATGATATTTCTTATATCCATAACAAATCCTGTAGGAAATTGAATTTTTTGAATCACTTCTTTTATGGCATTACTTTGTTACTCTGTTAATAACCAAGGAAGAGAAATTGCATTAATCCAGTCTCCATTGCTATTTGATTCAATGATATTTTTCATTGCATGATTGGAATCATGAATGTCACTACAAATTTTGCCAAGTTTTTCTTTGTCATGCCTTCCATCCAATATTTTCCACAGCGTCTCTATTACATTCTTTCCAATATACATATTATCAAACAAATGCACAATTTATAGATGCTCATAGTAGGGTAGCCTACTAAATTCTCTAGGATAACATTTTAATCCTTTTGGAAGCTGGTCGGTGATCCCTTCACGACCTTCAAGATCATTAACTACATAATTAGCTAGCAAAACACAATCAAAATATATAATTTTCAAACATCGACCATTACGTGGAACGATATTACCTTGAATTCTATTATATTCCAACTGCCATATGTGAGGTGTCATTCTTCGGGGCTTTGATGTAGTCTCTTCTTTCCCATTGAAAAGATGACTTTCTACACTTTGATACTTATGATTTTTGGGGAGGAACTGCCTATACTCATCAAACACCCATTTTCTTAAACTTTTGGAATGGCGGGATTTCATCTTTGTACTACACATTGGACATGCAAATTTTTCTTTTGTTTGAAGACCTACAAAATGATGATAAAATTGGATTAAATATGTATATTTTTAAAATTTAAATTATCCCGTACAACTAGAATTCACCATAACATACCACAGAAATGTGTCAACTCTAGAGCATCATGAATTGTCCACACAAGAATTGCATGGAATTGAAATTCTCTTTGTCCAATTGGTCGGGAGATGTCATACATAGTGAAACCATTCCATAACACCAACTCGTCGATAAGAGGTGCAATATATACATTCATATCTTTCACTTGGTACTTACCTAGTTGAATTAACAACATCAGATAGTTATTGTGGCCATTTCACTCCAAGACTTATAATTACATGTAGATAACTATAGAGTAATAAGATACCTAGAACAATCATTGCCAACATAATGTGCTCCCTCTTTATTAACATCCATGGAGGAAGGTTATTGTTTATAACAAAAATAGGCCACACCAAGCAAACGGATCTCATCTCTCCATGCAGATTGACACCGTTTGCTGCCAGAGAAAGCTTGAGATTTTGAGGTTCCTCTTTAAAGTGTGGCCACTTTTCCTCTATGTCCATAAATGATGAACCATCTGCAAGCATTCAAATAATGTCATCTTGACTCCTGTCATTTGCATGGTAATCCATAAATTGTGCCAAGCTATTGCACCTGAATAATTGTTTTAGACGTGGAATAATGGGAATGTGACGAAGAACCTTGCGATGCACCTTTTTTGTCACTTGATCATCTCGATATCTGCTCATATAGCATTCAGGGTATTCTATTGCATTTTTGTGTTATTTATAATAAATAATATGATCTTTAGGACAAGCATCTATTGTTTGATACTCCATTCAAATATGTTTCATAGTGGCACATAATTCTTGGTACGAGCGAGGGAGAACATTGGATGGTGGTAACAGAAAGTCACCTATCAATCTGTAACAAATAATATAAGTCATTGCTATAAACAATATTAATGGTACATGTTTCACCTTTTATAGACTATAATGACATATATGACAAACCTTAGCATACGTGACATTGCTATTTTGGATAAACCATTCATAACCTTCAAATTCACCAACAACAATACAACAAAGAGAAGAGTAGATTGGGAGCCTTCATAAAGGGCCATGTCCACCTTCTCAAGTAGAGGTATATCATGGATGTTGTCAATGCCATCCTCATCATTAGCAACAATAGTAGCACCAGCAGCACTAGTACCAAATGTGTCAACAATCAATGTATTCATACCATCATCTTCAAATGTGTTTTCTAGTGTATGATCATCATCTTCCATGGGATCATTAGCTTCAACTTCAATATTCACACCTCCATGTTCCTCTATATTCACACTGGGGAGATTGACTTATATAAAAATGATGATAATCAAACCTCCTTCCATGGTTCATATGTATATTAATTGTGAAAACAATATAAAAAACAACTTACCACTAGATTATAATAAAACCCAAATTCCATGTGACCATTCTCCCTACAATGTCTCTTTGTTGTTTTGATTTTGATTCTTTTTGTCTTTAAGCCGTTACAACTCTTACATGGACAATAACATTTGCCATCGGCTTCTCTTTGAAAGTTAGACAACAATCTAGCGATTGTCTCCCTATTTTGATTGAATTTCCTTCTATTATTTGACATGATCCTTAATGTGTATATCTGCAAAACAAATTGGAGATGTCTCCTTTCATTAAATTCATGTCACCTTCTCAAAGCTTCTCATTTTCTAATAGATTTCACCAAAAGCTTTGTAGGAAACCCAGTAAGGGGTATTCTTGAGTTCAAACACATTGAGTTGCTACAACTGAATTATAAATCATGAATTCACTATAAAATTAAAACTGAATAGGGAGATAAGTAATACATTTAATGCATTATTACTTCATCATGATGATAAAAATTTCATTGACTCAAAGCACATAGTGGTGCAGGGGCACCTAGAGCACATAAGGAGTTCACAAAACCTATGGAGATCAAAAAGACATCAGTGAACATGAAGATATCCAATGACATTAGATGCCCTTAAACAATAGCATTAGATGCATTAGATGCCATTAAACAACAACATTAGCAGCATTAGATGCCATTAAACAACAGTCAATTTGGACATTGTAGATAAAGCGAAGTCCTCCATAGAAGGGCATCAACTTCAAATCTCAGTCTTAATTACAATATACATAGAAGCAAATTTTGGAGTAGAATTTTGTAGCAAATCTTAAGGTAGATCTCAGACTACTTCAAGACTAATTCATTCACAAAGGAGGGACTAATTTGAAGATCAATTCTGAGAACTTTAGAAGTTGTTTATTCCTAGGTAGAATCTGGAAAATATCAACAAATAAAAGTTTGATTTTCTTGCAAATTTGAAAGGATTTTTGGTATGATTCAAAGTTTTTAATGGTTGGAATGTTTTTTACAATGTTTTGATCCTTATATTTCATGGCTTTGAAGTCACTCATGCTCTGAGAATTCTATTCTAGTCACTGTTATTCCATTTTGGGATTGTACAGTCATTGAAAATCTGAATTAGGACTATTTTTTTGAGTTTATTTCATTATGAATGGCATTCTATGAATGTAGATTATTGGTTCTCATAGAATGGCATCTAATTAACATGTATTATAATCCTCTAACTTTGGAAATGGAAGTTTGATTGACTGTTGTGGTGATCACCATAGGGAATACTAAGAAACTAAGTGAATTTGGAGGATAGGCTGAAGGATAGAGAGTTCTGGCCAAACAAGGGCAATATTTTATGATTGAAAGTGTATAAACATGTTAAGTACAAAGTGAATCAACCATTATTTTTTGTAGGAAACCTTGGGAAACGTGACATTGAGGAAGCCCTAGATTTAAGGGTTTTAAGGGCACAAATTGAGGCTTTTGTATCTAGAAACCTCTTGGAGTCAAGTTGACTTCATATTCCTTTGATTTGAACCTATTCATGACACTGTGAAAAGACTTGGGGCCTGAGAGTTTGAATGGTTAGTACTTCCTTTGTAAATGCATGAGTTTTAGGCCTTAAAAATCTGAGAAACAGTGTACTCCCTGTTTAAAAATTTGAGTTTTAAGCATGAGTTTTTGTTGTTGATATTCACTATGTGGTACTCCCCATTTATGATCATTTCATGATGAAATGTCTTGTTGACTTGCGGGCTGCAAGCTAGGGCATCATGCATTATTTATGAGCTCATTGTTTGAGCACTGACCAATCAAATAGGGACATGAGGTGCTCAAACAGTGAGCTCATAAATAATGCATGATGCCCTAGTTGTAGGTAGTTATCTCTTCTATAATGATGGAGGAGTGAAAAGTAATGATCAGTGAGGTTGCTGCTATTAGATCATACATTAATACACTTACTGTTTTGAATTTGAGCTCGAGCATCATGCAATGTTATTGCTGTCATTGCATGCTTGCTACTATTGTGCACCATATATTATTTTATACACTATTTATTTTATTGAGACTATGAGCTATTGTAGTTGACTGTATTCTTTTGGGGTCTAATCTATTGTAGTTGTTTCTTTTTCTTTGAATCATTGTTTACAATTACTTTTGATGCAATATTTATGTGAAGAACAAGAACAAAATGGTGAACAAGTGTATTTGACAAAGATAAACATGACACATTTTGTTGGGCTGATTGGGTTGGCCTGGTACCATTTTCATTATAGAAGAGATAACTACCTACAACTATATTTCATAGTTCCTCCTTTGAAGTCATAGGTTAGTTTAACTATTGGACAATGAGATGATAGGAGTTTTGAATAGATTTGAATAAAAACTAAGAGTATTGAATTTTATCATGCAATGTTATTGCTGTCATTGCATGCTTGCTGCTGTTGTGCACCATATATTGTTTTATACACTATTTATTTTATTGAAACTATGAGCTATTGTAGTTGACTGTATTCTTTTGGGGTCTGATCTATTGTAGTTGTTTCTTTTTTCTTTGAATCATTGTTTACAATTACTTTTGATGCAATATTTATGTGAAGAACAAGAACAAAATGGTGAACGAGTGTATTTGACAAAGATAAACATGACACATTTTGTTGGGCCGATTGGGTTGGCCTAGTACCATTTACATGGCCTGGCCAGATATTAAATAGTGAGTTCATGAACAATGTATGATGCCCTAGCTTGCAGCTTGCGAGCCATCAAGATATTTCTTCATGAAATGATCATAAACGGGGAGTACCACAATGAATATCAACACCAAAATAAATAAAGAGAGATCAAACACTTCACACAATGCCTTGAAGGTAATAGAAATGATTCCCTAGCTCTCAAAGCTCGCAGGTCATCAAGCATTCCAAATGAAAAGATGTAAACAATGCCAGTATTAAACAGTGAGCTCATGCACAATGTATCATGCCCTAGCTTGCAGCAGCCCACGAGCCACCAAGACATTTCCTCATGAAATGATCATAAACAGGGAGTACCACATAGTGTATTATTTTATTATTGATGTCCCTATTTGATCTAATAGCATCAATATAACAAATAGAGCACTGACCAATCAAATGGGGACATGAGGTGCTCAAACAGTGAGCTCATAAAACAATATATTTAGTCTTAATAAAATCTTATAAAGCAACATATATTGTGTGAAGTGTTTGATCTCTCTATTTATTTGTTTTGTTGTTGATATTCACTATGTGGTACACCCCATTTATGATCATTTCATGAAGAAATGTCTTGATGGCTTGCGGGCTGCAAGCTAGGGCATCATGCATTATTTATGAGCTCACTGTTTGAGCATCGACCAATCAAATAGGGACATGAGGTGCTCAAACAGTGAGGTCATAAACAATGCATGATGCCCTAGTTGTAGGTAATTATCTCTTCTATAATGATGGAGGAGTGAAAGGTAATGATCAATGAGGTTGCTGCTATTAGATAATACATTAATACACTTACTGTTTTAAATTTGAGCTTGGGCATCATGCAATGTTATTGTTGTCATTGCATGCTTGCTGCTATTGTGCACCATATATTGTTTTATAAACTATTTATTTCATTGATACTGTGAGCTATTGTAGTTGACTATGAGCTATAAGCAACATATATTGTGTGAAGTGTTTGATCTCTCTATTTATTTGTTTTGTTGTTGATATTCACTATGTGGTACTCCCCATTTATGATCATTTCATGACGAAATATCTTGATGGCTTGTGGGCTGCAAGCTAGGGCATCATGCATTATTTATGAGCTCACTGTTTGAGCACCGACCAATCAAATAGGGACATGAGGTGCTCAAACAGTGAGCTCATAAATAATGCATGATGCCCTAGTTGTAGGTAGTTATCTCTTCTATAATAATGGAGGAGTGAAAGGTAATTATCAATGAGGTTGTTGCTATTAGATCATATATTAATACACTTACTGTTTTGAATTTGAGCTCGAGCATCATGCAATGTTATTGCTGTCATTGCATGCTTGCTGCTGTTGTGCACCATATATTGTTTTATACACTATTTATTTCCTTGAGACTGTGAGCTATTGTAGTTGACTGTGAGCTATAAGCAACATATATTGTGTGAAGTGTTTGATTTCTCTATTTATTTGTTTTGTTGTTGATATGCACTATGTGGTACTCCCCGTTTATGATCAAATAGACAAAGCTCGAATGCCTACCTCAAGTGCTAGTGCCCTCTTCCCACATAGTGCTGGCCTCTTCGGGCACACCAAACTCGAATGCCCTCTTCGTGCCACGCAAAAGTGTAGTGTCATCTTCGTGACAACTCTTCGAATTCACAAATTAAAAATGACACTTTCTTTTTCTTTTTTTGTTTTTGTTTATAACTAAATGGGTGTCACAATTTATGAGTTCACTATTTGAGCACTAGCCAATCAAATAGGGACATGAGGTACTCAAATAGTGAGCTCATAAACAATGCACGATGCCCTAGTTGTAGGTAGTTATCTCTTCTATAATGATGGAGGAGTGAAAGGTAATGATCAATGAGGTTGCTGCTATTAGATCATACATTAATACACTTACTTCTTTGAATTTGAGCTCGAGCATCATGCAATGTTATTTTTGTCATTGCATGCTTCTTGTTGTTGTGCACCATATATTATTTTATACACTGTTTATTTCATTGAGACTGTGAGCTATTGTAGTTGACTATGAGCTATAAGCAACATATATTGTGTGAAGTGTTTGATCTCTCTATTTATTTGTTTTGTTGTTGATATTCACTATGTGGTACTCCCCGTTTATGATCAAATAGACAAAGCTCGAATGCCTACCTCAAGTGCCAGTGCCCTCTTCCCACATGGTGCCGACCTCTTTGGGCATGCCAAACTTGAATGCCCTCTTCGTGCCATGCAAAAGTGCAGTGTCGTCTTCGCGGTAGCTCTTTGAATTCACAAATTAAAAATGACACTTTTTTTTTTTGTTTATAACCAAATGGGTGTCGCAATTTATGAGCTCACTATTTGAGCAATGGCCAATCAAATAGGGACATGAGGTGCTCAAAAAGTGAGCTCATAAACAATGCATGATGCCCTAGTTGTAGGTAGTTATCTCTTCTATAATGATGAAGGAGTGAAAGGTAATGATCAATGAGGTTGCTGCTATTAGATCATACATTAATACACTTATTTCTTTGAATTTGAGCTCGGGCATCATGCAATGTTATTGTTTTCATTGCATGCTTGCTGCTGTTGTGCACCATATATTGTTTTATATACAGAGAACAATAGATTTGGGGACTTAGACTTATGTTCAATCCTTAGTAATGGTTTGGTGAACTAATTACTAGACGAGTGACTATAGTACCCTAGTTTTCATTATTAGATGATCTTGTTTAATTTGTGTTCATTTCATGCAAAGATACATGTAAAGGAAAATAAATTTTTGCATCTAAAGATTACATGTATATATATAAAATAACTTGTATATACTATACAAATAAAATAACTTTAAGAAGAAAATGCAAGAGTACATGTATATATAAGAAGATGAACATAAATAATAAGGGTGTCAGACATTGCTTGAAGTGATAAATTTTTGACCTGGGTATGAATCTAGTGTGCCCCTATGTGATCCAGAACCTGCAAAGAAAAGAGAGATGGGGGTTAGATAAAAAATATCTAATCAATGAATGACATCCTATTACTGATCCTCATCTACAATTATGCATGTGTATAGTCAAGCCATACACTTCTGAAAGAAAAACCAAGCTCACAGTCTCAATGAAATAAACAGTGTATAAAACAATATATGGTACACAACAACAACAAGCATGTAATGACAACAATAACATTGCATGATGCCCAAGCTCAAATTCAAAATAGTAAGTGTGTTAATCTATGATCTAATAGCATCAACCTCATTGATCATTACCTTTCACTCCTCCATCATTATAGAAGAGATAACTACCTACAACTATATTTCATAATTCCTCCTTTGAAGTATATATATATGGACATGAGGTGCTCAAACAGTGAGCTCATAAACAATGCATGACGCCCTAGCTTGCAGTCTGCAAGCCATGAAGATATTTCCTCATGAAATGATCATAAACGGGGAGTACCACATGTTGAATATCAACAACAAAACAAATAAAGAGAGATCAAACACTTCACACAATGCCTTGAAGGTAATAGAAATGATACCCTAGCTCTCAAAGCTCGTGGGTCATCATTAAGCATTCCAAATTAAAAGATGTAAACAATGCCATTATTAAACAGTGAGCTCATGAACAATGTATGATGCCCTAGCTTGCAGCCCGTGAGCCATCAAGATATTTCCTCATGAAATGATCATAAACGGGGTGTACCACATAGTTTAACTATTGGACAATGAGCTGATAGGAGTTTCGAATAGATTTGAATAAAAACTAAGAGCATTGAATTTTATCATGCAATGTTATTGCTGTCATTGCATGCTTGCTGCTGTTGTGCACCATATATTGTTTTATAGATTGTTTATTTCATTGAGACTATGAGCTATTGTAGTTGACTGTATTCTTTTGGAGTCTAATCTATTGTAGTTGTTTCTTTTTTCTTTGAATCATTGTTTACAATTACTTTTGATGCAATATTTGTGTGAATAACAAGAACAAAATGGTGAACGAGTGTATTTGACAAAGATAAACATGACACATTTTGTTGGGCTGATTGGGTTGGCCTAGTACCATTTACATGGCCTGGATAGATATTAAACAATGAGCTCATGAACAATGTATGATGCCCTAGCTTGCAGCCCGCGAGCCATCAATATATTTCCTTATGAAATGATCATAAACGGGGAGTACCACATAGTGAATATCAACAAAAAAACAAATAAAGAGAGATCAAACACTTCACACAATGCCTTAAAGGTAATAGAAACAATGCCCCAGCTCTCAAAGCTTGCAAGTCATCAAGCATTCCAAATGAAAAGATGTAAACAATGCCAGTATTAAATAGTGAGCTCGTGAACAATGTATCATGCCCTAGCTTGTAGCCAGCAAGCCATCAAGATATTTCATTGTGAAATGATCATAAACTGGGAGTACGCACATAGTGAATATCAATAGAAAAAAAAAGAAGAGATCAAACACTTCACACAATGCCTTGAAGGTAATAGCAACGATGCCCTAGCTCTCAAAGCTCACAGGTCATCAAGCATTCCAAATGAAAAGATGTAAACAATGCCAGTATTAAACAATGAGCTCATGAACAATGTATCATGCCCTAGCTTGCAGCCCGCAAGCCATCAAGGCATTTCCTCATGAAATGATCATAAACGGGGAGTACACACATAGTGAATATTAATAGCAAAACAAATAAAGAGAGATCAAACACTTCACACAATGCCTTGAAGGTAATAGCAATGATGCCCTAGCTCTCAAATCTCATGGGTCATCGAGCATTCCAAATGCTAAGATGTAAACAATGCCACTATTAATAATGCTAAGATGTAAAGAATGTCACTGAAATTGATTTAATGGGAAGACAAAGCTTGAATTCCTACGTCAAGTGCCAGTGCCCTCTTCCCACACGCGGGTGTCAGCCTCTTCACGCATGCCAAATTGGAATGCCCTCTTCGCGCCACGCAAAAGTGTTGTGTCATCTTCGCGGTAGCTCTTCGAATTCACAAATTACAAATGACACTTTCTTCTCTTTATTTTTTGTTTATAACCAAATGGGTGTCACAATTACAATGATATCATCGCTATTACGACACTGTCGAGGGCACTTGCAAAAAAAAACACAAAAAGGAAACAAAAATTTTAGTGCGTCGCAAATTGGCGTCAAAATTTGACCCCAAATATTGTAGTGCCTTGCTTCTAGGGTCACGTATCTGGGGTTTTTTTCACAAAGACCTTTAACACTACCTCCAGATAAATATAATTAATATAACACATCATTATGGATCCTAACATCCATATTCCATCATAAAATGTATCCATCCTTCAAGGAATTCATCCTCCATGTGACTAGTGCCAAAATAGGGCACTCTTCACTCAGAGATCTCCACCATTCTGTGGCTTCTCAAACACACCTCCTTATATCCATGCATAAAAAATATATATTACAAGGATGTGTTACATATTAGACATCTACCACCAATCATAGTGATCACAGGGGGGGGAGAGTCAATTCATAAAGGAAGACTACAATCCCAATTCACTGTTACAACAAGAAGCCCAGGTATGGTAAGGATACCAGTCAATTCCATGACCTCTTTAGCAATTAAAATAATGAGATCAATGCATGGAAACGTAACTAATAACCAAATAAATTATCTTACACCATGATCCAAGCATTAACATATCACAAAACTCATTTGAAGATACAAGGTTGCTGACTGTTGTTGTCACTAGGGATTGCACCCAAGTATGGCTAAGTGTAGAACCTAGCAATCCCATGAAACATGGGACTATTCTCAGGTTGTGGGTAACCTATTCAAGAATAGACCTCCAGATTAAGGGCTGGCTTCCCTTTGAATCACCTGAAAACCTGACTGAACTTTGAAGGAAAAGGGAGAGAGAGTGCATGAAACTGAAACTAAAACTAGGTGATTCACCAAACTAAATAGATCCACAAACTGTTAAACACTCACAATGAAATTCAAACATAACCTGAGCATCACAACTTCTCCCTAACTCTGATTTTCCCCTTAGAAATAACAAGGTGCTGGCTATAAATGACGAGGGAAAATGAATTCCACAAACCCAAATACATTCAAATGCACATAGATTGAGACTTTAGGAAATAAAAGTACTTGTGAACATCAAAATGAATAACATATCAAGTAAAGGACCAATTTTAATCACAATACATGACATAAAATTCACCAAAATAACTCACAAAGCTGTAGGAAAAAGGACAATTGCTATGAATTGAATTGAAGGGAGTCAAAAATATAGCTTGCTTCTCCAGAGCTACAAACATTCACCTCCAAGAAAGAGGGAAAGAAGAACTAACCTCAGTCACCTAAGTGAGAGGTATAAAAAGAAAAAAAACCTTAAGAATTTGCATTCATGACCCATGACCTCCCTAAAAATGGAAAAACTCTTCCAAATAGGCCCATGAATACCTCCTTAACTCAGATGCCCAATTCTTGAGTTTTTAGGGGGGCGGAAAAAGTGGGACGCCTAAAATAGGTGGTCAAAGGAATGACCCTACCCACTAAGTCATGCTCTATAAATGATATTCTGACAAGGGTTTATAAAATGCCATTTGTCAAAATTTACAATAAAGACTTTTGCAATGACTTCTTTACAATTAAAATTTAACCCCCCTATACCATGTAATGTGGATTTAATGATATTTTGAAATAATTTCAACCCAAAAATGGGGAAAACATACCTTGAAATATTTACATTTGAAATCAAATCCACCTAATAAATTAAAGCAAAAGACCCCTAGGAAAACATTAACATTTAATTAATAATTTTTTCAACATGTAAAGGATAAAATAGTGTATGGGGTCCTAGGACAATGGCTTGCACATAAAAGAGACCCCAAAGCCAATATTTTACACTTACATTTGAATTGTATTGATATAGAAAGTAAATGTAGATGACTAATGTTGAAATTAAGAAATAAAGGTACTTACCTCTGAAAAAGAATCAGTTGAAAACCCTATCAAATGATCTCAAAAACTATTTATTCTAACATTCTTCAACTGAAACTGCGAGATCTACAAAACCCAGAAATCTTTTTTCAAGATGAGATTAGGTCGACCTTGACCCTCATAAAAGGTCAAGGATGACCTTAGGAAAATGAAGGTCAACTTTGACTTTATTCGTGAATCTCGAAAGTTCGATGAAAAGGGTATCCAAATCTACTCTCAAATCTAAAGTACCACACTTGTACCTACAAGAAAAAGAGGATTTTTGGTTGTTTGTTTGGGGGGTTTGCCTCAGTCAAACCCCAATTTAGGAATTAACCTTGAAATTGAATTAAAATTGCTGGAGTAAACAAAGTAAATGGAACAATTCACCTTGCTTGAGTTGAAACCCTTATGGAGGATTCAAATCCTTGAATCCATAAGAATGAATGAATGTAGAATCAAATATAGGATGTCTCCAATCAATTATCTTTAGATCTTCAACACCAATCTTGAATGGATCTTGAACTTGGAAGAGGCTTGAATGAATGGATCTTCAATAAGAGAGCTCCATAGAGCTTCAATCCTTCAATGGCTACTAATGGATCTCCTTGATGAATTGGATCTTGAATGCTTGAAGGTTGCTTGAATGCTTGAATTCGCTTGCTTGCACTTGAGAGCTTGAGAGATTGCTTGGTGAGAATGGATGAGAAAATGAGAGAGGAAGGCTCCCTTTTATAGTGATCTAGGGCACAAGAGAGGCCTCGTAGAAAACAATAATTAAGGGCCCATGGCACAAAACTCTAGAGAGGTGCACATGGAGAGGAAATTAAATTAAAGTCTTGACACAAAACTCTAGGAGGGGACCACCCTTAACATAGAGATAAAATAATTATTTAAGAGCCTTATTACAAAATTCGAGGTAAGGCCAACCCCAAAGTTAATTTGAGTATTAGGCACAAAACTCAAGAAAGGATAATCTCCATAAATAAATTAAGAATCCTATACAAATATCGAGAAAGGTCCACCTCAAATATTAATTTGAGAATTTGACACTTAATTCAAGAAATAGTGGCCCCGAAGAGGGAAAAGACAAGATTTTGATGAAATCTCAAAATTGGAAGCAAACACCGAAGATCCTAGACCCTAGGGTCAAGGTCAAGGTCAAACCTGACTAGGTCAAGTTGATCCTGACTAGGTTAGGGTCGAGGTTGACCTTGACCCAAAAAGGTCGACCTTGACCTTATGGTCAAAAACCTCAGGTTCATAGTCCAGAATGCTAGGAAAGTGCTAGGAAGAAGTGGAAAATGGGGTAGAACAGGGGGAAAAGCCAAATCCAAGTCGAATATCCATTCAAGGCATTCAACATGACCCCAAACCACTTACTCAGAGGGCTAAATTCTCTTAACATGGAAGTGCTTCCATTTTAAGATGATACACAACCTAATCTTTAAAAAGAAAAAGGAAAAATCTATTCACCAATCCTTGCAAAAGCCGATCCAAGAAAGCAAGATGCCCAAAAATGGACACCTTACTATTGTAGGATGGGGAAGTTGCCATTTGCATTGGCTCTATTGGCTGCAAACTTGGGCTTGCAAATGAAACTTGTGGCCTTTTGATATCTTCTTGGCATCATCAGAATGAGGTAGGCATTGCATGGTTTTTACTTCCATTTTTGCAATCCCATCTGGCATCGTGCTCTGTATTTTGTGTTCATGTTTCTGAGGGCACCGGTCTTGCTATGCATTACTCTTGATAGCATCATTGTATTTAGAAGGCACTGTGATTTTGTGAGCTTGGAATCTCTGTATGGTATCAAAATACTGGCAAAATTTTGAGGGAACCATGCTGTAACATGCTTGTATTTGACTGTCTTACTACCATTTGAGGGTACTGTTAGCTATTTTGATTTCATATTGGTTGTGTGCCCTGATTGAGGCCTTATGCATTCAATTCCACTGTATTTTTTAAAATTATAGTAACCCTCTACACTTTTGAGGGCACCAGTATCTGTACTTACTTTGTTAAAAACTAGGGCATCATGTTTTGATGGACACTACATATGGTGTGTTCATGTTTTTATCTTGTAGTCGATGGTTAGATCCTACTTGCTGTAGGTTTGTGAGTATGGTGCCATGCCCACTCTATGCATTGGTGTCTTGCTTATGAATTGCTGACCCACAGACCGCGGCCATGTCATCAATTTTGTTTCTCTCTATTTCAATATTGATTCTCGTAAGCACCATTAATTGCTTACTGCATTAATTTTGTATGGACCCTCCTATGCGGAAGTGAGCATTGATATATGATGCCTTGGGGTTCAATGACTATGCTTATCCTTACCATGTCAACCCCATGGTTTTGACACTTCTTGTCATTTTATTACTAGTTTATCTCTGCATAGCCTGTGCTCAAACCCGGGCATTTGTTTTGAAATGAGCTCTCTGCTCTTGAGAACCCTGTAGCTACAATCTAGGGTATCTATTGTATTTTCCCATTTGTGGCATTATGCTATATTTATGTCGACCGTGCCATGCCCTTGATCTTTATTGCTCATTGCTTGACCGCGGATTGAACATACATGTCACCATTTCATAATGCCCTGTTGCTGCTAATGCAGTGCTGGTTACACAGTTTGTTGTGCCCTAATGAAATGTCTAAGGCCTGTGAGCTGTAGCATGTCGATGACTTGTTCTTATTACATGCTCAATGCTACTATGAATACTTAATGTTTGTGCCATTCTCAGCTTGTAGACAGCCAATGAGTTAGGCTCTTATTGTGCTTGCCTGGTGCTAATGTTGACTGCTATTATATGAACCATGGGCCATTGTGAGCCTGAGAAATGATGAAACTACATGCTAAACTTACCCAATTGAATGGAAGGCACCATGAACTACATTGATTAAATGTTCAGAGAGTTAAATCTCAGTTCTTGTTTGTCATCATGACTAAGGCATCAAATCTTTGACCCAACTATTTCCTTTGGGGAGGCTTGTGAATGTTTGGTAGTATTCATGCTTTGTTGTTTTAATGGCACCACGAAACTGGACGATGGCACCATATAGTTGTTGATGCTCACCGGGCAGCCATCCCTATTGAAGTGAAACTCAAGTGTATGTAACAATGTCAGTGATCTTGATAGCCCACAGCTAGGACTTAATGCATGGCTCTCCATCTTTGTCATTGACTCATGTAGAGGCCGACAACAACCTATGATGTGGATCTAGATTTTTTTTCCTTACTATTATTATTTCATGTTTTCCCACTGAAAGGCATCCTTAAAGCATTATAACACATTGGATGGACCTCATGTTTCATAAGATCTTCTATTAATGCTATGCAATCACTCCACCATTGGTAGCTTCTTTCCTTAGCATTAAAAGCAGATCAAACACACCTCATGCAGATTTGTGTATCCTATTCTCTATTTTAATGATGAATTGATGTACTGATCATTGTTCCATAAATATGCATCATTTACTTTCTTTTGACATGTTGATCATGTATGCCTCCTGAAGCTGCCAGTGCCCTCTGACTGTTCCACTGCCTCAACCATGTTTCACTTGATATGGATCTACGGTTCTTGAGTGTCTCACTTATTGAATGTTTCCCTATTCATCATGGGTGTTCTTGCCCTATGATGTAGCCACTACCAAGGAAATGAGGTTTTCCTAGCATCGACTACATCACAAGTCAAGGTCATTCATCTGCACATGGAACAAACATATTAGTGAAAAACAATGGTATATCTTTTATTTTCAGGGCCTCCTTATGCACATGTCCTGAGCATAGCCCATGTCAGAGGTGTATAGCTGAGTGCACGTATGCATGCTTGTAGATAGGTACTTGTGATACCAAGCATTGTTTAGATCCATTGGATCTAACCCACTTCTCTTCTCTTATCTGCAGGTTCAGGATCACGAGAGCGCACTGGGAACACGATGGAGATAGACTTATTACCATGCAATGTCTGGTACCCCTGTACTTCATGTTCATTATTATGTATATTTTCACTCATTTATGCAATTCTGGCAACATCTATGCTCACGACATGTGTGAGCTCATATAGATGTTCTTTTTAGTTCTTTCCCTCTTGTACATCATGCTTAACATTGATATATGCACATGTAATCTTACATATATTTCATTTCCTTTCCCTTTCATGTACTTGCAAATGAAATGAACACAAATTTAAGCAAGACCACTAATAATACAAACTAGGGTACCATAGCATCATCTAGTAACTAGGCCTCCAAAAGAGTGAAAATAATGGCAACAACTGTATCCATGGGATAGAATACCTTATGCAGTGAAAAATGTTTGTTTTATTGATTGAACCAATTACATTATGGTTTTCTTACACATCCACTCTACACCCCCCTTTCCACTCACTTGGATGAACAAAGAAATAGACTCAAACTCTTCAAAGAAACCTGACTGCAACCACCTAACTGCCCAAAACTATTTCATAACAGTCATAAAATTGACTGTCAAAACCAAATAGGCTTAATGATGTTGTCATGTTGACAACCAATGTTGTCAACTTGACAACATGGCATATCATACCCCCATTTAGGATATTTAGAAGGTTTTAAAAAAACCTTTACAATCCATACTAAACCATAACCTCTAGAAGACCATTCTAGGCCATAATTGCATGAATGCAATTTTACATCTTCTTTTTGGCATCTTTTCACTTTGAGTGCAATTACATGATTTAATGGAATTAATGGCCATATTCAAACTATAGATACCCTTGTAGGTCCTTGAACTTACATAAATCCTTGGATCACTCAAGTGACCCCAATGTTACATCACTATCCCTTATGCCATTCAATGGCTTACATAACATTATTTTGTGATCATACTATCAAATGATCAACATCATTAAAAACATGATAAAGACAACATAAAATGACTAATAATGGTCCATTACAATGTAAAGTGACCTTATACGGTCTTGTCCCATCACCCTAGGATCCTCAGTGACCCTGGTGTACCTTCTCAGTTCAGGTGTTGACCTTGGTGCTCCTATGCAATGCTTCTCAACTTGAAAAATTTCCAAGTCCTCTTGGAAATCTTGCAAGCACAAACATGTCAGAAAAAAAAAAAACTCTTTATCTTCACCTTTGGTTTATAAAGATCCATATTAAGGATCCATGACATCCTTGCATAGTGTTCCTCCAAAATATACTCAAGCATCTTCAAAATCTGATTGCCTCCCATGGGAAAAAAATTAAACCATATTCTGATCATCATTCTTCATTTCTTCCTCAGCCTCACTCCATGAGACTACTGCTGCAATCTTCAATTCATCCTTGTCTTCAAATCTTGAGTCTCTCCTCATAGAGACCAATGTATCTTGCATACTATGCCTCTCCTCTATGAATTCCAAACTATCTTCAACATTCATGGCTTCCTTGTTAGCCACACTCATGACCCCATAGGAAAGTTCTTTCACCTCTAGTGTCACCTCTTGTATGGGTTAGGAAGTCAGGGTGGATGCGCAAATAAGAGTTGCTTTGTATTTGGAGATCTATTGGAGGGGTAAAAGCTTGTACACTAGCCATTGTTTATATAGATGGTCCAAAGGAGTTCCATATGGATTTGGGATATGTTATGTAGCTCTAAAAAGGGTATTCATATATGCCCTTAGTTTCCCTAGTATTTTAGTAAAGTTTTGTGAAATCCTTGGAAAATTTTTCTGGTAGGGCTACTATAGGCCTAGAAAGAACCCAGTTTGGGATTTTTTATTTGTTTAACTTTCTTGGATGAATCCAATGATTTATTGAGGGACATTGAAGATGTTTTCAATGGTGTAGAGTGGGTGGTTTTTATTATTGCACTAATTAAGTTAACATAATTCAATTCAAGTATATTAAACATAGGTCCTTTTATGCATAAACTAGTTGAATTTACTTGGGGACATTACAACAAGTTATCACCCAAAGAGCCTTCTTACATTGACTATGACCTTTTCAAGACCTTAAACAGCCCAAAACACCAAATTATTTCATAATACTACCCATGATCCCATATAGAATGACAATGACATACTATACAACATTAGACTCCTCCCACCAGAGAAGGTATATGCACAGGTGATGAACATGTATATTTTATTAAGCACTAATAGGAGCTTACCCTACATTAGCAAATGTACTATTGTGAAAATCATCACAAGTCCATTTGTTGCAGGGTCTAGTTTCTAGCAATGCTTTGTCAATTTTGTATGTTTGTCACCTGTGCATATACCTTCTCTGATTGACTCTTCTATGCACAAATGAAGGTTGTATATGCACAGGTTTTACATGATTATGTTTTACATAATACAATAATAATATTATTTTGTGTTTTACATGTTTGCATTCGCCAAGTCATTACTGGTAAAATTTTGAGAAAATATAAATAGAATACTTTGTGCCTGATATACATAAATGGAATACACCAAGAAGTACCAAATGATGAATGCTCAATTGTTGTAATGGAAAAGCATTAGAACCGTCCATTTCTAGAACTTGATTTTTTATAGCCTTAATGATTTTTCTATAGTCTTAACGATTTTGAACATTGTTGACAAAGCATGTTTCTTTTTTTGATTATTTGATTGATCCTCTCACCTTTCCTTACTTTGTAAATTCCATTGTCCTAGTCAAGTTTTGTAGTGTTTTTTTATTAGATTTCATGTTTTTGATTGTGAGGTTCTGCATTGTTTGTTGTTATTGATAAATTAGGCCTTGAATTTGACTTTTTCCATGTCCTAATTTGTGCCAATTATGAATTTCACCTTCTTTTGATGGTATATTTCATTCACTCTATGTGGAATACTATTTTGTTCAATGTTTTATTTCAACTTGATATTTCATTCATTTTTCATATACACAGAGAAATGGACAGTTCTGAGACTACACATTTGTTGATATTATGAGACTACACATGTTAATAAAAAATGAGCTATTTGATTTAGGTTTACTCTTCATTATTGTAAATGGTCAATATTTTTGATGGTACTCCTTGGTGTATTCCATTTAAAAATAAACAGGTTTCTATGGCTATGATAAATGTCCCTTTGTGTTCACAAAATTAGAGTTGAAAAAATGGTTGTTTAGTGACTATATCTACCATTAGAGTCACTTCATATGCACAAGTGATGAACATGAAGATTTTCCTAAGCACTACTAGGAGCTTATCTTGCAACACATGTACTATTGTGAAAATCATCACAAGTCCATTTGCTATTGGGTCTAGCTCCCAGTATTGCTTGATCAAATCTGCATGTTTTTCACATGTGCATATTGTCTGCTAAAATGTTGTCACACTTCTATGAATCCTTACATGCAAGAAAACTCAAGAATGAGCCCTCACAAATCGATCCATAGCTCCCTAGGCATGGAGTGCAAGAGTTTTTAAGAATGCTCTCAGCTAGAGCTATTAAGCCTATAACCTTGCTAGTAAACCATGCAATGGGAGATTCAAGGAAGACAAGGGCAAGAATGCCAATATCTCCAATGCAGCCAAATGTATGCAATGCAAAGCAAATCTATATGACAATGCAAGTTAATCTATTGCATAAAAGAAAATCTAAGCTAAGAATGAAGCTATGAAAATGCAAATACTATGCATGAAAATGAAATCTAACTATGAAGCAAGAAAGCCATGATGATGCAAGAATCAAGACAAGAAGATAGAGTGTTGATGAAGATCCAAGATGAATGCCAACAATGCTCCAAATCTTCAAACCCTAGATGCAAGAATATCTCCAAAAGTTCCAAGATGACCTAGAAAACCTATAGCATAACAATAGCATAAAAATTTGTGTGTGCAAATGAGGAAGAGAGCTCTTCTTTTATAGGAGGTGAAAAATCAATGGACCATGGAGATTAAGAGGCAAAAGATTTAATCAAAAGTGGAGAAAAAAAGAAGCTTGATCCTTGTGCACAAATATCCTCCAATAAGAAAATTAGAAGCATTTACTTTATGTTGAGCATTTACTTTATGTCCATGTGAGACAAAAAGTGCTTTTCTTTTATTTTTTATTTTATTTTTCTTTATAAATAAGAATTAAATGCTTTATTTGTGCAACTAAGGATAAGAGAAAAAGTGGGGCTTTTTATTTAATAAAAGGGGAGGAAATATTCTTTTTAATAAATAAAGACTTAGGATAAGATGGTTAGCCCATAGAAAATAATCGAATAAATGATAGGACTAGGATTTGATCAAGCACAAGCAATTTATGATTTAGCAAATGGGGACTAATAGTCTAGGTGACCATTTTTAGGTGTATACACATATACCTTCTCTGATAAACTCTTATATGAATAGGTGATGAACATGCACATTTTCCTAAGCACTACTGGGAGCTTACCCTACAACACATGATATTGTGAAAATCATCACAAGTCTATTTGTTGTTAGGTCTAGTTCCAAGTATAGCTTAGTCAAATCTGCATGTTTGTCACCTGTGCATATACCTTATCCAATCAACTCTAATATGCACAGGTGATGAACATTCATATTTGCCTAAGCAGTACTAGGAGCTTACCTTGCAACACATGTACTATTGTGAAAATTATCACAAGTCCATTTGTTGCGAGGTTTACCCCCAGTAATGCTTGGTCAAATCTACATGTTTGTCACCTGTGCATATACCTTCTCTAGTCAACTCTTATATGCATAGGTGAAGGTTGATCAAATCCAATCTCCTATTTGTATCTATATGTTATCAAAGTAGTTCCACTAAGAATCTTGTCTACTTGAGACATTTCAATTGTTAAAGAAATTGGCATTTGAATTTTTATTCATTGGTTGTGTGATTAGAGAAGGTATATGCATAGGTGATGAACATGCATATTTCATAATAATACTTTGAATATTATTTTTACCTCTTCTCATAACAATAATAATATTAGTTTGTGTTTTACATGATTGCATTCCCCAAATCATTACTGGAAAAATTTTGAACATATCTAAATGGAATATTTTGTGCCTGACATACTTAAATAGAATACACCAAGAAGTACCAAATGATAAATGATCAATTGTTGTAATGGCAAAGTATCAGAACTATCCATTTCTAGAACTTGATTCACTCTATGTGGAATACTATTTTGTTCAATATTTTATTTCAACTTGATATTTCATTCATTTTTTATATACACAGAGAAATGGATAGTTTTGAGATAGGTTTCTATGGCTATGATAAATGTCCCTCTATGTTGACAAAATTAGAGTTGACAAAATGGTTGTTCAGTGACTGTATCTGCCATTAGAGCCACTTCATATGCACAGGTGATGAACATGTAGAGTTGCCTAAGCACTACTAGGATCTGAACCAGCAACACATGTACTATTGTGAAAAATCATCACAAGTCCATTTGCTTATGGGTCTAGATCCTAGTATTGCTTGGTCAAATCTGCATGTTTTTCACCTATTCATATACCAAATGATGAATGCTCAATTGTTGTAATGGCAAAGCATCAAAACCGTCCATTTCTAGAACTTGATTTTCTATAGTCTTAATTTTTTTTTATAGTCCTAATGATTTTTCTTATTTCTTGTCTTTTGTCCCTTTTTTATTTCCTATGTATGTGTTTGGTGAATGGTGACAAGATTTTGAACATTGTTGACAAAGTGTGTTTCTTTTTTTTTTAATTTGATTGATCCTCTCACCTTTCCTTACTTTGTAAATTCTATTGTCCCAATCAAGTTTTGCATTTTTTTAATTAGGTTTCATGTTTTTGATTGTGGGGTTTCGTATTGTTTGTTTCTCTTGATAAATTAGGCCTTGAATTAGAATTTTTGTTCATTGTTTTATTTCATCTTGATATTTCATTCATTTTTCATATACACAGAGACTACACATGCTGAAAAAAAAATGAGCTATTTGATTTAGGATTACTATTCATGATTATAAATGGTCAATATTTCTGATCATACTTGGTGTATTCCATTTAAAAATAATCAAGTTTCTATGGCTATGATAAATGTCCCTTCGTGTTGAGAAAATTAGAGTTGAGAAAATGGTTGTTCAGTGTCTATATCTATAGATTGCAAATAAATCATCCTTCTTCCACCAACATTCTAGTCAATGTACAAGTAACGAGTTACTCCATTCAAGAAAGACCATGTCTGACAATATCAACCCAGAACAAAATAAAGAGTATGCAGAATTCAGTGTATGCATAATAATTTTTGCAAAATTGGCCATGTTGATGATGATTATGAAGAAGATTTGAAAATGTTGCACCAATCTGAATTGGATCAATCATCATTTTCAAATCTTCTTCATCAATCACCATCAACCATTTTCCAAGAGAAACACCTTTCTCTATATGAATCTTGGTTTACATTTCTGTATAATCTAATTGGTAATTTGAAGCCATCAATGGAAGATTACAGTCCTAAACAATTAGTATACCATTGATGGCTTCATAATTATTAAGTGAAAGGAAGTTTTCTAATCTGAAACCCCCTTTGGTGATGATCCTACATAGTTCCACATAGACACAACATGTTCCTTAGAAGACTTTTAATCTCACAACAACTGAGAAACATAAATGTAGGCATCACGGTCACAATTCTTTGGAGATACAACATAATTGAGTGGTATACCCAGATGATGCAACACAAGCAATACTACTCCTCTGGTTCTAAGTTGACACTGTAGGATCCAAAAACCATAGATAGCAATAGCTTTTGGACCCTATCTTGATTGGTTTTTGGACCCTATAGTGTCAGCTTAGAATTGGAGGAGTAGTGGTTGTGTTGCATCATCTGGGTATACACTCAATTATGTTGTATCTCCAAAGAATTGTGACCATGCGTGATGCCTACATTTATGTTTCTCAGATGTTGTATCCCAAGACCCCTTATGATCCCTCATGACCCTTTATGATCCCTAAGAATATATCTTAGAGGTCTTAAAGTGTCGTAAGGGGTCATAAGAGGCTCCTAGGAGGGGCCAAATGAGCTTCCACCTTCACGTGGTTGGCCCTGTTAAGTAGAGAATGTTAAACTATTCTTGAAACAAAGAGAAGTTCAATACTTCAAGGTCTTAGGGACAAAAAAATTTATCCGTAGTCTTTAGTTTATGAAACCGTCCAAACCTGTTACGCTTCTACAGCTCATCAACACTAGAGTTCTAAAGGAAAAAAGGGAATTTGAAGAGTCACAAGTCTTAAGATTATACTTAATATAGCCAAACTTCATTCAATGGTACATTCAAACATGAAACAAACCATTCTTAGACCAGTGATCTAGGTTAAACTGGTAAACCAAAGTACAAAAAACTATATTGCATTAACTTGATGTGTTGTGAAAAGAAATGAACCACAAATAAATGCAGTAAGTGCAACTAATATCACTTTGGAGGAATGAATGATTGTTTGACATAGTAATCCAAACTATTAATATGCAATAATATGCATTGTGCACCTCATGGAGCGATTTTACAATAGATGATTAATATATATTATTTTAAAAAAAAAACACAATATGTCGTCAATTTTTTGACCAACATGACTGTTTACTTTGACGTCGAAGCTATACTCATGTCATACATAGTAGTGGATAATTCAACCAAGGTTGGTCGAAAATGATGAATGCTTAATTTGACCATTTGACCACATTTGGTCAAAATTCCTCATGGATATGTCAGTCATTCTTGATATCATAGCTGGCAATTTCAACGTTGTTTTTAGTCAAAAATTTGACCAAATGGTAAGTCGAATATTTGACTTTAAACGAACTTGTGGAAAAATCAACAAAGAAATTTTGAGAACAAAAAAGGTCATTTGGTCAACCATTTTGCATAAAAAAATAGATTAATGTGCGTCGAAAATGAGGCTAAAATTTACTAGTGAAATGCTTTGTTAGAACTGAGAATAGGTCTAGATATGGAACCCTGAAGGATGAATCTATCTACTGTGAAAATCTGAAAGCTCTAGGAACAGGTCAAACTTGAGGTGACCTATACCCAAAATGTAGTCTTAATACTGTGATCAAAAGTGTATCTTCAAATCTACCTTTTTGAATCCAGAATTTTGTGAATCAAAATGGAGGTAAATATGGGAAAGAAGAACATAATGATAAGGAGCTTTCAGATGAAGGGAAAATTGTCAGTGGTTTGGAAAATCTTGCGAAGGCATTAGAGAGAGTAGAAAATATTGAATAAATAAGGAGATATCAAAAACATAAGGTACATTCAGTTAAAAATAGGTGCATTCACACCGGTGTTCTCATCATGGGCCTCCTTTGCATTGAAATTACAGAAACTAGTGGAAGATAAGGAGAAAGAATGGAAAAAGGAGAAAGAATACTTATAGGAAGAACTTATAAATAAGGATGAGGAAATTGCAAAATTGAAGGAGAGAATGGAAATTGTAAGTACTTTAGTACCTCAACTTATGGAAAGTAGACCACCTCCTTGAGTTTATGCATTGCAATTAAAAGAGCTATATCTTTCATACAAGTCAAGTCAAGAGAAATTTCAAGGCTTCTATCATCTCTTTTTACTCCTAATAATTTCATGTTTTCTTATCAAACTGCTACACCTCAACATAAAAACTTGGTGTGTGAATTGTATCTAGATAATTATATTGTTCCATTTGATTTTGGGTGGAATCCATTATTGACTATTGAGGATATTCAATGGAGAGATTTAATGTCTTATGTTCAAAATGAGAATATTAGAGGTCATAAATGTATAGAATATGAAGAGATGGAATATATTGTTCCATTTCCTCTCAAGGTTGAAGTTGATGATCCTGCTAGGATCTTCTATGAATGGAACAAGTTAATTTATAACCATGATTAGTTGGCCAAGGTAATGACATTAAGAGAGAAATTTCACACAGAACTTGGGGATATGGAAACTAAAATCAAAATAATTTTCTGGCATTTGGCTTGTAAGTATAATGGGTTACCAAAATACCTTAAGAAAGTAGAACCCCACTCACTCCAAAATTTCCATGCAACAATGTGTCGAGCAACTACCAATATGAAAATTGGTAGAAGGCAACAAGAGAAATGGATCCCATTGATATTTCATCCACCTCTTCTCTGGTGATCAGTTCTATATTGGGAAGGGAATACATGATGTTAATATAGAAAAGTCCTGATGGGAGAAATTGAAGAAATACCAAGGGATATTTTGGATTCCAATTGTTAAAACTGCAAAGCATACTACAGTGAGCAATTTTGAGACTGACAATGTAGGTGGAAAATCAGAATCTACCTGATGGAGGACCATTAGGGAATTAAGTTGTGGGGAATGATGAGCCCCATTTATGTTTCTTTTATTAGATACTTTTATGTTGGATTAGACAATGATTTGTTGATATAAGCCTCTAGACTATGTGGTTTTATATCTTTTTGCTAAGTGTTTTTCTATTTCATGATGATAAACCATCCTTCTATATTAGTGTCCTTTGCTATAAAAATTGTGATCCTTATGAATGTAGTATAAATACATATTCTCATGAATGGTTATGGTAAATATTCTCTTTAAAATATTAATGCATAAGCAAATATATATGTAGTACTAACCTTTTGAATGTAGCTATTTGAATAATTCAAAGGACATTAAGGTGCAACAAGTCTTTTGAAGTAGTCTGAGCACATCCAAGAAGGAAGAGATCAGTGAAGTTATGAGAAATAACCTATATATTTCTTTCATAGAACATTTCTTCAAAGAAATTGGAAAATCATTTACCTCCATAAGTTCTTTGATGATCTACAACTGATTGAATATCTAGATGAACTGAAGAAATAGTGATTAGAGATCACTGAGCTACTGAAGTGATATGTAAGATGATTAAATTAGTCAATATGTTGTCATTGATGTCAACTAGTTTTGACAGTACTTATCATGATAGTTACAAACATATGAACATAGATAAAAAGGGAGAAAAGATGAAGAACTAAGATATCTACATAAGAAAAAAATGGATATGATAGATAAGGATAAGGTAAGCATTGTGTAGCTTATTGATGAGTCTATGACTTTATATTGTTGACTTGAGCATGTTACATTAATCTATTATAAAGAAGAGATTTGAAATGAACAATTAAATATGGTCGACAATTGAAGACTTTTGTATACACTGAGCCAATGCAGTTTATACCGAGTGATAGTAATAACCGAGCTAGTTATCACTAATGCATTTCAGTATTAACCAAGTATGGATTAAAACATTAAATGCTAAGAACAATCGACTGAAATCAATGAGCTGGACATTGTTATGATTTTGAGGTTAAGGATGAAGTTAGTTATGAGATCCACGACTGATAAAATTCAGGGAAGATCTAAAGGATGAAATTGAAACGTGTTGAAGACACATCTACCGAGGAAGGTTTAAGTGACAAAATGGACGAAGGAGATGAGGCAAAATACGATGGCTGATATGAAAATGGTTTACTTGTCTATTTAAGAGATATGATTTTCATTGTTGAAACATGCTGGACAAAAGAAGACCACAGAGATTTCATGTGAAGATTGTATTCATACATTCCTAATCAAAATGGTTATAGAAAGAACTGAGTTGCAGACATTACCGAGCATCAGAGAACTATTTATCGAGTAAAGTAAGTTAAAGAAATATTGAGGAAGTGAATTAATCAATGATCAAAGGATTTTATGAGCATAGCATAGATCTAAATATTTGCAATTGAGTTGTATTTGAATCAGATCAATACTGTATCAGTTTAACTATTGATTCAGAAAATCTCTTAACCGAGTGGACTTAACGGTCTTATTGTACTATCCTATGACATTCATTGAATGTAAAGTGTTATCTTGTTGACCTCATAGTGAATGCTGGTCAAAATTTAACTATTAGTGATAAATACTCTAACCAGGTCATATCTAATAGTGTGCATTTTAACCTTTGACATGATTGACTCTTTACCGAGCTCACTTCAGAAGAGTGAATTATTTTGGATTATCGATCCCAGGTGTTTTTTCCCTTAGCAGGGTTTCCACATTAAATAATTGTGTTATGTGTTATTTTTTATGATTATTTTTCTATCATACTTTACATACTACATAGTTGATTTACTCAGTAATCATAGTTTGGATAATTATTGGTATTTGGTAAAGTGAACAGACAGATTCATATTATATGTTACCGAGCTACATAAATTGTTGAAATTATTTTGAAAGGTGCATCTATGAGTTTTGGACTGTAGGATAACTGATCTAACTGATTTACCCCCCTCTTACTTATTCTAACAATTGGTATCAGAGCGTATTGGTTGCTTGGAGGAAAGTTTTAAGGACTTGAGTAGAAAGATTACAAGATGTATAAAAGGGACGTGCCTAAGCTGAAAAAAGATAATTTCTCAACATGGCAAAGCCAGATGAGGCTTCACATATTTGGAATTGGAGAATCTGGTATACCTTTACTTGACAATGGATACACACAATCGAATGTTGGACCTTTGACTCTTAATTAGTTGAGAGACTAACATGAACATAATATTACTATGATAGAGATTGGTGTTGCTCTATCTAATGTTAAATTTGAGAATGTCAAGGATTGCACTACATCAAAGAAAATGTGGGATAAATTTTCTCTAGTTTATGGTGGTGATGTGAATGTAATGAGATCCAGAGCTAAAATCTTGGGAGGTAGATTTGATGACATGAAGATGAAGGTGAGAACATCACACAATACTCAAACCAAATCAAAGAGGTAGTCAATGCTATCCGAGGAGCAGGAGGTATTATTTTTGAAGATAATATGGTAAGTAAGATACTAAGAACCTTGTTTCCTTTCTATGCAATCAAAATATCTTCTATTCATGAAATGAGGTCTGCACCTAATAGCACCCTTAAACTTGATAGTCTGATTGGAAAGTTAACTACTTTTGAGCTAAATGATTTTCACAATAGTGTTGTACCAAGTCTTGAGTCTACTTTTATGTCATCTCTTAAGATTGGTAAATCTAGCAGTTAGCATAATATAAGAAATGAAAGTGACAATGACACTGAAGATGAGCTTGAAGCACTTATGGCCCGAAGACTACAAAAAGGTAAAGGAAGGTATAAGGGAAACTTAACTTTAGCCTTTTTTAACTGTAAAGAGGTTGGCCATATTGCTTCTAGATGTCCTAACTAGAAAGAAGAAGATAAAGACTGATCTGGTGATGGAAAGTTTGGCAGAAGGAATAACAGAGGAAATTGACACTACAATAGAGACAACCGAGATTACAAAGCTAAAGGAAAAAGGCATGTTACCTTGTTGGAGAAAATTAAGATGACACTGACATTAACACTGATGGTGAAATTGAAGTGGTATTTGTTGCAATGAAAGATGATTCAGAAGAGGATGAAAGGTATGTAGAAACAACTCTTATTTCTAAAGTCAATAAGAATGATACTTGGATCATTGATAGTGGTTGTACACATCACATGACTGGTAATGAAGATAAGTTTGATCATCTTGAGCATTTTAATGGAGGATCAGTGAAAATGGGAAATGATACACCTTGTCAGGTGAAAGGAAAAGGGTTTATCTTATTGAATGATAGAATTAGATGTGATAATGCATACTGGGTAAAAGGACTTAACTACAATTTGTTGAGTGTAGCACAACTGAATAACTCAAATCACTGAGTTGCATTTGAAAGAAATAAAGTGAAAATCTATGATGAAAATGGAAAGCTTGTTAGTACTAGAGGACAATCAAAAGGTAATTTATTATATCTTGACAATGCTAAAACTTCTTGTTTACTGGTGAAGAATGAAGATGTATGGTTATGGCATAAGAGGCTATGTCATGTAAACTTTGATAACATGATTAAGATCAGTAGAAAGAGAAAATTGACACATGGGAGGATGGGGAGAGGGGCCAAAGGCACACCCTAACCAGATCCACCTTGCAGAGATCACACATGGAAGCAACAGCACACAAGTGAGAGAGAGAATGCATATATCTTTCATATATTTATTTTAATTTGATTCATACATATCAAGCTGTAAGGCCTTCCTAGTTTAGGCCAGATATTACAATTCAAGTACATAAGTCCTCCAACATGTGAGGATCTGAAACAATCTTCAAACTTCTAGCTTCTATCTTCTAACCAAAAATGACTCCCTAAATTACAACCAAAGGTTACATTATATACAAGAGGCTACTGAACAAGTCATCCTTCAGATCCACCATCAACATAAGGAATGACCAGATCTAGGTCCATACGCTTCCCAATGATAGATACCAGCATTAAATCCATGACCATAATTAATTGCAAGAGTCAGCCTCAATAGGAAACAAAAACAAACAACTTGGTAAGCAAGGATAACCTAGTGCCAGATAAGCATCACCGAGCTCTAGGGAAATTCACCAAGTGTCAAAGAAATAACTGACCAACCCCAGTTAACAAAGGAAACTGAGCAACTACTGAGCCAACTTTGTCAAAGAAGGAACCAAGAAACATAAGAAAATACAAACATGTTTTTGGTGACACAGGATTTCCAAGTACCCGAGATGCTCTTGCATCAAAAAGTTAGAGGATTATCGAGTCTAACCAAACTTGATCATGTTATGTGCCATCAATGTTAGAAAGGAAAGATGACCAAATCTAGTTTCAAAAGTAAAAACTATTCATCTAAAGGTATTTTGGAGTTGGTACACACTGAATTATGTGGTCCTATGAGAACTCAAAGCTACTATGGCGAAAAATATTTTATTTTATTTGTTGATGACTACTCTAGGATGATGACAATAATGCTCTTAAAAGAAACCAGAAAAGAATTGAAATGCTTAAGGTCTAAAGAGGTGGTGAGTTTATTTATGATGAATTCACTAATTTCTATAATGAGCATGGAATCATAAGACAAGTTTCTGCACCTAGGACACCGCATCAGAATGGGATTGCTGAAAGGAGGAACCGATCTATTGTTGATTGTGCCAGAACATTGATGATTGAGAAAAATGTTGCACAAATGTACTTGAGAGAGGCAATTAGCACTGTAGTATACACCCTAAACCGAGTTCAACTGAAGAAAGACACAAATAAGAGACCCTATGAGTTATGGTTTGGATATACACCGAATGCAAGCTATTTTAGAATCTTTGGTAGTAGGTGTTATATTCTAAAAGATGATAGGAATGGTAAATTTGACTCTAAAGGTGATGAAGGAATATTTTTAGGATATTCTACTAGGAGTAAAGCTTATAAATGTTTGAACAAGGCTACTAATAAGATGGTTGAAAGTGCTAATGTAAAAGTTGATGAGTTTGCTAAAAAGAATGATGAAGAAAGCATGAAGGAACCGAAAGACTATAGTAGGTTTACATATGTTGAAGATCCAGACTATCTACCGAAGTGATAGGTTGAGTCTACCGAGCATCAGGAAAATGCTACCGAGAATCAAAAAATGCAAATCAAGCATCAAGAAGAAGCCACCGAGTAGGAAAATGAACTTGAACCGAATGATGAAAAAAGAAGAGAACAAGTGCTACCAAGATTTTTTAGAAGACACCATCCGCAGAATCAAATCATGGGAGATAAGCAAGCTGGCATGATGACCATAAGTAAGTTAAGAAAAAACACATGCTTAGTTTGTGAGTTTGAACCTAAGAATGTTAGGGATGCACTTGAAAATGAGGAATTGATTAAGGCTATGAGTGAGAAAATTGGATAGATTGAGAAGAATAAGACATGGACATTAGTACCTAGGCCAAAATATAAAAATGTGATTGGTACTAAGTGGATTTTCAGGAACAAGTTAAATGAAAATGGTGAGGTCACTAGGAATAAGGCAAGAATTGTATGCAAGGGATATGTACAAGAAGAAGGGATAGATTATGGTGAAACCTTTGCACCTATTGCTAGACTTGAAGGAGTCCGTATACTACTTGCATATGCTGCACATAAGGGATTCAAATTATATCAAATGGATGTGAAATCAGCTTTTCTGAATGGAATTCTTGAGGATGAGGTCTACATAGAACAACTGGAAGGTTTTGTTGATCTAAATCAGAAGAAAATGGTATGTAGACTACACAAAGCTTTTTATGGACTAAAGCAAGCACCAAGGGCATGGTATGAAAGACTACATGCTTATCTTATCAGTATTGGCTTTGTAAGAACTAGTGAAAATAGTAATTTGTATATAAAAGGAGAATTTGATGATATAATATTTTGATTGCTGAGATATTTGTTGATGATATAATCTTTGGTGGACATGATTTGATTTGCAAATCTTTTGCTAATGAAATGAGAAAGGAATTTAAGATGTCAATGTTTGGATAGATTAAATTCTTTCTAGGTTTGCAAATTATACAACAGAATGATGGGATTTTTTTTATTTTTTTTGATCTGTAAAAGGCCTAGGCCAAAGAATTTTATTAATATAATGAATTTAAGTACACAGTTCTCCATTCTGTGCAGGCACTGGTAGGAAATAATGGAGAAGAAAACCTCTAGTCTAGCCTGGGACCGTGGTCCAGTATCAATAATACAAACAATAATATGAGGGCATCCCCTCATTTACATCAATTGATGAAAAAAAACCTATATTTACAATTATGATTTTCCTTTCACTAGGATCTCACCTGGTGTCTGTTGCTTTGATGTCCCTATGTGTTGATGACATGATGTTCTTTTGTGCCTTCTCCCTTGCGTCATTTATCCTGTATACAAGACCACTAATTGCTACAACAAACTAGTCCATATGGTTAGTAAATCAATCCTATAGTAACAAGATTATAATCCCTCTTACTGATATGACTATAATCTATCCCATAGTCTCATAGCTATCCAATTATTAGCCTTAACTTATAAGACTAAAAATGTCCTAGGTTCTAATTTATCAAAGTGTAGATAGGGGTGTGAAGTCATAATTATTTCTTGGTTCAAAAACATATGGGTATAGGAAAACTAAGCATGATAGAATGAGACCATAATTCTTAATGAAAGTAGATTAAACAATCACCATGTCCTAAGCCTCACTACTATTAAATTTCAACACTAATTAGATAGGGTTCTGAGCCCATGCTATATTGATATCCAATCTCCTATTTCCAACTTGACATGCATTGAGTTATAAACTTGAACTTGACTATCTAAGATATACTGTTTAATTAAAAGGAAGGAAAACCAATCGCTTAGCTATTGTAAATTAAGATTTCAAGAAATCAGATAGGACATTAGATTAGTCATCCAAATATAGCAAGGGAGAAAACTCAGATAGAGGATCTAAATCTAGAGATGTTTAGAAGCTTAGGGATATGATACAAATATCGATTTCATAAATTTTAATCTAAAAAGAAGGATCCTAAAAGCTGCCATATCCTCCACATAAGAAAAGCATAATCATATACTAAGCAAACTCATATACATATAAATGCAAGATACTACCGATACTAATGCTATTAGTAATTCCAAATAAACTCTCCAAAGTACTGGTTATTAAAAGCACAAGATAAATTATAATCAAAACTTTAAAAAGGACCAATTCCGATATAGTTAGATTTACTTATGCTATCATAATCCAATTCTTGATGGCAAAAGAACATATTTTTATATTTTTTGCACAACCTTAATGGTCTGAGGATCAACAACTAAAGTAAACTTAAATGATTATCGATAAAGGACTGCTAAGTAATATACTTTATCCCCTGCCTAAGTGATCAAGGCTATCCGCAACAAGTTGTCTAAATAGGTGATCCTTTCCTTCTTCCAACCAAAAATTGATTGGGTTTCCCATCTCAAAATCTGAGAGACACTCAACATCTGGGAAGCCTACACTATCCTAGTGCCAATATTCGTAAAACCAGCCTTTTATCTCAGGATCCTGAATATGTAAGTAATTTAAAAGGAAGGTTATGTTTCTCTTTACTGTGTCTTCTCTACCATTGAAGGCCTCCATGTTCTGAGTGACAATGAGGGGCAATGGTGAGATGAGAGAATTTGAAACAAAAAGCCTCATCCTTGTGAGAGTAGGGTCCTGTATAAGGTTTTGTAAATTTATTTCTAAATTACCCATGAATCTTTTCTTGAAAATCTTACTGCATAACTTACAAATTTTTGAGTTATGGACACCCCAATATGCTAAAATGGCTACAAACAAAGAGGTAATACTAGTGAGAACTCTCTATTTATCCTTAGTGTGGATGAATTCTGGGCCTAAGATCATGAGTGTGGCTCTAATAATAAGGGCATGCTTGTTTCTAAGTACCTTTTTAACATGTTTTTCCAGTAGCCTTCCTTCAAATGTTAATTGGCCCCTGTTACATCTGAGCTTGATTGGGGTATCCATCTACCTACACTACTGGAGTAATGTCGGGTTATAATGTGCCGTGTGATAAAGGCCAAGGATAGATAAAGTAGTGATGTCTCTAGGGACCACCTGTTGGGTGCTCTGGTTGTTCGGTTGCTCTTTTCCATGCAAATTAATCTACTAAAGGGAAGTTGAAAAGGGAAGCTTACCAATATATTACTTTAAAATTTAAGAACTAAAACTATTGGAATGCCACTTAAGAGAAATATCGAAAAGACAGGGAACTAAAACAAATCAAACATTGTTTGAGGAAATATCTGTCGAATGTACACACAAGATTCTACTATACTTGCCCATTAAAGAAAATTACTATTTGGGTTGAGAAGCACCAGATAATTAGAAAATATCTATATCAGATAGGGTCCTTAATAGGAATTTACATGCACACCGTATGTTTATCGATCTGGACTTTATATACTGGTGTACAATGTAAGTTACTACAATTTTCCATCTCCCTACTGCTGATGAAAATTTTACAAGATCACCAAGAAGGTATGACTATTGAAACTAGACTTAAACAACTTGTATATCTGCGTTCAAGAATACTATTCTATAATATATCAAAAAGGTGTTACAAGCCTATTTTAATTATATGTCACCATCCTTGTAGACCTTCGCACAGTTCCAGTAGGGTTTTCCTTTAACCATAATAGTGATGCATTCATCCTCTAGTTCATGCTTCTTCTTATGTCAGGTGCATCGCTGTATCGTAGGGGTCACTATGTGAAGATTTTCTGCCTCTACTTTGTCAAGTTCCTTTGGAATGTAAAACCCCTCTTCCCTCCAATATTTAATCATCTCGGTAGTGTCTTTTTCTTCTTGGAGGAATTTGTTATATAGATAGTCCAAATTCCTACACATTTTAGGCCAATGGGCATCGAAACAATCCTCATCTTTGAATGTAAGCATGGGAATCCGTTGGCTTTATGGAATTGCCTCTAAATTTTCAATCTCAGTGGCCATATTTACCTCTAGATATGGGATGGTAAGCTGATTGTCCATGCAAAAGACCATTTTTTCTAAGCCACCTAGGAACTCTGGGTTGAAAACTTCATTGGCTACCTGTACTATTTTGTCTTTCTCCTTTCTTGCAAAAATAGATATGGCTATGAACATGCCAATAATTTCACCATTGGTTCTGAAGGTAAAAGTGTTATCGAAAAAATGATCTCCAATGGTGTTGGTTATTGCCCTCCTAGCGGAGTCCGATAATGGCTTGAGCATCTGATTCCATCACTCTGATAGAATGGGGCCTCTGAAGGCCATAGCCCTGTTCACTTTGTGTACAAAAGTGATAAGTTTTGTATCCATCTTCTAGCACTGGACATAGCTATCCTGGAAAAGAGTCTTCCTGCTATCCTATAAAGCTTATAGGACATCGAAGAAGGTTCTGGGCATGGGTTAATGAGATCATGTCGAGGATATTTTAGTAATTAGCTAGCCAGATTGTTTGGTGGTCCATGATTCCTTTAGACCATCATTAGGAGATAATCTCTGAGAGAGGGAAGTGTCATGATCATTTTTGAAATCACTCCATGTCACATGGTTCATACATCCTGGGAGGAGGAAAAGAAGATTATGCCAAAAGACTAGATCTGATTGCTTAGAGGGTTTCTACATAAGTTTGGCATAGGTGGAGCCTACCATGATTAGGTTAAGCTAGTCTACACAAGTGGAGATTACTTTAAGCTATAGTATAATCCTTTTGATAGAGTCCAGAGAGTTCCAAAAGATAATAATGACAAAACTGAATCATACTAGGGAGATAAGTCTTAAGGGTTTACTATAAATGTAAGTCTTATTGGCCTTAAATGAGCAGAGCATACTGGTTAAGGTCTACATACAAGATTTCCCTAAGTGAAAGGCCAATATTTACATAGGTAGGACTACTATTAGTAAGACACCTAACTAAACAAGATTAAAACATCTTAAGCCAAGCCTATCTAGGTATCTCTAAATATTTGCCATATGTCTAATAATGATTACTATCCTATTCATTAAAAGATATTGACTCTATAAATGCGGGAGAGTTTGCTCATAATCAGTGCTAGGAGTGATAAGTATAATCTGCTACTTTGTGTTCCCTATCATTGCTACTTTCGAGCCTAGCCTCAATACTGTGGCCCCGACTCGTGCCTATCTAAATAGATACAGGGTTGCAAAGAGGAATTTCAATAAAAACACATCACTCAAATATCAAAGCTCTGTGTTGAGGGGGTATAAAGCATTATTGGAATAATTCATAGATAACTTGGTTTCTCTTGAGATGATAAGAGATTCAAAGTTCCGCCACCAAGTCTAACCTCTAAAGCTCTATAATATTCTAGGGGTGGCATGAGATCCATCTATTTCTAAAGGAAATCCTAACCCAACTGCTGGGAGAGACAAGAGGAGCCATAAGAAGATGGACCTGCCAAGGGCTACACTTCTCATCAAGAGATCTTCTGAGGAATGAATAAAATTATCAACTATTCCTCAACATTGGCTCCTGTTATATAGAAAGAAAAAAAGGTGGATAGAGAAAATAAAATTACAAATGAGCATAAGAAGCTCTAATATAAACCAAGGCTAGCATCGACTACAACCTCTCATCAAGGGAGAGGACCAAATGAAACCTTAATGACATACTAACGAATACTGATGTAATGATTACTATATTTGATGCTTTCCCTCCTTGCTCTTGTGAAGGATATTGTTTCTACATAATTATGATCTATCATTTCTCGGCTTTCCTTAGGTGATATATATACATACATATATATATATATATAAATATAATCATAATGTAGTTGTAAATCCGAGACGTTCAATCCTTAAGTGGTATTAATTAATTAGTAACTATTCTCCTGAAATTCTATTCATGTGAGGATAATTTGTTATTGATAGATAAGGATGCTAGTAAATATTTCCATGGGAGAGCCTTAAAATCTGGAGGTTCACATGATTGATAATGCTAAGATGTTTGTTAGAAATTTGTCAGAGTTAATATATCTATCTATGCGTAGAAGGATATAAACTATGTACCATATATATCCAGTATGTGACTTAGCCTTGACTGATACTATAAATGATAGAAAGGTTTATTGATTTAGAGGTTTGCTAAAAGAATCTCCAGCCTAGAACTGAAAATGGAAAAGATCTCCTAGAAAAAGGTAGGATAAGCTAAAGCTGAAGCTATAGAATTCTCCTAATGCAAAAGGATCTTAAGAGTTCTGTAGATAATACTAAGGGGGGAGCAACTATAGAGAAAATATTGAATTTGAAAAGGACTGCTATACCGGGACTAAAAAGAAAATCAAATAGCAATTAGCCTGAGATTAATAACTAGATTAATCCGAATTGTTAAGGGAAGGTCAAATTCTTATTGATAGCATGAGAGTATTTAACATGAGATCTATCTATATGATAGATATTAAGATCTGAAAATGCAGCTTAAGTTATAAATATAAATATGATCTAGCCACCTATAAGGATATGATGAATAATATTACTAAGGTGGTAGTCTGAGGAATTTTCTCTCTATGAGTCTAATGTCTAGGAGACCTAAAAAATTGATCGAATATCAGGAGTCTGATGAATATAGAGGGTATCCCTATTTCAGCCGAGCTAGAGATTAGGTAAGGTCTAGCTTTAGTGATCCTATATTTTGACACGGATTCTAGGAATTCTAATTGTACATAACTCTTCCTACCGGGAGTTTGAGTAATTCTAGAAGGTTACTATTCAGTATTATTATAAATAATGCTGATATGTATGAGGAATGTGATTACTGATGGCTAGTCTATGAGATACAAGTTACCTATAAGCTATGTTTATTTAAATCTTGTCTACAAAGTTTTCACCCTCTGCTCCCCTATTTGCTAGGAGATTAGCTTCTGTGTTACCTTCTCTATAAATATGTTTTACTTCGACTTGAGGTATTTTATCCATGATTTCTAGGAGTTCTTCTAATTTTGAATTAAGTTTCCAGTTTGGTGTTTTCATGGTCCTAATAGCATTAACTATAATTTGGGAATCTCCTTCTATTTCAATTTTTGACAGGCCTAATTGATAACAAATTTTAAGCCCTTCTAGGGCTGCATCGCATTCTGCCATATTATTGGTTGTTGGCTTAATGGATTTAGCGAATGTAGTGATCACATCTCCTTTCCAATCATGGATAATCCCACCTATTCCCGATATACCTGGGTTGCCTCTAGAGGCACCATCAAAGTTTAGTTTATAGCACCCTTCTTTAGGTGATGACCATTTACATGTGCTTCTATCATCCTTTGTTTTGTTTCCTCCTCTACCATATAAAGGGGGTATAGCCAAATTTGGCCATATCCTTCTAAGATTATTATCACATTGCTTAAAGGAGTTTTCATAACTATGTTGGTTCCAAAGTCTGTTGTTAGTTACTTTGATAATTGAGGCTTCTAATTTATTAGTTACTGTACTCCATTTGAGTTTTTGGTTTGTAAAGATTCTTCTATTACACTCTTTCTGAATTTCCAATAACACTATAGATGGGGTGATAACCCAGATATCTTTAAACAGGTTCTCCTTATTTGGTGAGGGCCATGCTTTGAGAAAATCTAGTATATCCTTAGGCCTTGCTGAGTACCAGTTTAAGCACTTTCTTAACCAGTTCCAACATTCTTGGGAAAATTCACAGTTTAGTAATAAGTGGTTAGTATCTTCCTCTTGACATTCACATAAAGGACATCTAGATGGGCCTTCATAACCTAACTTCTTAATTCTATCTACTATTAGAATCTTCTTTTGCACTGCTACCCACAAAAAATTTCCTACCTCAGGAAGGCATACTTTGTTCCAGCATAGGTTTAGGGGTGTATCTATGGAATCTAGATTCTGTTCTTGCAGGATTGTTTTGTATCCATCTTTGACTTTATAGTTTCCATCATTTGAGCCTGTCCAAATTAATTGATCCTCTCTATTTTTGAATGAAATATTTCTTTTGCTAAGAATATCCCTTAGTTTGACATTTTCATTTGGATTTCCAAGGTTAATCTCTATATTCTTCCATATGGGATCCTCAGCTGGGGAAATGTAATATTTAAAGTAGTTACCGATACATATTTTGCAATTATCCATATACTCCTGTGAGAATCCTTCATTTTTTAATGGGGAATAACCTCCCCAAGAATCTTCCTAGAACAAGGCCTTGTTACCTACTCCAACATCCCACGTGAGTAGGTTGTTTATAACTCCTTTGGATTCTTTAATAAAATTCCAAATATGAGAGCCTTTAGTGTGTGAATGGGCTCTAAAAATATTAATGGGTTTCACATTAGGGACATATTTATTTAGATGGATAGTCGCCCATTTGCTACTATGGTTCTTATAAATATTCCAAACTAGTTTGGCTCCTAAGGCTGTATTCTTCCATTTAAGGTTTTTAATGGCTAGCCCTCCTTGTGAAATTGGTTTGCAGAGATTGTCCCACTTAATAAGCACTATTTTCTTATCTTTCATTGTACCTTTCCAATAGAAATCTCTAAGTAATTTATCTATATTGTCTTTGATGTTGCTAGGAAGTGGGAGAAGAGACATTTGATAAGTGGGAATAGCAGATAGAATAGATTTAATCATCATTGCTTGGCCAGCTTTAGTGAGCCATTTTCCTTTCCAACTACCTTTTTTGTTTTGAACTTTAGATACTACTGTATCCCATAGCTTTGAGCTATGAACCCCTTTGTCTAGGGGGATTCCTAAATATTTGCAAGGAAACTTGCCAATCTTGTATCCTAAAATGTTACAAATCTATCTTTCCTTAGACGGGGGGGTGTTAACAATTTTTTTTTCTGATTTATTGGGGTTGACACTTTGACCTGAAGCCTTCATATAAACATTTAGAGCTGATTTAAAAGCCTTTGCTTATTTTATATCGCATGCCCCTAGCAGTATTGTATCATCTGCAAACTATTGATGGGTTATATTGGAAACGTTGTTAGTTACTTTAACTCCAGTAATTTTACCTTCCAAATGAGCCTTAGTAATGGATCTTCCCAAAGCTTTTGCCATGATCACATATAAGAAGGGTGAAAGTGGATCACCTTGTCTGATACCTCGAGAGATTTCAAAGAAGCCTTCAGGGGAACCATTAATTAAGAGTGAAATCTTGGGAGAAGAGATACAGTTATAAATTAAATTTATCCATTGTTTAGAGAACCTGAATGCCTCTAGACATTTACATAGGAATCTCCAATCTACCTTATCATATGCCTTATGGATATCTATTTTAATGAGCATACATGATTCATTATTGTACTGAGCTGTATGCACTATTTCTTGGGCTATTATAATTCCATCCAGAATTGAGTGATTGGGGACAAACCCTGTCTGTTCTTCAGAGATAATTGATAGAAGGAAGGTTTTGAGCTTGTTTGCTAAGCATTTAGAGAGGATTTTGTAAATTGAGTTACATAGTGAGATTGGCCGAAAATCCCCCGGTTCTAGGCTATCATGTTTCTTTGGAATGAGGGAAAAGAATGTATAATTAATTTTAGTTAGCAGTGTGCCTGAGTTTCTGGTAGCTTCTACCGCTTTCCAGATATCCTCACCGAGAAAATGCCAGCATTTTTGGAAGAAACTAGCTTGAAAGCCATCAGGACCGAGTGCTTTCTCAGGGTGGAGCTGAAATAGAGCTGTTTTGACCTCTTCTAATGATATTTTGTTGTTGATCCATTTATTATCTGCTTTAGAGATTAATTTGGGAATTGACATTAATAATTTCTTTTGGGCCTCTAAATCAGAGAAATCATGATTATTAAGAAGCGTTTGGTAGTAATGAACAAGATGATCTGCTATATGTCTTGGATCTTCAATTACATTATCATTTGAGTCTTTGAGTTTTAAAATTCTATTAATATTTCTTCTATTGTTAGTACTATTGTGGAAGAATTTGGTATTGTTATCACCTTCTTTAAGCCATGTTTCTCTGGATTTTTGTTTCCAAAAGATCTCTTCCTTAGTTAGGATCTCTGCATGTTTAGCCATAAGTTCTTTTTCCTTTATATATGACGATTCATCCATTCCTTGCTTTATGACAGTTTCATTTAAGTCATTCAGATCTGATTCTATTTTCATTTTTTGTTCAAAGATATTATTAAATTTTCTTTGTTCCATTCCAAGATCTTATGTTTAATAATTTTAAGTTTGGCTACTAGGCAGTACATCCTAGAACCAGATATCTCAATCTGTTTCCACCATTTTTCCAAAAGTTGCATGAATTCCTCATCCTGAAACCACATGAATTCTAATTTAAATGGATTTCTAGGCAATTTGAAATTCTCTGTAATAGTTAATATAACTGGGAAGTGATCTGACCCTGATTTAGTAAGCACTTCTACATATGTATTGTAATTAAAATTCCCCAAATCTCCACTAATAAAGAATCTATCTAGCCTTTCAGCAATGTGACTAAAACCAGATCTATGATAGTTCCATGTAAACACCCCATTATTAGTGGTGATGTCTGTCAAATTATTATCATTGACCCAAAGACTAAAGTCCTTTTGTGATTGTGAAACAAATTGCGAACCCCCAGATTTTTCTTTAATGTTTAGGATTGCATTGAAATCACCTCCAATTATATGTATATCATCGAGGTTGTTGGCTAGTTGAGTATGTAAGTCTTGCCATAATTTTCTCTTTTCCAAATTTGGGATAGGTCCATATACATTAATAAGCTTGAATTTTAACTTGGTTTTTAAACTAATGATTGTTAGTATTAATCAGTTATTATATTTTAAAACTCCCTCTATCATTACTTTCCTAGGGTCCCATATAGCTGCTAGCCCACCAGAGGCTCCTTCCGAGAAGACTATCTTTGACTTCCAGATACCTAATTTATGACTAAATTTCAAACTTTCCTCCTGGTTTAATTTAGTTTCCTGAAGTAATATTATTTCGAATTCAAATATATTTAGATATCTTTTAATTAATGTTTGCTTGTTAGGGGCATTAAGGCCCCTAACATTCCAAGTTGTTACTCTCATTGCCCTTGGGGAAGGATCTTCCCCTTCCCTACATTTAGAATATCGAATAAATTCAACTGATTCTCAACTTGTCCATCTTTAGCTCTTAATTCATTAGTTGATTTCCTGCCTCTTTTCTTCTTGATCTTTAGGGTGATTGGAGAGGATAGATCTTCAATGTTAGTTGCAATTCCTAGATGTCTGTCAGCATTAGTTATCCCATCTAAGAATTTTCTGATGTCTTCATCATCATGTAAATGTTTTTTAATTAGGTTTCCCTCCTCATGTATACCATTTTGTGCATTATCCTCAGCCTCCTTAAAAGGAATCATAAATGTATCTTCATGGTCCAGAAGATTTTTGCCATATTCTTCTAGGTTTGAACCTTGAGTAAGTCCTAATGTCTTGTTAATAGATTCAACTTCAATTGGAATTGTAAGGAGGAGGTTCTCATTTTCACTCCTCAAATTATTAACAATTTTATCACTCCTTGCTGCCTTACCTTCCTTTATAATTTTAATTAGAAGATTCCTTTGTAGAATAAGTTCCTCCCTATTGCAAATTTCATCAATAAATGTGTCCATTAGTTCATCAGTAACCTCTTCTCCTAAGAATTCCACAATTGCATTAACCTCTCTCTCACATTTCTTCTCTTCATCCTCAATATCATAATTCCTTTAATCATCTAAGATTGTGTTGGCCTCATCTCCAACAAATCTATTTTGATTGGAAGAGAGCTCTTGCTTCTCTCTACTTAAATTAGTAACTAAATCTTATTTTCCCTCATATCTTGGGGTGGAAACTTCGTTATCTAAAGGAATATTTAGCCTGATATCTGTATTATGAGGAGTCTTGTTAGAAATAATTGAATAATGTCCTGTTGCTTTATTGACTTCTAGATGTACTATTTTAGGAACTGTTTCATCCCCCCTTATTAAATAGGTAGGAGATTTGTCATGATTATGATCCACTTTCTTGATCAAATTCTTCTTCTCCCTTATGATGCTGGTAGCAAGTGGATCACTGTGCTTAGGAGTATAGGGGACCCTCTCGGCATTCTTGTCAATGTTGTTATAGATAACAAACCCTCCCTTATCTTCATAGAAATCTACCTTAATGCCCATGTTCTTAATTTGATAAGTGGGGACAACTGTAGAGCTTAAGGGGCAGACAGGGGTATCTTCCATCTCTTCAATGTAATCCTCATCTATGGTTGGGTTAATGACTACCGAGCTAGATTTAAAGCATAATTGGATAGGAGGAGTAGTTTTTTGATGTAAATTCATTTCAACAATAATTATTTTCTCTGCTTGATTATACTCATTTTGTACTGTTCCAATATACTTGCCAATCTGATTGCCTATTTTCCTAAGAGTTTCTTGCCAAGTGCATTCCAGGGGAAGGTTCTTAAGGAGGATGGCTTTGTCCACCATGAAGTCCGTGAGTTTTTTAAGATTGAAGAGGGGAGACTAGTCAAAAATAGTAAATGATATATGTCTAAATTTAGGGCAACCTTCTGACAATATTTGCTTTTTAAGGGAATTATTGCTAAAGTCTAAATAAATGAAATTTTTAGTAAGGATTGTGATAGCTACCTTTTTAAGCCACTGAGATTTCAACCAGGCTGCCATATCATAAATTTTAGCTCCGACTCCATTCCATCTGCATATTATACCTGAACCTGCACAAAAATTCTAAATTCTTTCTATGCAACCATCTTTAAGATCTACGTTAGCGGGCTCAATAGCGGGTTGAATTTGTTTAGGATTAGGTCTAATGTTACTCTGTCGCCTGTTATCTTCTACTTCACAGTAGTTTCCCTTAATGTTATTGGTCCACCTATGAGGGGGAGAATAAACAAAACTATTATGAATAGCTATATGATTTTGTGGATAAATATAAGATTTATCATCAATTTCAAAATTACGGTGTGATTTTTTGAACTTACCAGTAAACCTGCAGTGTGGGGGCAAATAGGGTTGCCAGTCTTGCTTGCCCTGTTCCCCTTTAAGGTTCATCTTCCTGATATAAGGTCCGTTACCATGGACTGTTGCATTGTTTTTGAAAGGCTTTTCTTTCGGAATCAACTTTGATGAGCGCTTATGAGGCGGGGAGTACACTGTAGCCTTCTCTGAACCTAGTCTATCAAATTTGTTGTTGAGTGGTAGAGCGAAGGGTAAATAGGTCTGAGAGTTGCTCGGTGTGAAAGATGAGAGATTCTTTTTTGCCCTCCTGAGATTTTCATGGTGGGCCGACAGCTAAGAAGAATCTCATTCTGTGGAAGGAACATCCCGTGGTGAAGCCCTAGACATTAGTCTAGGGGGAGAGTGCTAAAAAATGCATTCTTCATTAAGCTGGATGGTCGTGGATGCTGCAACAACACCAATTTCTGGATGCAAGATATTGCGATGAGACCTAGGGAAAGAGTTGCGAGGAGCCTGAGGATGATTAACCACATATTTTGTTTTCACAAAGAAGCTGATTTGAGAATCCAAGGATTCGATAGTGCAGAAGCGGGGTGCCGAAAAAGGCATAGCCATTTTTTTTTACTTTATTTGAATTAAAATATAGAATGATGGGATTTTCATCACTCAATCAAAATACATTAAAGAAGTGTTAAAAAAAATTTGCATGGAAGATTCAAAACCGGTAGGAACATTGATGGTAACTGGATGTAAGTTGACAAAGGATGATGAATCTACATAAGTAAATCAGACATTGTACAAATCTATGATTGGAAAACTAATGTATGTGGTACATAGTAGGCCTGATATAGCACATGTAGTTAGGATTGTGGCAATATTTTCATCCAATCCTAAAGATTCACATATGGTTGCAGTTAAAATAATTTTGAGATACTTGAAGAAGACACAAGACTTTGGTTTATGGTACACAAAGGAAGGAAAATTTAAACTCTGAGTTTATACATATGCATATTGGGCTGGAAACATTGATGACCAGAAGAGCACAACCAGTGGAGAATTATTTTTGGGTGAAATGCTTGTGACTTGGATAAGCAAGAAACAAGCATGCATTTCTCAGTCTACTATTGAAGCAAAGTATGTTGTTGCTATTGCAAACTATTCAAATATTGCTTGGATTAAACAAGTGTTGGAAGGAATGAATGAGCTGATCACTGAACCAATGATTATATATTGTGACAACACTAGTGCTATAAATATTTCTAAAAATCTTGTGATGCATTCAAATACAAAGCATATATCTATTAAGTATCACTACTTAAGGGAACAAGTTCAAGAGAAGCAGGTGAAACTAGAATTTGCAACAATAAAGAACAACTTGCTGATATTTTTACCAAACCCTTACCGAAGGACACATTTGAATATTTGAGGACTAGATGAGGGGTTCATCCCCTATCTATCAGTCACTAAGGTGATCAGGAGGTTACATCAACCTATACTTTATCAGAAGATCATTGATGTTGATGCACATAGCTCACACTTTAGTTTTTCTAAGGCTGTGAAAGATTGTAGAAGCTGGAACATAAATTTATTTATCAGTACATGAAGGTACTTGATCTGGACCGAACAATAGAGAATTACTTGGCTACTGAAGAGCTGTTTATTTTCTTTGGCATTGTTTTCAAAGGGAGAGAGACTGAATATGAAAAATTAGTTAGTAAGAACACAAATAGGGAGAGAGACTGAATATGAAAAATTAGCTAGTAAGAACACAAACAGGGAGAGAGAATTCATATTGGAATATCTGTTTCTGAGAACATATATGTGAGAAAGAATTTGAGAACTGTAAAAGATCAAATCCGTAGGGAGAGTCTGCATGGAATGTTGTTTTATTTTGTAGTGATTAAACATATTAAATATCAAGCTAGGGAGATCTTACCGAGCTACAACATTTACTTACATAGTTGTAGAATACATGTTTGGTATGTGTATGACATATTTTCATATTTCTTGTGTTGCCATCAGTGCCAAAGGGAGAGATTGATGATCTACAACTGATTGAATATCTAGATGAACTAAAGAAACAACGATTACAGATCATCGAGCTACTGAAGTGATATGTAAGATGATTAAATCAGTTAATATATTGTCATTGATGTCAACTAGTTTTGACAGTACTTATCATGATAGTTACAAACATCTGAACATCTGTAAAAGGGAGAAAAGGTGAAGAACTGAGATATCTACGTAGGGAAAAGATGGATATGATAGATAAGGATAAGGTAAACATTGGGTAACTTATTGATGAGTCTATGGATTTATATTGTTGATTGTAGCATGTTACATTAATCTATTATGAAGAAGAGATTTGAAATGAACAAGTCAATGTGGTCAATAATTGAAGACTTCTGTATACACTGAGCCAGTGCAGTGTATACCGAGTGACAGTAATAACCGAGCTAGTTATCACCGACGCATTTTAGTATTAACTGAGTATGGATGAAAACATTAAATGCTAAGAACAACCGACTAAAATTTTTGAGCTTGATATTGTTATGATTTCGAGGTTAAGGATCAAGTTAGTTATGAGATCCATGAATGACAAAATCCAAAGAAGATCTAAAGGATGAAATTGAAACATTTTGAAGACACATATGCCGAGGAAGGTTTAAGTGGCAAAATGGACAAAGAATATTATGAGGCAAAATTCGATGGCCAATATGAAAATGGTTTACTTCTCTATTTAAGAGATATGAGTTTCATTGTTGAAACATGCCTAACAAAAGGAGACTACAGAGATTTTACGTGAAGATCTTATTCATGCATTCTTGATCAAACTGGTTACATAAAGAACCAAGCTACATACATTACCAAGCGTCAGAGAACTATTTATCGAGTAAAGTAAGTTGAAGAAATATCGAGGAAGTGAATTGATCAATGATCAAAGGATTTTATAAGAATAGCATAGATCTAAATATTTTCAATTGAGTTTTATTTGAATAAGATCAATACTATATCAGTTTAACCATTGATTCAGAAAATCTCTTAACTGAGTGGACTTAACAATCTTATTGTACTATCCTATGACATTCATTGAATGTAAAGTGTTATCTTGTTGACCCCATAGTGAATGCTGTTCAAAATTTAACTATTAGTGATAAATCCTCTAACCAAGTCACACCTAACAATGTGCATTGTAACCTTTAACAGGGTTGGCTCTTTACCAAGCTCACTTCAGAAGAGTGAATTGTTTTGGGTTACCTATCCCAGGTGGTTTTTCTCTTAGCAGGGTTTCCATGTTAAATCATTATGTTATGTGTTATTTGTTATGATTTTTTTTCTATCATACTTTACATACTACATATTTGATCTAGTCGGTAATCACAGTTTGGATAATTACTAGTATTCAGTAAAGTGAAAAGATAGATTGATATTATATGTTACCGAGATGCATAAATTGTTGAAATTGTTTTGAAAGGTACATATGTGAGTTTGGGATTGTAGGATAACTGATCTAACTGATTCATCCTCCCTCTCAATTATTATAACATTCTTGTATGCCTAAGTATAGATTAAATTTAGGAAAATATTTGGTTCAAGTTATGGTTGGAAAAAGTCCACTCTGTTTGGCTCTTTGTTGTTCCTAGTTTTCTGTTTTCAATAAAATCACTCTCCTTATATTTGAGGGATTGAGGTACTAATCTAGTTAGTTCATTCTAGTGTTTTCTTTCTATGAAGTCTCTCACATTTTCTTAAAAAAATATCGATTGAGAAATGTGATGAACTTATGTATTTGTTGTAATTTCTAATTAAGAAGTGATTTATATGACTGGATGTATCATCTTAAAATGGAAGCACTTCCATGATAAGAGCATTTATCCCTTCGAGTAAGTGGTATGGGGTCATGTTAAGTGCCTTGATCAGGTCTTTGCATGTATCTGGCTTTTCCCCCTGTTCTGCTTCCTTCTGCACCCATTTTTCACTTCATGTCTGCATTTCATAACATTCTAGGTCAAGATCCTGAGGTTTTTGACCATAAGGTCAAAGTCAACCTTATGGGGTCAAAGTTGACCTCTATCCTGACCTGGTTAGGATTGACCTCAACCCTGACTTGGTTAGTTCTAACCTCAGCTTTGACCCCCTGTCCAGATTTCAAGTTTCCTTGATTTTCGGGTGTCGGGTTTCGAAGATATTTGTTTTCCCGCCTCTAGGTCGGCCATTTCAAGTTTTAGAATGGTAAATCCTTAAAGTGAATTTAATATAGGTATATTTTCTAAAGGTTAGGACCTAATTGGGATTTAATTATCAAAGGTGACCCCTCTAGAGGATTGTGCCCTAGTTCACTATAAAAGGAGGCCTTCCTCTCTCATTTTCTCAATCAAGTTTTGTGAGAACTTCTCATCTTCAAGAAATTTCATGAGAAAGTGCAAGAAAGTGAATCCAAGCATTCAAGCATTCAAGTGTTCAAGCATTCATCCATCAAGGAGATCCATTGTTAGCCATTGAAGGATTCAATCTCTTTTGAGCCCCCTTGAAGATCCATCCCTCTACATTCATCCAAGCCTCCTCATATGCAAAGATCAATTCAAGATTGGTGTTGAAGATCAAATGTCATTGATTGGAGACATCCTACATTCATTCTACATCCATTGAAGCATTCTTACTTGTGGATTTGAGGATTCAAATCCTCTATAAGGACTTCAACATAAGCGAGGTGAATTGTTTCAATTGCTTTGTTTATGCACACTAAATTTCAATTCAATTTCAAGGTTAATTCCTTAATCGGGGTTTGACCAAGGTAAACCCCCCCATACAAACAAATCCCCCATTTTCTTGTAGGTACAGGTGCAGAATTTCAGATCTGAGAGCATATTTGGATACCCTTTTCAGTGAAATTCTAAGATCTGCAAACAAAGTCAGAATCGACCTTCAAATAAAGAATGTAGCCTTTGACCTTTTATGAGGGTCAAAGACTACCTGCCATTGGAAAGATAAAAGATTTCTAGGTTTTCTTCATCTCGACATTTCCAATCGAAAACGGGTTGCAAAATTGCTCGAAAGTACACGCAGACATCAGAAATTGGCATTTTCTAGATTTTCCCTAATTTGAGGTTAGTACTTGTATTTCAATTATTTCAGATTTCAAACATAACTATCCATAGGGAAATATTGGGTTTTTCTCTCTCTTTCATACTCTCCATAGATTGATTCGATTGTGTATTAACCTTTGGTTGATCAAATTGGATCTCACCTTTGGGAATATGGATTTAGGAGTGGATCTCATATTTCCCCCATACCTCATATACATTTGAATAGGTGTGATTTCATTTTACCCCTATTCACTGGATAATAATGTTTTGGATTTATTTCTTTTGAGGACTTAGTTGTTAACTAGGAGTACTCATCCAAGGGGGCCCACTTTTTGAGGAATCATTTTACTTTCTTTTTGTAGTTTAGGTTTCCTCTATTTCTATTCATCTGGTAATTGACTATTCCACATTTTTAGAAATACCAATCTATGACTCTTCCTATAACTAAGACAAAATAGAATAGTTAGCTTAGTTAGTTGAGAAATTTTTGCTTCAATATAAGTTTAGGTTAGATTTATCTATAAAATGTTATTGATAAAGTTGTTTTTGCATTTCCTTCATAATATTCATTTCAAAATTTATTTTGTTAAAGATGGACTAGTATGGCTTCCAAGATTCCTAGTGCACATTATGTAATTTCCCATTTCAAGTATATATCCCTGGTTGATAAGTAAATGAGCCTCAATATTATAATTTGACAGTTACTAGATAGGAAAACATGCTCCTAAGTTGAGGTATTATGCCCATTTGTTTAGATATTGTTAAGAGCCAATAGTCATTGCTGACTTGTACACATCATAAGACCTATTTCATCTTTCATTTCAAACTTGATATCTTGTTGAATCCAACAAGAAAATATAATGAGCACCTGACTTCAATATCCCCATGCCACATAGCATCACAAACAATATATCTTCATTCACTTGGGCCCTCATTGAACTTTGGAAAAGTTCCAATGAGTCAGAAAGTGTACAATTGATAGCTCATGAAGCCATCCTTGTATTAGCCTATCCCTCCTATCATCATGTCATTGAAGCCTTTGAAAGATCCCAAAAAGTCACCAAGTACTTCATTAATGGAAATAAATTTCATGTGGATCCACATTCATTTACTACTTAAGCACTCAATACGTCATCAGAACAAAAGAAACACACCAATGAGTCCCCAAGCCTCTTCTACTCTATCTTGGTTTCTTCACTCCTCAACTCAAAAAAAATACATGAAAATTCTTAATGCATACTTGAATGCACCATGCACCCATGTTATATTCACTTTTCATACTATCCACACTAGACTCGCTAACTCATTGAAACACTAGAGAGACTTTAAGGATCACCCAAGATGATCCATACATTAAGAACTTGCAAACACAATTCACTCGATAGCTTGTTGAAATATTTAAACACCCTCAACAAGTCAATGAGTAAACATTGATAAACTCACAACTGACAACCAAGCCAGGCTTTGATCAACTTGCAAGCTTGTGGAAACAAAAAGAAAGCTACAATGCACTAACAATTGAAACCCTTTCCAACACAGCTTAAAAGTTGTTTTACACACATGCTCATAACTCAAGGGTCTACGTTATCATGAGTGGGGCCAAAATGATTATGCGTGAACACCTAAAATTACCAAGGGATGGACATAAAACTTGCATTTGATGTAAATGATAATGGTAATTTGTCGAGGCAAGGGTCAGAAAAAGGGGTTGATTAACAAATAATCTTAAACCCTCATGCACCAAATTTAAAGGATGACCAACCAGGTGAATAGGTCATCAGACAAAAAAAATTTGAAAAAAGGATTTAAAACATTTTAAAACTAGCATTCACATAATTTTGTACATGCAATGATGAGCTGATGGGGATTTAGATGTCATCGATACAAATTTTCTCTAAGGGGATTATATACTGTAACTTTGGACCAAGTTGGTTTTGTAGAAATCATAATAGCAGAAATGATAGAAAATATATGGAGGCAGCTGCAAATGAATCCTATTTGATTCAAAAGAGGAGCAAAATTACAATGCTAGATTTTGTTTATTTGTTGACAAAAAGATTACAATGTTGCATGTTACCTCCTATAAACACATTCATCACAATCAAATTGAAAAAAAAATGTTCCACGAAATTAAGCTATCCATTTAAGTAAAGTTATTGTTGTTTCACGTAGGTTTGAGATATAAGAAGGAAAGTAGAAGCCCTTTGTAAAAAGATTTTCAGAGTCATTTTGAAGTATTACTCTTGTTGCTTCTTCAGACAGAACAAGATAAATAAATTCTCTTATAATATCTTCATTGACTTCAAGGTAAGGAGACATATCAATGAAAACAAACATTTTTCAATCATTTATGTTGAAACAAATCCTGCAACCTACAATTAGTAATTAGAAAACCAATATGAACAAAAAATTCTCTTATGAATTTTAAAAGAAGCAAAAATGAGTCTTTTGTTTATTATTTAATATAGAGAGATTGTAGGGGAGTATTCTAAGGATATAAGAGTCCTCACTTTGAGGCTCTTGGCTATAATTTTTGAAGCTATTGAACTTAATTTTGACCATTTGAATAAAATATTTAAGAGGCATAGACAGACGATGAACATATATCTTACTATCTGTTGGAGATTTTTCTTGCAAACCACTATATGGAAAGTAATGCCTGTGACTCTTTGTAACCCAACTCCCAATCTGTTAGGAAAAGACCGACTTAATTGAGGATAGAGATCCTCCTTCAATTTGAGCTCCATAAACTCAGGCGGGTGTACCTTCTTGATTTACCATTTCCGTATAAACCATATAGTGGATATGTGTCTTCTTAACACATATTTTAAACATTTATCATGGAAGACTTATAAATAAAAGGTTTGAGTTGATTTTTTAAAGATTTTTTTGTCTTATGACTAGTGCTAAAATCCTAGGGCATAGAGTCTAGATGAATATACATCCACTAAAACATATCAATGAAAAAATTTCAAAACCCATGAAAGACATCCATTCCTTATATAGGATTTTCAACAGCTCATTACAAGATCATTAGATTTGTAAACCCTCCCTAAAACCCTCTGAAATAATCACTAGGGTTTATACTTTCCTTGAAAGCAACCTACAACTATTTCACAATCTACCTTATAGATTGATGAACATGAAATGCATTACAATGGACTAATTCATAAGAAATCAAAGGAAGCATACAAATACATTCAAATAGTGAAAAGGGGCTTAAAACTATATTTTCATTAATATATCAAGCTTTAGTACATTCAAGAAGAACTAAGTACCTTTAAAAAATAGAAAAATGACTCAGACCAAGCTTGTATTCAATTTCTATTTTAGTTTTCCAGCCATTTTTTCAACACTTCTAAATGATCTTGGGAATCCTTTTATAGAAGAAGGATTACAACAAGCTTCAGATCATTTAGGGAAAGGTAAGTTGTCAGTCACCAACAACTACTAGTGACAACATGAAGTAATTATAGAAGGGATGGCCGAAAAGCCTAGAGATATCAGAATCCAATCCTATTTTTATTTTAGGCATAACCCTAGAAGGTGAACTACAGGACAAGACTTGCTTCATTCAATTGCCTCTTGCCCTCAGCCTCAATCAATGGCAAAAATGTCTCACCTACCTCCATGCACCATAATCTCCTTCTAGAAGAATGTCAAGGGGCTTAAAATTATATTTTCATTAATATATCAAGCTTTAGTACATTCAAGAAGAAATGAGTACCTTCAAAAATAGAAAAAGGTCTCAGACCAGGTCTGTATTCAATTTCTATTTCAATTTTCCAGTCATTTTTTTCAACACTTCTAAATGATCTTGGGAACCCTTTTATAGAACAAGGATTGCAACAAGCTTCATATCATTTAGGGTAAGGTAAGTTGTCAACCACCAACAAATGTTGGTGACAACATGAAGTAATTATAGAAGGGATGGTCGAAAAGTCCACAAATATAAGAATCCAATCTAATTTTCATTTTAGGCATAACCCTAGTAGGCAAACCATAAGGAAAATAATTTCTTCATTCAATTGCCTCTTATCCTCAACCTCAATCAATAGCATGACTATCTCACCTACCTCCATGCACCATAATCTCCTTCTAGAAGAATGTCCCTTCAACATCAGATTTATGCGGTGATCAAAATAAATCTAATCTGATCTACTGCCATTACATTTACTCATCAATTTTCTATATGTAATTCTATCCTTTTATTTCTACAAAATTGGATCGTATTAGGTCAAAAATATGATCTCCATGACTTTTTGACTCCATTTCCTACCATCAAAATTCAAAATTGTGACCTCAACAGGTTAAAAAAAAATTTAAAACAATTTATCGATTAAAACCCTTCCCCACACATCGTACGATCCACAAAAAGGTCAAAGAACCAATGACCTCCACATCACTCTTCATGGCAGAAAAAGTGACTAATCAAAATGCAGCACCTAACATTATTTGGCATCCAGGCCCCACCTCTTTTTTTCTCTTCATCAAACTAGACATGCGACAACCAAGCACGATGCCTTGAAAGCTATTCATCTTGCAAGTTTTGATCACAGGAATACACCCACCGTCTGATTAAAACTAATCTTTCCAAAAAAATTAGTCTTTAAAACTGTTCTACTTGACGTTACCCTGGACATGTGTCATCAAGGCGTGATGCCTTGATCATTAGTCAATGAGTAAGTCTTTATTGTGGGATTGCACCAACCATCAGATCAAACTTGACCTGACCTTGTTTTATCTTCTTTTCAAATTGATCCCACGATCTCAAGGTGGACACTTGTCAATCAGACATGATCCTGTGAAGGCTAAAAAGGTATGCAACTTTGGTTCAAGCAATCATGTCTGTCGTTAGATCAAAATTGATATGATTGACATATATTTCTTTCTTTAGCTCTGACCAGGTTCCACCATCTATTACGTGTCACTCAGGCGTGATCCAACAAAGGGTAAAATCCACACATCTTTTGATCACGGGATTGCACCCATTGTTAAATTTAAACAGATCTAACTGACTTTAAAACATGTGAGAAGCTTTAGACTTAGGAAAAATTAAATCACGGGTCCCGCTAGGAAAAACAACTTAAAGGATTTTGCCCCTTTCAGTGATGACTTGAGACACATGCCTTAAAATGACTTAAGTGACTCCCAAAAAGGTAACGAAGACATATAAAACTGAGAGAGACCTAGGTTTTAAAACAAGGAAAAAACTTAGGGCTTGGATAAAATGAAACCTAGGGTTTCATATGAGAAGGACTTGAAGGTGGGAAGAATTTTTAAAAGTAAACAGATACCTTCAAAGAAAAATTAAAAACTAGAATCGGGATATGACACGACAAAATTTGGATCAACAGTGGCTTTGACTAAGGATGCTTGAATACAAGTTCAAGACAAGAAACCAAAACTCTGGAACATAGACCACACACACTACAAAAAACAAACACACACCTAAGATATATACAAATATACAAGACTACTGTGCATGGAAAATAATTTTATCTAAAGAAAGGTTTTAGAAATTGTCCATGCACTGGAAATTCATACACCTCACTATCCAGATTTTTCAAAAAAATTTCCAATTGTAAACATTATCAAGGCACATATAGCCTACTCTTAACCTCCAAAATGGATACCCCACTTAAGGTCAGATCATCATTCTTTAAATCTACATTTTCTAATAAATCAGCCATAATATTTTTTGACCTTTCTATCAATTTAATGCTAAAGGCATCAAATAATTTTATTTGATCCCAGACATCATGCTTATACAATTTTAGTCTATCATTTTTTACAACATACTGAGATATGACTTGTGCTACTACCAGCTCAAAATGTCCAAAAACTTTTACAGACCTAACACCATGCCTAGTTGCAATGTCTAAACCAAAAGTAAAGCCTCATACTCAGTAGTATTATTTGTACATTTGAAATCCAACAAGAAAGAATACTTGAAGGTGTTACCTGATGGAGAAATGAATAAGACACTAGCTCCTGATCCTTCTTTTGAGAAAGCTCCATCAAAGAACATTTTCCACAAGCCACATTGCTGTGACTTCAATTCCTCCACCAATGGATCAATATTTCTGCAATGTGGAAGTATTTTCTCAACTCTAAAATTCTCCATGTCAACATCTACACAACAGTTGAGCATATTATCTTGCACCTTTTCAACAATTACTGGTGCTTGTGGCTCCCTATACAATTTTACCTCATTCCCATTGATTGAGATTTTTGCATATGACAAATCCAATTTTATATGCCCTCCAACTGTTGTAACCCATTTTCTTAACAACAACATGCCATAATGTGGTTGTGTATCCACAACAACAACATCCATCTTGTAAGTGGCCTCAATAAATGCAACAATCTTGACTTCTACTCCTTTTAAGGTACCAATCATAGGGACCTCCTTGTTATCCATATCATAGAAGCTCCCAAAAGAAGTGTCTACTTCCATTCCCAATCCCTTCATCACTGCATATGACATTACACTTATTGCAGCACCAGAATATATCATGCAAATTTTTAGAAGCTTTTTGTTTATGAGAAAGGTCACATAAAAGGGATCAATCTGTGAGGGCTCTCTAGTAAGTATATTTCCCACATATATGATAGGGGCATCTTGGTTAGAGTTATCCCTCTTTTCTTTATTTTCATTTTTATTATCATAAGGGATATCTTCAATCACTATCAACAATGACAAGGTTGCCTCTCTATGTTCTCTAATCTTTAACATCTCTATTAAAGGAAATGAAACCTTCATTTGGGTAAGAGCATATTTCATATTAAATGTAGGTAATTATGATGTTGTATCAACAATGTTCTTACCTTTGCTTCCCTTGTCATACACAACTTTCTTGTCAGACTTTACCTCCTTCTTTCCCTAAGAAGAAAAGGATTCTCCTTGTTTAGGACTTTCTTTCTTGTCTTTTTCTTTACTAGGAGTACCATCAAAAACCTTGGAGGAATTTTATTTAATAAACACAAACCTTGGTTTACCTTGATTAGGATCCACCTTCCTATTTCTCAGGTTATAAGAACCCCTAGCTTGGTTAATTACTGCCATAGTAAGGGATCTTTTTTCTTCTTCAAGTTAGGAAGTCTAAAATGGAAATATTTCTTTTCATCACCCACAATACTTATAGTCCCATGTAGAACAACATCAAAATCATCATCTGAATCATAAAAAACCTGCTGCTAGTACTCTTGGTACTCTTTTCTTCAAATGTCCATATTTACAACTAGTTCTTCTTCATCAGAAAAACACATGTCATTAGTCCTCTTACCAGTGAACATGTTGACGGTCGGGTCTTCATGTTTTAAATTCATTGGTTCACTTGCATCATCCATCTATTCTACTAATGCCTGAGCAACAATACATTGGAAAGAGGAATGAGGCATGTTGCAAGTAGCACACCAAGGAGTGTTCTCTACATTGTGGCAATTGTTCATTTTCAAAGGATCAGGGGTCACCCTATTCTTTTGGTTCCCTTGGTTTTTAGGAATAGTCTTACCATCTTTCAAATTTTTTTTATAGGGCATATCACACAAATTTGGAAATTTTTCATTCCTTTGATATTGATTCCTATTGTCATAAGACCCTCTGTCATTTTTCTCAATCTTTGCAGTTAGTTCTTTTACCACATGCATCAACTTGTCAACCTTATCTTATTCCTTGTTTGGCCTACTTTTTTGGCCTTTTGTGTCTTTCCATTACCTTCCATCTTCTCTTTTGTACATCTTCCCTGAGGCCTTTTTATTACTTTCAATATTGATGGCCATTTTGAAAGCCTCCCTCAAGGTTCATGGATTTTAATCCCTCAAAAGATATGACATCCTTTCATCTACTACATTAAAATAGGTTGTTAAACACACTTCTTCATCTAATCTCAAGACCTTAAATAGTTTATTCATGGCATTTTGAAACCTATTATTGAATTCTACCATAGTTTCATTAGGAAACTTCTTGATATTGTTAAACTCATTTAACATAAAGCTTGAGTTAACATGCTCACCATATTGCTCCTTAAAATATCTAACAAATTCTTCCCAAGATGCTATACTATTTTTAGGAAATCCTCTATACTAGTCTCTAGCATCTTCATTCATAGATTGAACAAACAACTTCATTACTATATCTTCATGCACAATCTCAAAGTCATTCATCTTGTTAGTGAAGGTTTTAAGGTGTTCTTCACAAGTAATAGCATTATTTCCACTAAACATAGGGATCTTGTCTCTTACCTCATTTGGAATGACATTTGAATGGCTAGGAATACCATAAAAAAAATGGACGATATCTATCCAAATGGATAGGTCTTCTTTGAAAATTTGTAGCAGCATGAGTTCCACTAGGTCCAACTACAACACTCTAATTTGTCACATTTCTAACTGCACCACCAGTAGGGTGAGTAACAGAAACTTGAGTTGGGCCGAAGGTCTGAAGATTCTAGCTAAAAACATTAGTTAGCACACCTTGAACCATACCCATGGCTTGGGGGCCTTCACTAGGGCCAAATCCTTGTGACTTTGATATCATTCCAGTTGTAATTTATGTTTCATTGGTTGCAGTATCATTCACAGAATGATTCGAGAAGGCTATTTTCTTCTAAGTTATCTCTACTGCTGCAAATTCTAATTCAACCTTCTCTAACTTCTTTGCAAGGTCCTCTTTAGATTTCCTTTCTCTCTCCAACTCTAGATCTAATTGTGACACTCCACTAAGGACATTGTCCTTGTGCCTTGGCTCTTCAATATGAATACCAAACACTTTTTGTTTTCCTTTCTCTTGAAGAGTCATATTTTCCTTATGTTGCAAATCAATAGCATTCTATTGAACCTTGCTAGGCCCTTCAACCTCCCAATCTTGTAACCATCTTAAAATAGGTCCTTTCTAGTTTCCCCTCAAACTCATCTTTCTTTAGCCAAGATTCACCTTATTGTGATCTCTTTCTCAGTAAATTCATATCCCCAAAGACCTCTTTATCTAGACCTTTGTACTTCTCATTCAAGGCTTTGTCATTTGCCTCATGTTGTGCAGTGACTCTCAAGAATCTCTCCCTTTCAAGAAATAACTCACAAACTTCTTGCTCTCTTTCTTTTTTCTTATTCTACACATCTAACCTTTGTTCTCTTTCCCTTATTCTCAAAGCCAATACCTCTTCTCTGAGAACCTCAACATCATATTGAGTTGAATCAGAGTTGTCAATGTCATTTAGATCAATTAAATCATGAAGTCCTTGGTTACCCATGTGTGTGTCAATTTTTTACCTAACTGTAGACACAACACTTCAGTAAAACATTAGAGGTTAGCAAAAATTAAAATTGTGCAATGAAATGGAAACTAATCTAACCAGATGATTTACTACCTTTTAGTAGGTGTGAGTATGATATTCTCAGATTGGACTGAGATCAGTGACCTTGACGACACCTAAATGAAGGATTTAAATGTAGAATCTAGATATGAAATGAATGCAAATTAATCTATATTTTTGGATTTTCTATGCAATATTATGAAAAAAACTGATATGAATCTATTCTATATGAAATTGAAATGATATGTAATTGATTTAACAATGATATACTAAATGATACGAATGCTCAAAAATAATAAAAATCTCACAACAACTTTGATTTGCAAAGATTGATTCTTTGATCACCAATTCGCCAGTGTGAGGATGCAATTCGTGGATGGATCGATATGAAGAGCTAAAGCCTTAATTTATAGAAATCCAGGGCTTTGGAGGTGCATGGGAAAAGCCATAAATCACTCTTGATGAACTCAGGTTGATTTTTGAGTCAACAAGAAATCAGAGATAATTAACTCACAAAATCATGCAAATCATGCAAGAACAACTTTTTAACTTAAATCAGAAGTTGAGATCAGCTTTCAACTCAAAAAGAGAGTTGAGTTTAATTTTAAATCAACTTTAATTGATTTTCTGATTTAAAGTTTAACTGCTTTTTGAATGTGCACAATTAATTATGAATTAATTAAATAAATAAAGTGATTTATCCTCAACTTAACTGATTTTAAAATTAAAAATAATTGATTTATGGGTTAATCAATTATCAAATCAAACTTTTATTTGAAAACTATATCATTAAATTTGACAATTGACATTAATTAATTAAATTAGAATTTAATCAATTAGTTATAGGATATTTGATTTATTGTCAAAATTAAATAATACAATTTATAAATAAATATAATTAAATCCAATTAAATAATTAAGTGGCAGTATTAAATCTAATTAATTAAATATTTAGAATATTCAAGTAATCAAACTTTAGGATAAATAGGATTTTTGCCGAATAATTATTAAATTAAAGATAATTAGGATAAATAGGAATATTCAAGGAATATTCCCCGATGCAAAATTTAGGATAATCAATTAAGATTCGATAATTTGCTGATGTGCCTAAGGTTAGGACTTTGATTTCGATTTCGTTTGATTTGTAGATGTAGGAGGTTAATGAACCTATAGCCCATTTTTGGGGTATTACAACCCACTAGGTAACAAGGTTGATCCACCAAATTTGGGGATGTCTCACTTCAATTTGACATACTGTTACATGCATGACTTTGACTCATTAGTCTATTAGTGTCAATACTCCTATATTGGATATGAGTGACACCTTTATTTTGAGGCCTATTTTCAGGAGTATCAAATACATGATTTAAGTAAGGTTGACTATCTGATTCAAAACTAGTAGAAGAGGATGAGGATTTCTTAGGTACTGGGGTTAAATTTTTGTTCTTAGGCATCGAGGACACACCAGGACCTGACTCAACTCAACTTGACCAATCTCTCCTACTATTTCTAGGAAGTCCACTTTCTAAAGCAACCTCAGGATGTTTTTTTAAGTAAGACCTAGTGTTATTTTGGGGTTTCATTATGAACTAATGGACAAGAATAGTTGGAATTAAAACCTTGACACTGGTATAAAAAATAAATGTAGAGTCGCCACCCATAAAAAATATGGGGAAATACAATTAGAAAAATGAAACACCAGAGATTCAAACATAGGTTCAACAATACTTTGTTATGTCTCCATTCCCCAGTAGAGTCACCAATTTTGTTGGCGTCACTTGGATAGGCTGACTTGAATAGATAGTTTCAACAAGAGTATAATATCTTCCCCAACAGAGTCACCAATTTTGTTGGAGATTTTTTTGTAGACCGCTATATGGAAAGTAATGCCTTTGACACTCTATAACCCAACTCCCAATCTGCCAGGAAAAGACAAACTTAATTGAGGATAGAGATCCTCCTTAACTTTGGGCTCCAAAAACTCAGGAGGGTGTAACTTATTGATTTAACATTTCCCAATAAACCATATAGTGGATATGTGTCTTCTTAACATATATTTTAAACATTTATCATGCAAAACTTGTAAAAAAAAAGTTTGATTTGATTTTTTAAAGATTTTTCTATCTTATGACCAGTGCTAAAATCCTAGGTTATAGAGTTTAGATGAATATACATCCACTAAAACATATCAATGAAAACATTTCAAAATACATGAAAGACATCCATGCCCTACACAAAAATTTCAACAGTTCATTACAAGATCATCAGAATTGTAAACCCTCCCTAAAACCCTCTGAAATAATCACTAGGGCTTATACTTTCCTTTAAAGCAGCCTGCAACTATTTCACAATCTACCTTGTAGATTGATGAACATGAAATGCCTTACAATGGACTAGTTCATAAGAAATCAAAGGAAACATACAAAGACATTCAAATACTGAAAATGGGCTTAAAACTATATTTTCATTAATATATCAAGCTTTAGGACATTTAAGAAGAATTGAGTACCTTAAAAAAATAGCAAAAGCTCTCAGACTAGGGCTATATTCAGTTTGGATTTCAATTTTTGAGCTGTTATTTTCAACACTTCTAAATGATCTTTGGAATCCTTTTATAGAAAAAGGATTGCAAAAATCTTTGAATCATTTAGGGAAAGGTAAGTTGTCAACCACCAACAACTACTAGTGAAAACATGAAGTAATTACAGAAGGGATGGCCAAAAAGCCCAGAGATATCAGAATCCAATCTTATTTTCATTTTAGGCATAACCCTAGCAGGTGAACCACAAGTAAAAGGACTTTCTTAATTAAATTTCTTCTTGCCCTCAGCCTCAATCAATGGCATGATTATCTCACCTACCTCCATGCACCATAATCTCCTTCTAGAAGAATATCCCTTCAACATCATATTTAAACGGCGATCAAAGAAAAATAAAAATGATTTGATCAACCGCCATTACATTTACTCATCAATTTTCTATCTGTATTTTTTTCCTTTTATTTCTGCAAAATCATATCGAAGTAGGTCAAGAATCCAATCTACATGGCTTGCTAACTCCATTTTCTACCATCAAAATTCAAAATTGTGACCCCAACGGGTAAAAACAAATTTTGAAATAGAGTCATCAATCAAAATCCTTCCTGGCACATCGTGCAGTCCATGTACAAAAATGTCAAAGAACTGAAGACCTCTACATCACTCTTCATGGCAGCAAAACCGACCAATCAAAAAGTGGTACCTAACATTATCTAGTGCCCAGGCCCCACCTCATTTTTTCTCTTCATCAAAATGGACACGCGATAGCCAGGTGTGATGCCTTGAAAGGTATCCATATTATAGGTTTTGATCATGAGAATATGCCCACTGTCTGATCAAAATTGATCTTTCCAAATTTTACTTCCTTTCAAACTATGGTACATGACATCACCCTAGACATGTGTCATCAAGGCGCGATGCCTTGATCATTAATCAATGAGAAACTCTTTATCGCGGGATTGTGCTAATTGTCAAATCAAACTTGATTTAACCTCACTTTATCTTCTTTTCAAACTGGTCCCATGATCTCAGGGCAGACACTTGTCAATAGGTATGCAACTTTGGTTCAAGGCATCATGCGCGCCGTTATATCAAACTTGATCTAATTGATATATATTTCTTTCTTTAGCTCTAACAAGGTCCCACCATCTTCTGTGTCACTCAAGTGTGATCCCGCAAAGGGTAAAATCCACACATATTTTTATCACGGGATCACACCCATTGTTAGATTTAAACAGATATGACTGGCTTTAAAACATGTGAGAAACTTTGGACTTAGGAAATATTAAATCATGGGTCCTGCTAGGAAAGAAACTTAGAGGATTTGACCCCTTTCAACGATGAATTGAGACACATGCCTTAAAACAACTTAAGTGACTCCCATAAAGGTAACAAAGAAATATCAAATTGAGGGAGACCTAGGTTTTAAAAAAAGGTGAAAACTTAGGGCTTGGATAAAAAGAAACCTAGGGTTTCATATGAGTAGGACTTGAAGGTGGGAAGGATTTTTAAAAGTAAACAGATACCCCCAAGGAAAAATTTATAACCAGAACTAGGACATGACACGACAAAATTTGGATCAACACTATCCACCTTGCCCAAATCTTGATCTCACTCTTGGCATAGCACTTCATTAAGATGTAATAGGCATCATTGTACTAATGCAAGGAATTTTTAGCATCCCACAACTACTCAAAGATGTTAAATAGGTTGTAGTAGAATCGACACCCAATGCCTTTGTGATGAACTTGGGAGATCAACTGCGGGTTTATTATAATATATATGGGATTAAGTTTTAAAGACTTTAAATTGGACAAATCTCTATTGGATTCCATTATTGAAGGTTAGAACAATCATTTAATTTTAATTTTAGGAAGATGAGTCTTTTCTTTCTTCTTTGAGCTAAAGAAGAATAATAATTTTATTGGGGAAAAGTAATTATATTTGAATCATTTGTTTGTGGCTAGTACAAAAATGATATAATTGGATCAATTTCTATTGTTAACCCTTGTTGAAGATCAGAGTAAGTATTTGAATATATATAAGATGAATCTATATTTTCTTCTTTAAGCTTAAGGAAAGAACATAGATTTGATTTTTAGAAGTGAGCCACATTTATGGGGTAAAATGTTTATATTTGAATCATTGGTCTCTCTATTTTAATATAATAGATAATATACCAATGTTATATCTATTTCAGAAAAAAAATTCATATGTCCCCTTTTTTGGATGAAAAATATTTGGCCACAATTGGCAATGCTTTGGCCCATTTTACAGAAAGTGCTAGTTCAAATTAAAACTTTGCATTTCTAATTTTCCGTAGAATGTAGCTCGGGAAAAAGGTCTCCCTAAAGTAAATGAGCTAAGTCTAGATAGTAGGTCACATATGAAAAAACTTGACTATGATTAGTAACATTTTAAATTTGATAAACATTACTAATATGACCAGTTTTCTCAAGATTACAAAAAAAACAAATTATTCTTTAGGTGCCCTAAAATTTTTAACAAAAGTTCATCACAACCAAAGTGATCAAGTATGTTTACTGGAAGAATGGACGAACTTAAGCTATCAATTTGGGTATTGTTTTTTCAAAATACATTTGAAATTTTAATAGAAACTTCTATAAGTCCTCTAGAAAAGGATTTTCAAATAATTTGTAAGCCAATTTGAGAGAAATTCATGTTGGGGTTAGGTGTGTCAAATCCTCAAACAAACACTACTAATGTTAAACGTATTGCAAAAACCCAAATATTATTAATCAATAAAAGAAACATATTTACTTACAAATGTTGTGCGCTGCCAAGTTAACTTCAGCTTGAAATGACAATATTAAAATTCTGGGTGAAGTGACAACTGTGATCACAAAGAGATGTCTTCCTTGATGCTTAGCTATGGAAAGACTGGTTACAACCCACAAGAATTGACAATAAGAACATACAACATCAACGATGGCATCAAAATAAGATGTAGATGACAAATGAAAACATAGAAAATGATCATAGCTTTATGATGTTATTGCATAACAGCTAGTTAGCTACAAATCCATGTCACATGACCATGAAACAAAACCCAACCATCTAATATATTTTATTGTAGCCAACATCCACGAGGATGTGTATCCGGAAAAATAATAATCTCAATACATAGTTGTAGCCTTGTTTCAAATATATCAAGCACTTGCTAATTATTTAGGTTAACTACAATAGTTATACCTCGAAGGTTGCAATCCACTCAAGTAAGTGACAGTCTTCTCTTTTGACATTCTCCAAATCAAACAATGTTTTTCCCTTTTCACATCAAATAAGAATACTAACATTGAGGACTATCAAGGGTTTTGGTTCTTAGACCATGCAACCTCAAGGTGTTTGTTTTTGGATTGAATTTCTGAAAAAAAATGCTTTGAAATATAAGAGAAATTGATATTTATCAAACTTGGTAATTGGAATTTTAGAGCTCAACAGTCTTATCAATATATTTGGATATAGTAATAGGAAATGAATAAAATACATTTTACATTCAATTTGTCTAAAAATCATAACCTACTGAAACCATAGATTCAAAAATAGAAACAAACTAGGCCAAGGAAATTGCAACAGAGAAAATAAAATGCAAAAAGAAAGTTGCAAGGAAGCACACCTCTGAATCCAATGAAGTCTTGTGCTAGACCCTTAATATAGAGAAGGTTGTGTTTCCATCAAATTTGTTGGTTTGTTGGTTTTATGAGTAACCTCCATGTATACGCTCCTCAAGAGCTTGCCTCCCAAGGAAACTCACCGTTGTGGTTACAAAAAATCCTCCTGTCTTGGTACTTGAAAAATAATTGCATAGCGGTGGTAAGCTGCAAATGAGAGTTATACCAAATGGGAGGCCCCAACACCATCTATCTACCCATCCCATCCATGCTTGGAAAATCAGATGAATGTTGTTCCACAAAAACCTAGCGCCCCACTATAGACCTTGACCCTTAACCAATCGTAGCACGATGGAAGGAATAGATGGAATCCTTGGTGATAGCTTTTTTCTAAGATGCCTATGCCCTACCCCAATCAAAAAAAATATCCACCTTTACCTTGCCCTTGCACCATTTCTCTGCTTACATGCTGACATGGAAATTCAAACTTTATAATTTTTTTCATGAAATATACATAGAGAATATGTTTTAGATAATGCAGAAGCATGCTTGTAGTATTTTTGGTGGAGGTGGAACCTATACATTTCATAAGGAGAACATTGTTAACCTAATTTAACATGGCAAGCTACCCTTAAGAGTATCCAAAAGCTGAGAAGAAGGAATCGATATCCACAAAAGTTGAGTAGAAAGAATCGATATGCACATAACTTGGGAAATATAGAATAAATCTCATGTTGGATTGATAATGTTGGTGACTACTGTCACCTACATACTTCTCCTATATACTTCTATTTGGAATTTTTCTTAGAGGTGGTTTGTTTTTAGGGAAAACCTGGGGTGTTGTGTGAGACCATTACCTACACATGGTGCATTGGGGAGTACAAATGGGAACATTTCCATGATAGCTTACGTTTGCAAGAAGGAAGTCAAGTAGGATGACCCAAAACTGGAAAGAGTTGATGACAAGTTGTCGTTTGCAAGCATGCAACCAGACAAACATGATGACAAAACTGGTGAGGTTTTCAGGAGCAAAAGCTCCCACAATAAGCCTATCAATTTAATTAATAAAGGCACATAAAAAACCCTAACCCAAAAACACTTACATAAAAAAGCTCCAACATGTTAGATGATGACACAAATACCCTAAAACATATTTTATGAGAAGAGTTCAAAGCTAAAAGAAGACATGATATCTTTATGCAAAGAGACAAAGAAGTAACTTTCTCAATGTTTTTTCCATTTGAAAAATCTCACTTCCTCAAGAGATGACCATGTTAATCCTTTTCCTATGGAATACAATGGTATTTATACAAGAAAACAATAATACATGAAAAACAAAAAATGTAATATAGATTTGGTAAGCTATGCACTAACAATCATTGCCAAAATCATGATGTCCTAGGGAATCAAATCTCGCGTGGTTTATATTTTTTTCAACCAAATTAACTTGGCTAGAGCTTTAGATTTAAAGATTTCTTCAAAACAAATCTTCCAATTGAAAAAAAGTTAGTTGTTTTTGGAGTTAGATTTTTGTTTGCTTGTGTCAATTATTTTAGTTGATTATATAATTCTTTCTCACTTAAATTTGTTATGAAACCATCTTTTTTAAATAATCTTCTTTTGAATATATTTTTTCTAAAGATCATTTAAATGCTTTTTGAACTTCGCTGTAGAATAAAGTATAAAAATTTGCAACTTTGTTTTTTCCCATTTTTTCTTTAAATAAAAGTCTTCAAACAAAATTATCAAAAGCTAGCATATATTTTTTTATTGCATGTTCTTGTTTTGTAGATATGGATACCATGATTTGGCTAGTCCACATCTTTTGAATATTTAGATAGTTGTAAATTGCAAGTGATATGGAATGCTACAATACCTTAATACATCATGTAAGATTAATTACGAAACTTTTATTATTCAAATTTGAAGATGGATATAATTCAAGCACTATGTAATTGAGGAGCTTGTACTATAAAATAATGTTTTAAAAATATTATATGCATTTCTTGAAGTTGCACTGTAAAATTATATAGATAATAAATAATGTCTCCTTAACACACTAATTTAAATATATTTTTCTATTGGTGCAACCCTTGCACCTATTTCTAGTGCACGATAACCTTTTAACCCTTTTTGGGGAGGGGGGTCAAGAATTGAAATTTTGATGGCTTACTAACTTTCAAAATCCTTAATCAATATAAAGTTTCTCACTCCGAGAAAAATCTGTTAGATAACTGAGAGGGGGGTGGGGGTGAATCAGTTAAGTATAGTTATCCTACAGTCCCAAATACTCCCTGATGTATAAAACAAATCTTTCAAACAACTTAATCAACTTGGTAAAACTTTAACTGTGCCTTTTTGTTCATCTACCGAATAACAATAAATTAACCAGTGTATATACCGATCAATCCAGTCATAGTAATGTATAAAATAAAATATCAATTCACCACATCCATACACATATAACACTTTTATTTTTAATGTGGAAACCTTGTTAGGGGAAGAACCACTTGGGAAGGGTAACCCAAAATAATTTTCACTCTTCTAAAGTGAGCTCGATTAAGAGCCAACCCTATTAAAGGTTACAATAACACACTGTAAGGTGTGACCTGGTTAGAGGATTTATCACTAATAGTTCTTTGTGACCAAACATTTATTATGGGGTCAACAAGAAAACAATCAACATTCATTTAATGTCATATTGAAATATAAAGACTGTTAAGTCCCACTTGATTAAGAGATTTATCTATAGAAATGGTTAGAATGTTACAGTAATGATCTAATTCAAATACAACTTGTTTTGCATATTTTCAAATCTATGCTAACCTCAAAATATCTTTGGCCATTATACTCAATTCAATCTCTTTGTTTCTTCCAACTCTGTTCTGCACGGTAATTCTTTTCTATGATGCTTAGTGTTGTCTGTAGAATTGCTCGGTTATGTCTTCAACCTGTCTGACCATCTTTGCATGAATGCAATCTTCTCACATGCATTCCATAATTCAATCTGAATCTCTTGTCTCTTTTTATAGACATCATAAACTATTTTATTTCCAACCATATATTTTGCCTCTTAATCTTCACTGTTGATTTTGTCACTTTAATATTCCTCAATAGTTGTGTCAGTAACACATTTCATTCTCCTTCAACTGATCATCCTTGAATTTTGTTAGTCATTTTATCATCATAACAAACTTTATCTTTAACCTTAGAATCATCATTAATTGTCCAACTCATCATCTTTAGTTGGAAGTCATTATTTCTATTTATTTCTTTTACTCAATCAATACCACACCATAGTAACGCAGTTAACACTATACTCAATATACACTAGACTTTCTCAGTGTACACTATTTTAACTTGGTGCATACTAAGTTCTTCATTTATCGACCACATAAAATTATTCATTCTTGATATTCAATCCATAACAAAATCATGTCATACAATCAAATCACTAACATAATGTCATAAATTTAGTAATAAGTCACTCAATGAATACCATATCCATATCTTTCTCATACATCTCATCCTTATGTAGATATATCATTCCTTCACCATTATTTCCTTCTTTAGATGTTTGTAACCATCATGATAATTATAGTCAAAATTAGTTGACATCAATGACAATATATTAATTGATTTAATGTCACACATATACCTTAGTAGCTCGGTAATCATCAATCATTGTCTTTCAATCTCTCCTTTAAGATATTCAATTAGTTGTAGTCTATCAGTCTCTCCCTTTCACATCGATGGCAACACAATATGAAATATGTCATAGAATGCCAAACATATGTTGTTCAACTCTATATGAAAATGTTGTAACACAGTAAGCTCTCCCTAGCTTATACATTTAATATGTGTAATCACTACACAACATCAATACTCTCCCTTTCAGTAATCTCTCTTTTAACCATTCTCTAAATATTTCATGTAATTCATTTCCATTTGACAAAAATGCCAAAAGAAAATAATCAACTCTTCAGTAGCCAAATTAATATCTCTATTATTTGGTGTAGATCTAGTACCTTGCATGTACTGATATTTAGCTTCAACTTTTCTTCCATATTTTAGTTTTCACAACTTTAGGAATCCAAAAGTGTGAATATTATGCATCAACATCATTTGATATTATGATAAAGTATAGGTTGATGTAACCTCCTAATCACCTTAGTGACTGTTAGACAGGGGATGCACCCCTAGTCTACTCTTCAAGTATTCAAATGTGTCCTTCGGTAAAGGTTTAGTAAATATATCGGCAAGTTGCTCTTGTGATTTCACATACTCCAATTTGACTTACTTTTCTTGAAATTTTTCCCTCAAGTAGTGATACTTAATAGAAATATATTTTATCTTTGCATTCATCACTAGATTCTTAGAAATATTAATTGCACTTGTTTTTATCACAATAGATTATTATTGGATCAATGATCTCCCCATTCATACCTTCCAATAGTTATTTTATCCATGAAATATTTGAACAATTAGCAGTAGCAACAACATATTCCACTTCTGTGATGGCATAATGGATTGAGAGATGCATCCTTGTTTCTTACTTATCCAAGTAACCAATCTTTCTCTTAAAAATAATGCTCCACCAGTAGTGCTCTTTCTATCATCATTGTTTCTAGCCCAATCTGCATCAATGTAAACTTTTAGTTCAAAATTGTCTTCTTTCTTATACCATAAACTATAGTTTTTAGTATTCTTCAAGTATCTCAAAATTCTTTTCACAACAATCATGTGTGATTCTTTATGATTAGCAGAAAATCTTGTTACAACTCTAACTGCATGTGCAATATCTAGTCTGCTATGCACAACATACATCAATTTACCAATCATAGATCTATACAATGTTTGATTTACCTTGGTGGACTTGTCATCCTTATCAGCTTGCATCTAGTGACCATAGGTGTATCGACTAGTTTTGAGTCCTCCATACCAAATGTCTTCAATACTTCTTTAATGTACTTTGATTGTGTGATATCTATATCTTCATTCTGTTGTAATATTTGCATGCCAAGAAAAAATTTAATCTCTCTGAATATTGACATTTCAAATTCTTTCCTCATTTCATTAGCAAATGATTTGCATAAGTTATCATGTCCTCCAACTATGATATCATCAACAAAAATTTCAGCAATAATAATCTTGTCATCAGTTTCACCTTTCAAATACAAATGGTTGTTGTCACATGTTCTAACAAATCCAATACTTATTAGATAAGAATGCATTCTTTCATACCATGCTCTCAGTGTTTGTTTTATTCCATATAATGCTTTGTGAAACTTGCATACCATATTCCTCTAATTAGGATCAACAAAACATTCAGGTTGTTTTATGTATACTTCTTCCTCAAGTATCCCATTCATAAATATAGATTTAACATCCATTTGATAAACTTTAAATCCTTTGTAATTAGAAGCATATGCAAGCAATATTCTTACTCCTTCAAGTCTAGCAATTAGTGCAAAAGTCTCTCCATATTCAATTCCTTCTTGTGCATATCCTTTGCATACTAGTCTTGCTTTATTGCTTGTGACATCTCCATTTTCATTCAATTTGTTTCTGAATATCCATTTGGCTCCAATCATATTCTTATCTTTTAGTCTTGGTACTGTTGTGACATTGTCACACCTCACCCATCCATGATGGGACCCCCCTTTCCCTTTGCAGTTTAGCCTGGCCTATTTTGTTTCAAGCTCTGTCAGTGTCAATCTCAAACAAAGTTATGCCTCCTGAGAATGGTGGACTCACAACAAAGGAAGGAGGAAGGAATCAATGCTTAATGAAAAATCCTTCACATTGCCAAAATCCCGCTCCTGCATTCCTTGGAGTGCATATTTCATGAAGTGGCAGAATCAATGCTTAAGACAAAATCCTTCACACATGAAGAATCCTGCTCCCGCATTCCTTGGAGTGCAAATAGCATGCACTCATGGAATGAGTCCTAAGGATAAATTCCTTCACACACCCAGAATCCTGCTCCAAGGAGAGTGGAAGTGCAAGTCAGCTTAGTCAATGGAGGGATGCAAGGTAAACAAATCCGCCAGTTCCTTCAAATCTTGTTCCTCTTTTCTCGTGAGCATAAAATAGGGGACTCATGAGGATTTCCACTCCTCCTTTCTCACAAGAAAATAATAGACTATCTGGAGGAATGTGTTATTAGGATAAAATTCGTCACTCCTCCAAATCCCGCTCTAATGTGAAGATGGGCACAAATAATATTAACTCACAAAATGAGTTTCTTGGACAAAATCCACGACAAGCCCAAAATCCCAACTTCTCCTCATCTTAGGCACGAAACTACTCAGTGCCAGAATGAATTCTTGAGGCTAAATTCGGCACACACCTGAGGTCAAAATATAATTTTTTTTGGTTTTTTGGTTTCAAATTTAAAATTGATTGAATATTAATTTTTATTAATATTTAATTAATTAATCTTTAAAATTAAAAAAATTGGGAATTGCTTTTAAAAATAAGATTTTTTATTTTATTTTATGTTTTCAAATTGAAATTGGTTAAAGATTGATTTTATTAATCTTTAATTAATTAACTTTCCAAAAATAAAAAAATAAAAAAATAAAAAATTGGAAAATTTTGAGGAATAGGAAAACTTCTTCATGAAGACAAAGTGCTTAGATTAACAGATTCTAAAAAGCGAGGAAAAACATAGACAAGTGGCTAAGAATCTTTTCAAAAATAGGGTAGCTACCTAATATTAGCATGCAGTCTTTAAAGCAGCTTTTCGAGTTTTTGAGAGACTATAAGAGAAGGCTTTGTTCATTTCATTCTCACACAAATCGAGAAAGCATTCTTGAGAAGAGAGAGAAGGATTATTTATAGGGAAGTGTGAGGAAATTTGTGAGATTTTTAAAATTTTCTTCAGTAAGTTGATCACAAGTAAAAATCTCCATGAGGAGAGAGAAAATTGAAATTTAGACAAGATGAAGAAATTTTGGTAGATCTTTGAATTTTGGGATGAAGTTCTTTTCTCTTGTTTTTATTTATTTATGCTCTTATAAGTTTTTTTTCTCTTTCTATTTTTGCAGATGGCTGAACCTAGAGGAACCAACGTAAGCAGAAGGCAAATGATCAAGAATGAATAGAGAGAATTTTACCCAGAATCAAAGATTGTCTCGAAGTAGATTGATGTGAAGGACATGAATCTTGGATGCCTCGATTTGAGTGAGTTCTAGAGGAGGATGTTTGGCTACAAAGATCATCACCCGACACACCTGGCTGCCCGAATTGTGAACAGTGGAATTGTAGTTGCAGCTGGATTCCCTCCTGCCTTTCAGCATGTTGATTGATTGTGCAATGTGAAAAACATTATCATTCGAGTGATAGAACGATCAAAGACTCAGACGGGAATATCATTGCAGATCTCTCTTTGCTAGCCATTACTGAAGCATTCAGGATCCCTTCATCTGAGAGGTTGGTCTTGAAGACAAAGGAGCAGGCGCACAGAGTCTACACAGCAGGAGTTCAACATTATGATGAGATCATCAATAGCAAATGGATGAGGATGAATAAAACCCACTACTCTAAGTTGCCCAAGGAGCTTGTGTGGATGGAATTTCATTGTGAATACAGTGATCTAATAATGATGCTCAGTGGGATATTTGGCTTACCCCACTCTTACCTGTTTGAGACATGGATGTGGTACTTTGTTCAACAGGTAGTAGAGGAGTTCAATCACATCGATTGGGCTGGGTTGATTAGCGAAAACCTCGATGAGCTGTTGAGGAATTTGGAGCATTCCAAGAAATTCTTCATGAGCTCATACATAATATATATGCTAGCATGAAATATAAGGTATGAAGGACTATGGTACAAGGGGGTCCTCAGAAGTGGAAATCCAAGGTTAAGGGTCCATGACTGTTACCCACAGCTGCATCTTCATACCATAGATGACTACACCTGAGTTAACGATGCATTTACAATGCGCATCATGAGAACCTTGAAGAAGGGATTGCATATGAGATTGTGTTTAGAGGAAATGAAGTTGGTGGAGGAATTTAGGGCATGGTTTGTTTAATTTCCCACCTTCTGCTATATAAGATTGCAAGGATTCTCTGAGTAGCCATTCAGGCTTCCATGGTACCCTACTGATAAAATGGTCTTGTTGGAAGTCACTTGATAGTTGACAGCCTATGAAAAAGTGTTGAAGAAGAAGAAGCAGAGGCCCTAGTAGAAGAAGAGGAGATCCCTGCGACAGAGGCACTTGCTCCTGTAGAAATGGTAGAAAGTCCTGGAGCTGAGGAGATGGATACCAGAGTAGTGCAAGGACAAGAATAGCTAGTAGTATAGAGGGACCAAAATCCAAATGTTCTAGAGTGGCTCAAGCAAATGATTCAGAGAAGCCAGGAAAAGGAGGTAGACCCTGTGGTTGAGTTACAAGAGATTCTCGATTGAATTGACCGATCAGGAGAAAAGGGAAAAGCCAAGAAATTCACCAAGGTCATCAGAGGAGAATCCAAATCCATAATTTTCCAGATAGTGACTCCAGCAGTCGACAAGACCAAAGATCAAATTTCTCCTGAGCAGTATCACATAACAGAGGTAGATCTTGGTCGGGCCTCTCGAGCACAATTCATGGAGGAATTTGATGATTCAACACAAGCTGTTAAGGATAAGATGAGGAGGCTGGAAGAAAAATATCAGAGGATGAAGGAAGATAATAGGGCTTTATGTGCATACATTGATAGGTTGCCTCATCCAGTTCGAGAAGAGGACCCATCTTTCATTCCACCAATAGTTGTTCCAACTGCGTCAGTTGAGGCCATCGATGAGATTAGGAGGATTGTCTAGGGTGCAAAGACTTGGATTAAGGGGATCGAGGATGAGGCCTACTTCCATGCCGAGGAGTTAGTATGAATTCACGATAACATGTTAGCCATTCTTTCTTGAATTCATTGCATAGAGGAGACTTTGGAAGATGAGCATATCTATGAGGATGAGGCAATCTCTGACTTGCAGGAGCTGATGGAAATACCAAGGCAGGTCTTGGTTGACAACAAGGTCATCGGAGAAGGAGCATATGATTTCTCTCGGTGGTATTGTGTAGTTCTTCTAGCAAAGGATATGTTTGAACATTTTAGTAGGGAGTCAGCTCGATTGAAGGGGATAGTTGAGAATATCCAGCAAGAGCTCTCCAATACCATTGCATCATTGTGGTTGCAAAGGTTGGCTGAGGAGGAAATAGCAATAGACAACATGAAGGGGAAATTGGAGGAGTTCTTTAGGCTTAACTCATTCATAAGGGATGAGTTTGAGAACCTCTCTTCCTTCTCAAACAACATGCATGCAACCCAGTATCTATTGCCAAAATGGGAGGATAGCCTGAAGAGGTCAGAGCGAGCAGTGTTGGCACTGGAATTCAAATAGGAATCAGCACCGAGTGTTAGCATTGATGAGTTGAAGGCCATATTGGGTAGATTCCAAGAATTCAAACGCAGAGGTCAACGGTAGATGCATTTAATGCATAGTGGACATTCATGTAGTGGTCATTTATGATACCTCGCTCTCTTCTTGAGCATGCATGCACCATGGGCATTTAGTACCTACTACGGTAGTGATTTCTTCCTTGCATTAATTTAGATTCCCTCTTCTATGCCCTAACCCTAATTAGGGCTGAGGTGGCAAAATCTAGGCCATCAGTTATTGTTTTGATCTGGGCCGCTTGTTGATTTCAAGGACCTATATAAAGGCCTCTTCTTCTCATTTTTAAAGGAGTGAATTTTGAGATTGTTTCTTATGAGCTATTGAGACAATAGAATTTTCATTGAAGTGTGGTGATCATTTGATGTGTCTTAATGCTTGCTTGGTCTCATTATTCTCTCAATTAGATTAAGTTTAGTAGATGAAGTGTTGTGATTGTTTTTGGAGAATATGATGATGTTTTGATGAGTTTCTTTGGTTCATACTTTTGACGCTTTAGTGATTCTAAAACATTATGCAAAGTTAGCCTGAACCCTTATCCATGTGCCTAAATTTGATCATTTAGACAAACCTTTAAAGATTGCACCAGTGTACGTGTAGTTGTAGCTTGACTTGGCAAAGTGTGACTTGGTAATTGAGAAACTCGTCCATCAACATACTTCCTTGGCTATCATTACACTTAGGATTTGATTAGGATCTCTAAACCCTAAGCCCTTTTTATTTTCACATATCCAGTGAAAACCCAAAAAATAGTGCTTAATTGAAAATCTTATGATAGTACCCAAATTCATATGACATAAAGGATTGAAAACATAAGGCCCCTTGTGATCATTAGCAAATCACATCAACACCGAGCATATCCATGAGTCGAGGAACCTTGGACTTATTGTATGATCTTTTTGCAATCTTAGCATACACGATACTTTGTTCAAGAGAGGATAGGATATTTTTGGTATTTTGTTCTACTATTTGGTGAGTCATAAAAACACACATCAACTAAAACTGGCGCTAGAAGGAGGGCCTATACTGTAAGACATAATTTTTCATGTCATGAATTGATATGGTGCTTTCACATAGAGAGATTGTACCAATTTTACAACCAAATCTTGGATTTGGAGACAACCAAGAAGGCATCATCGCAAGATTGAACTCACTTGCCTAGAAAGTTAAGGGCCCGTTTGGACGCAGGCATATGGAATGCCGGATATAGTCAATTCTGGAATATGCTGCAATTCTGGAATATCATATCCTCAAAATGATATCTGAAATATGTGTTCGACCCATTTGGATGCACCTGGAAGATGACCGAGAAGATGTATTTTCCGCGTTTGGGTGCCACATTTTGGAATTGGAATATGCATTGAATGAGAATTTGTTTTTAATTTCTTTATAACAATTTGTGATTTTTTCAAATGTTATGATGCTTTTCACATTTTGTTCGTGTTTTTGAATATTTATTTTATTTTTGTAATAAAATAATATTATAATATTTTATTTTGTTTTTGAATATTTATTTTATTTTTGCAATAAAATAATATAATAATATTTTATTTTGTTTTTGAATACTTATTTTATTTCATTTGTATGCGATTTTGAATATTTATAATATTTTGAAATAAAATTATGTTTATAAGTTTATAAAATTTTTAACATTCTGTATAACTTTTTTATTAAAAAAAAAATCCTATACAAATTTATAAAATATGTAGACCCAAAATACACAAATTTATAAACAAGTCATTTATTTTATTATTTATTTTTTACAAAATGTTGCCAACCTAGCTCAATAGGAGCACCGGTAGGAAAGAGCTGGGTGAAGAAAACCTTCGGTCTAGCCCCACAAAGTCATGACCTGATATAAAATTACAACTTGAATGAGGCATTCCTCATTTTACATAATGCAGATACAGTGGAGACATTCCTCATTTTACATAATGCAGATACAGTGTTACAACTTGAATGAGGCATTCCTCATTATACATAATGCAGATACAATGTTATAATTTAGTCTGATGAGTCTTTGACGCTCTGTCATGCCCGAACTCTTGTTTTTGTCTCTAGGCACTGCATGCATAGAACATACAACTACTTTGTCCTTTTGTTAGTACACCAATGAAGTACATTCAGTTGCTCACTTTTGTATGAGTTTTTTTTAAAAAATCTTATTAATTATTATTACCTTCTATGACCCCCTTTGATTCTTACCTGAATGATCCACGCTTGTCAAGATAAAAACACGACCAATTAAATGAGTTTATACATGATATATCTATGTTAACCTCAAAATTCCTCTACAAACCTAGGTTAGAATTCTACAAAACAATAACCACGAAAACAACGTTAAATCATGTGACTAATACCAGATTGGGGCTCACCTAAGCCATAAACATGAAAAATTATTGTGAAAAAAACTATGTGGACCATATATATGCGCACTTGGGGTGAAGAGGAGTTATGCCATATCCATATTATAATATTTAGTTATAATATCAAAATACAAAATTGAATAATTCCTGAGCTCATATCCGTATATTACAATATCAAAATACAAAATTGACTAGTTCCTGAACTCATCTCCACATATTACAATATCAAAATACAAAACTGAATACTTCTTGAGCTCATCTACGCATATGGTCGCACAAAAGATATGCAATTACAATACAGAGAAGGCATCGTAAAAATTTAATTTCGTTTGTCCTAGCTTGACAACTATTGCACTCAAATCCTGGATTGTAGATGAGTGGAGATGGGCGGATGTCTGGATCGTGGATAACTGGAGATGGGCGAATAGATGTAGATGGGTTGTCATCGACCCATCTAAAGTACCCACAATCATGATAGCCCTGCGATGCCCAATCTACATTAGTATTGAATACTATTTACATTACAAACATTAAATATAATAAATAGTAGTTACATTACAAACATTAAATATATACACATTAGCAACCTTTTTTTTGTTTGGACAACACCAATATTGTCATCCAGGGTTCTCCACTGACCGTGAAATCTTCAACTGGCACTGCCCACCACCACATCGACAACTTGGCACATTGATCAGAGCCATCAAACCGATTTCAATAATGCACCTATATCAACAATCCCAAAATTAAACAATAGCAATAGCAATAAGACACTCAATATTCAGACACTCTGACAGCGCATGCTTATAATCCACACACATGAAGTAGGCTCACACACATGAACCAGACACTCTACAAACTATTTCTAGAATTAAACTAGAAACTTCTATGCTAAATATGTGTGGAGAAACTATACAAAATAGGAATGGCTTTTGTGTTATATTTGGTTTTGAATTAAATAGGGACTTTGTGGTAGAAGATGAATTTTCCTCACATACCATACATCTTTTCACTTTGTCTCCCATGGCAAACCAAAATGTCAACACCTTGTTATCTATCACTAGTGTATCCATTTCATCTTTTTCCTTGCTCCAAGCATTCAATATTGTATGTATTCCTAAACACCCTTGTTATATAGCTCTTTGAAAGAGATATATAATGGTTTAGTTGAAGCCACAATTTGTGTTCCTTATCTAGTGGGCTATGCAAATGAGAATAATTATGCTCTTTCTTCTGGGTCAGACATTGTAAAACTAGTGATCCTTTCTCCAAAAGTGGATAGGGTTTGTGAATGCTTTAGAAGTGGATTGGTGGAAAAGTTATCTCATGGAGGAAGGGTGTGTTCCTTTTCAAATGGAGTTTGTAGGAAATGAAGAAAAAGATGAACATGACAAGCCTGATACTTCTAATTTGTAATAAAACAAATGATATTTGAAATGGTATTATAAAATCTTATATTTGTTGTTTTACCCTTTAAAGGCATCTCTGTTGTCCTCCTCATTGTTGTTTTACCCAGAACTGGTCTCTGTTGTCCTCCTCATTGTACTAAATTCACTCTTTTTCATATTATTCCCATCCCCTTGTGCTGCATACTGCTCCCCTTGATTTGGGTGTTGTTTTGGACAGTATCCAAAAAATGGCAATAGGTCTCTTGAGCATATTCTAAACAACAGTGAAGGAAGTGGCCAATAATGAGCACTTTCATTATATAGTGCGGTGACCCAAAAGCAGAGCAGGTGGGACCTCATTCAAAGAGGATTGAGTTCCATCACTCTCTTTTTTTATGGTCAAGATTCTGTAAAAAGATCAGTTTATGGGCCTCAAAACAGAGAGTTTTCATTAGTTAGCACAGTGCTCAAATGCTTTTTCAAAAGTAAGAGAGAGTGCACAATTCCTAGAGACCAAATTGATGCTTGACAGGCAAACACCCAATTCATGATTGAGAAACACATATGTACGTGTTAAGATATATATATATATATATATATATATATATATATATATATATATATATATATATATATATATATATATATATATATATATATATATATATATATATATATATATATATATATATATATATATATATATATATATATATATATATATATATATATATATATATATATATATATATATATATATATATATATATATATATATATATATGCAACATGTATTTCAACGAGGACAAAGGTAATTTTGCTCTGATTCATTAGCACAAGCAGTTCTAGTAAAAGCATGTTCAATACTGATACTAGTTACAGTTCCCTATCTTCACCCAAAGGCAACGTAAAATGCATCAAGTCATGAAGCCTAGCATGGACTCTCTATCAGATAGAGCCATTGTCTTGCATGAAATTAGTCATTCTGTAGACACTGGTCTAGTGTTGTCAACAGACCCAAATAGTTCAAAGATACTCAAACCAATCAGATGTTTTATGGGGTGCATTTTTGTATTAGGTAGAAAGGATTCTTCATATAGCTGAAAGTCTCGAACCTTTCTCCACCCCCCAAAAAAATCACTTGTACTGTCATGAGCAGTCATGAGGACTAGATAGATACATTATAATATTTGTAATTTCCACTTGAATGTATTGCTATTCAACCACATTTATGGGCCTGTTTGGACCACGACACACAGTAGCATCTACAGAGAAGAATATCCCAGGTGTAACAAGTTCTAAGAATATACCAACAATTCTAAGAATTTCCCTAGCACACAGTAGCATCTACAGAGAAGAATATACAACATGAGGGCAGTCACTGTAAAGACAACATGATAATGTACACTCATTGTATGTGTACATTATCATGTTGTCTTTACAGTGACTGTCCTCATTCAAGTGGCAATTACACAAGGGACAGTCACTGTGAGATGTCCTCATTTGTGTCATGGATAAATCTATAAATCAGATACATAAAGAGTACATAAAATGAACAGCTGTAGAGTAATTTTACTGTTTACATGATTATCCTAGCATGATCTTGGCTCTAATACCAATAATAATGCAAAGGAAGGAGTGCTTCAACCTAACATACAAGATCCTAATCAATTTTCAACCGTGGAAACTCTGGTTATGAATTTATTACTCTCGCTGGAAATCCTAGTTAGGGTCAGGACAGTCAACATGAAAAATACCATAACTTAATCAAAATCCAATGAAATTTCATGAAACCAAATGTCTTTGAAAGGTAAAAGACAATATCAATGTTATCAATCATGTGCAGGTTCGTACCAAACTGTATAGAGCCATACCATGCCTATTTTCAAATTGTAACTTTTAGAAAAAATAAACTTTCAGGGCAGCCAATGGTATTTTTATCATATCTTGCTCAAAACTTAACAAAATTACATGAAACCAATTGCATTTGAAATCTAAAAGACAACATCAAATTTTCCAAACACAACCCTTCAACACAACTCTCAACACTTGAAAATGGATTAGTAGTTCAACTTAAACCAATGACATTCCATTCATTCTATCAAATATCTTCATACTGCATTACATAGTCTTAATGGAGAGAAACGTTAGTTAGTTTTGATTTTAAACATTAGTTAAGAAACGTTAGTTAGTTTTGATTTTAAACATTAGTTTTGATTTTAAACAGAAGACCTAATAAACATCGATCAACTAAAGTCCAAACTTCAATTTCATATATTGGATTCTCTCCCCTTCATCCATTGTCAAGAACAATGCGGCTGATTGTGGATCATGCATTAACTTTTCGTATGCTTCAATTATAGTAGAGTCACAAAGGCCAGGGATTGCTTTAAGTGCTTTATGCAACTCCGCTGCCTCATTTCTCAAATTAGATGATTTATCCACTTTCAGAGGTTGTGCAAGGCCTGATGTAATGCCTGCAGACAGATCTTTGATCACTTCACAAATCGAATCCAACAAACCTGCCAATGTTCCCCTCCTCCTCTTTTGCCTCCTTGATGATGTTGAAGGGTTATCTTTGCCGCTTGCAGTAGATTGGTTCGATGTAGGTGTATCAATAGATTCGTTATCATCATTAGACAAATCAATAGCAGTCTCAAAACATGCATTATCCATACCATGATAACTGAAATCTTCATCATCAATGAAATCCTCCTCCGTCTCTTGAGCTGTTGTAGCTACAGTGCCCTCAGCTATGTCATTCCCAACAATACAGGATAATTCATTGTAGTATTGAAATGGCTGCCTCTTATACATTCTGGCATTTTTAAATTCCTTTCTCTGTATCATGGCATAACAATTGAATTCATTATTGGTCCTTCATTACTTAAAAAGATATATTCAACTTAAAAGGAGATTTGAAGACCATGTTACCTTCAACAACTCATCCCAAACACTATCATCAGCATCCATAGTTTGGGTAGTCTCATTCCAAGCTAAGCCACTTGTATTCCTCAAGTCTTTCATAACTCTATACCCTTGTTCCAAGTTTTCAGCTTGTTCTTGAAGTTTTCCTTCGATAGCTTCATTTTCATCTCATTATTGAACCTCCTTTCGATGGCTGTCCAAGCCTCTTTCTTGAAACCCCCTTCAGCTTTCTTTCCAAGCTGCACTTGCTCCTGTAGCAAGTCTAGCAACTTGCGTTCCATCTCTTTTGTCCAGAACACCTTCTTGGAAGAAGAAGTTGCTTGGATAACTTGAACATCACCATCCATAGACATATCTGATGCACACACAACATGATAATGTACACTCACTGTAAGGACAATCACTCTAAAGACAACATGATAATGTACACTCACTATAAGGACAGTCACAAATGAGGATAGTCACTCTCAAGACAACATGATAATGTACACTCACTGTAAGGACAGTCACTCTAAAGACAACATGATAATGTACACTCACTGTAAGGATAGTCACAAATGAGGACATCTTACAGTGAGTGCACATTATCATGTTGTCTTTACAGTGACTGTCCTCATGTGTGACTGTCCTTGTCATATAATATAGCAACATTAAACATAACATGACAATATTAAATATAACATGACTTAACATTAAATATAAAATATAGCAACATTAAACATAACATGAGAATATTAAATATAATATGACAACATTAAATATAACAACATTGAATATAACATGACAACACTAAATATGGCATAACGGCTTTTATTAATGTATAGTATCAGTTTGTGAAATTTATGAAATCTGACATTAGTTTAAACATTGCCATAATAGTTATTCAACTGACTAAGATCAAGATCTATAGTCTTCCCACATCCTTCTTTCTATTTCATCTCGAAAATTGGCCCAATCATCTCTTTCACACTGGCTCAACCTATATGTCTCAAGCACTGGTACATCTATCCCATCACGACCATCTTCCTCTTCAAATTCTACCTTAGATGGAAGGCCGTCCTCTATCGTAATGAAGTTGTGAAGTATGCAACATGCCAAAACAATATGTGTTTGTGTCTTGATTTGATAAGATGTCGCATGCTTCAATATAGGAAAACGCTGCTTCAATATCCCAAATGTACGCTCTATTACATTCCTAAGTGAGGAGTGTCGATGATTAAACAACTCGTGTGAGGTGTTTATTGGGTTTTCTCTTGAAAACTCCTTTAGGTGGTAGCGTGTGCACTGATAAGGCGCGAGAAATCCTGGTACGTTAGGATATCCAGCATCGACCAAATAATATTTACCTAAACAAACAAAATGTCATTGTCATAACGTTGTCTTATTTTTTGTATGGTTCAATAATATAATCATATTTTACAAACCTGGGGGAACTACCAATGGATCAGCTCTAGATAGAGCTGAAGCTAGAACACGGCTATCTGCAGCAGACCCTTCCCAACCAGCAAGGATGTATTGAAACTTATAATCAAATGAACACACTCCCATAACATTTTGTGACAAGTTGCCTTTTCTATCACGATATTTAGCTTGCAGGTTGACATCGATAGTGACTGGTATATGCGATCCATCCATTGCTCCCACACAATCCTGTAGTCAGATAAATCATAGGTCTAATGAACACGCAATAATAGGATTACAACTCTACACAAAATTAAACCACTGGGAGATATACCTTGAAGAATGGATCAAAACGGATCTTCCCACTGATTTCTCGAGGAGTGTTTGGACCAGGGGGTATAAAATAATCCGAATGGAGCGCCAAGATAGCCCTCAAGACCTTGTGGAAGTATCGGCTTACTGTCTCTCCAGAGTGCCCAAAGTTATGGGCAATCTTACGATTCCTCAAATTGTGGCCAAGAGTATGGAGGAACATGACTAATTGTTCTTCTATCGTGATGAATTCTGTATCTCTGATGCTTCCTTTTTGCCTTAAAATATTGGCTAGTTTAAAGAAGGATCATCTAGTCATGCGTATTTGGTCATGGAAATCCGTCTCATTGGAGTTGATAACATGCTTATAAAAAGGAATTGCATCTCTTGTGCGCTTAACGCATATTTTGACTACCCTCTTTTATACACTCCGCTATGGACACGACAAGGGTGGCAAGAACAATTACAACAACAGGAAAGACTCTTGTCCTCCTCATAATCTCTCCTTCTATTTCAATATGATCTTCATCATCAATATCATCAATGAGATCCATTGAATTACCTAAAAATACCAATAAAACAACATAAGAAAACACTCAACTATAATGCATAAGAATAGAGTTGCAGGTCGAGTATACAACATATGTAGACAAGAAAGTACCTTGTGTAATTTCACAAAATGAGAAGTTCTCACAGTGACTGTCCCTTGTGTAATTGCCACTTGAATGAGGAGAGTCACTGTAAAGACAACATGATAATGTACACTCACTAGAAGGGCAGTCACAAATGAGGACAGTCACTCTAAAGACAACATGATAATGTACAAATACATTCAAATGGTAATTACACAAAGGATAGTCACTGTGAGATGTCCTCTTTTGTGACTGTCCTTGTCACAAATGAGGACATCTCACAGTGACTGTCCCTTGTGTAATTGTCACTTGAACCATGCAAATGCTTTTCTTCTTGAACAAATGAGGACATTATCAAGAAGAAAAGCATTAATGTGGTTCAATACCAATAGGCAATACATTAAAGTGGCAATTACACAATGGACAGTCACTGTGAGATGTCCTCATTTGTGACTGTCCTTACAGTGAGTCTACATTATCATGTTGTCTTTAGAGTGACTGTCCCCATTTGTTGAAGAAGAAAAGCATTAATGTGGCAATTACACAATGGACAGTCACTGTGACATGTCCTCATTTGTGACTATCCTTACAGTGAGTGTACATTATCATGTTGTCTTTAGAGTGACTGTCCTCATTTGTTGAAGAATAAAAGCATTAAAGTGGCAATTACACAATGGACAGTCACTGTGAGATATCCTCATTTGTGACTGTCCTTACAGTGAGTGTACATTATCATGTTGTCTTTAGAGTGACTATCCTCATTTGTTGAAGAAGAAAAGCATTAATGTGGTTACACAAGGACAGTCACAAATGAGGACATCTCACAGTGACTATCCCTTGTGTAATTTCCATTTGAATTTATTTTTACATTATCATGTTGTCTTTAGAGTGGCTGTCCTCATTTGTGACTGCCCTAGAAAGAGGCAGATATCGTCTTTCTAAGTATCATGAGGGAACTAGTCTAGATTCAAGGCACTTTTTGATCAAAAAGGTTTTGAAGGCTACAAGACTATGAATCCAAGTAAATTCTCTAGGAGGAAAATTATTTCTATTGAAATATAAAAGGAAGTCCAAGTCTTCAATTAAAACTACGAGAATTTCAAACTACTATTAATGTTATTTCTCTTTAATGATTTTTAAAATGTTGATATTAAATCTTTCAAGTCATGGCAAAAGAATTGGAAATGCCATCATGGCACCATTTCATGATTAGAATCCTAATAAAACATATTTATAGCCTTATCCTTATCTTTAGATAATTTGTCAAGTAAACCATTATATTTTTCAACAAAAGTGGATGGGTTTGCACTTGATATATTAAATAAGAGTCATTACATTTTGAGAAACTTGAAAACATTCATAAGGCTGCTAACAACACTGGATAACCATACTTATTATAGTGATTAAAATAAAGCACAGTTTGACAAACCATACTTATTAAAGTGATTAAAACAAAACACAATGTCCACTACTAAATTGACATTCCTAGAAATATCAAAGAAAAAGCATTAGGACAATACTCTTTATTTTTTGAAAGAGTGAGCATTATCATCACTTGGAGTAACAAGGGGCTACATAGGAGGATGTGCATTGTGTGTAACCAGAATTCTCAACTCTTTTTAAAGATTAAATTTTTCTATCACTTAGAACAAGGCCAATTTTATTCTTGTGAGCCGAGATTGCTTGAGAAACAATAGTTTCATTATGTCTAGTTAGTGTAAGGACAGTCACAAATGAGGACATCTCACAGTGACTGTCCATTGTGTAATTGCCACTTTAATGCTTTTCTTCTTCAACAAATTTGGACAGTCACTCTAAAGACAGCATGATAATGTACACTCACTGTAAGGACAGTCACAAATGAGGACATCTCACAGTGACTGTCCCTTGTGTAATTGCCACTTTAATGTATTGCCTATTGGTATTGAACCACATTAATGCTTTTCTTCTTGATAATGTCCTCATTTGTTCAAGAAGAAAAGCATTCGCATGGTTCAAATGACAATTACACAAGGGACAGTCACTGTGAGATGTCCTCATTTGTGACAAGGACAGTCACAAATGTGGACATCTCACAATGACTATCCCTTGTGTAATTACCATTTGAATGTATTTGTACATTATCATGTTGTCTTTAGAGTGACTGTCCTCATTTGTTGAAGAAGAAAATCATTAATGTGGTTCAATAGCAAAATACAGTAAAGTGGCAATTACACAAGGGACAGTCACTGTGAGATGTCCTCAGTTGTGACTGTCCTTATAGTGAGTGTACATTATCATGTTGTCTTTAGAGTGACTATCCTCATTTGTTGAAGAAGAAAAGCATTAATGTGGTTCAATAGCAATACATTCAAGTGGCAATTACACAAGGGACAGTCACTGTGAGATGTCCTCATTTGTGATTGTCCTTGTCACAAATGAGGACATCTCAAGTGACTGTCCCTTGTGTAATTGTCACTTGAATGTATTTCCCAAAAAATGGGCATATCGTCTTCCACTTGAAAAGGTGGAATTGGAATATCGGGCTTGCATTCCGGTTTCCAAATGCCAATTTTGAAAATGTCGTCGGGTCCGCGTGGGTTTTATGATTTTTGACATCCGCTTTATTACCTTGTTTTGACATCCGCTACGGTTATTATTACATCGCATGTTCGTTGGAAGCCCTCTCTGGTTCGAGCTACATCTTCCTACATCTTCTTCAACAAATGAGGACAGTCACTCTAAAGACAACATGATAATGTACACTCACTGTAAGGATAGTCACAAATGAGGACATCTCACAGTGATTGTCCATTGTGTAATTGCCACATTAATGCTTTTCTTCTTCAACAAATGAGGACAGTCACTATAAAGACAACATGATAATGTACACTCACTGCAAGGACAGTCACAAATGAGGACATCTCACAGTGACTGTCCATTGTGTAATTGCCACATTAATGCATTTCTTCTTCAACAAATGAGGACAGTCACTCTAAAGACAACATGATAATGTACACTCACTGTAAGGACAATCACAACTAAGGACATCTCACAGTGACTGTCCCTTGTGTAATTGCCACTTTAATGTATTGCCTATTGGTATTGAACCACATTAATGCTTTTCTTCTTGAACAAATGATAACATTATCAAGAAGAAAAGCATTAATGTGGTTCAATACCAATACATTAAAGTGGCAATTACACAAGGGACAGTCACTGTGAAGGTATTTCAATCCCTCCAACACTTGTCTGGCAACCTTAGCAATTAAAGGACTCTGTCATCTTTGTCTTGTGCTTCAACAAATCGGCAAGGGAGCCTCCATCCATGTTCTCCAGAACATAATTAATGTTTCCTCCCTCATGAAAAATACCCTGACATTTGACAACATAGGGAGAATCGATTTTCCTGAGGATGTCTATCTCCCTTGTTATGAGGGGTGAATCATGGTCAAGGCGGATGACTTTGAGGGTGTAGAAGGAAGATGATTTGCGGTGGAGGGCTTTGTACACAATGCCTTGGCTGCCATTGCCCAAAATCCCAACTCTTTCCAAATCAAAGATCTTCTGTATGCCCTGAATGGGAGGAAGGGGTAGGGGAGCCCTCTGGTTTTGTAGAGGGATGGGAAGCTGCAATCCCAAACGTTTCTTGGACTCCATTATCAGGTATCACTGCTTGGGGAAAAGTATTTGGCATACATTTGGGGAAATTAAGATGGGTGAAAGGGTATATAAAGAGGCATCCAATCCAAATCATACAGAGAGAGAAGTACCTACAGGCCTGTGGCTCATGGCTGACGGAAGGTAGGAGATTTTTTATTATAGAGTTAACTGTCCATGGATGTACAATCTGCATAATTTTCCTATTCTATAGCTGGTTCTCCTACGGAAACAAGGTACCATTAAACCAGTTATGGGCATTGGACCATTTTAACTAGTTATGGGCATTGGGGATCCATGAATGTACCATTTACACAAGTTATGGGCATTGGGAATCCATGAATGTACCATTTACACCAGCTATGGGCATTGGAATCCATGAATAAACTATTTAAAAATAGTTATGGGAACTGGGTATCCATGAATGTACCATTTTAACCACTTATTGGCACTGGGAATCTGTTATGTACCAATTTAATCACAGCTATGGAAATTGGGTATCCATGTATGTAACATTTTAACCAGTTAGGCACTGGGTGTCCATGAATGTACCATTTACACTAGTTACCCATAAAGATAAACGGATGAATACAAATGCAGAAATGAATACAAATGCAGATAAATGGCTGAGGGAGTATACATACAACAGATAAACGGATGAGGAAGATGCAGCTTCGAACCAGATGCAGGAAGATGAAGCTTCGAAGAAGATGCAGGAAGATGCAGCTCGAACCAGAGAGGGCTTCCAACGAACATGTGATGTAATAATAACCGTTGCGGATGTCAAAACAAGGTAATAAAGCGGATGTCAAAAATCATAAAACCCACGCGGACCCAACGACATTTTCAAAATTGGCATTTGGAAACTGGAATGCGAGCCCGATATTCCAATTCCACCTTTTCAAGTGGAAGACAATATGCCCATTTTTTGGGTAAAATTGGAATATCAGAATTCCAATTCCATCCTTCGATGTCGCACACAAACAATGGATATCGTCTTCGGAATTTGATATTCCGGTATATCGGTCGATATGCTTGCGTCCAAACGGGCCCTAAAAGCTAAGGCCAAGAGTCTCAGAGGTAAGTTTGATGAAATGAGAATGCAAGAAGGTGAGAACATTGGACAATATTGTGGTAGAATAAAAGAAGTTGTGAATGCTATTAGAGGAGAAAATGGGATTATTGATGATGAAACTATAATTGGAAAAGTACTAAGAACTCTATGTCTTATATATGCTATTAAGATCTCAGCTATTCAGGAATCTAGATGTAACTCTGCAAATGTGCTTACTTTGGAAAGTTTGGTTGGCAAGCTGACTGCTTTTGAACTCTCTAACTATGATAACTTCACTGTTGGTAGTATTGGTAATGTTGAATCTGCTTTTAAGTCACAATTAGTTCTAAACAAGCCAAAGAAAGAAAAAGAAAGATGCATCAGTGAAAGTGAAAGTGACGATGACACTTTTGATGAAGAACTTAAAGATCTAGAAGCTCTTATGGCTAGAAGACTGAGAAGGGGAAAAGGAAAATATAAAGGTAAACTCCCTATTATATGTTTTGCATGTAATAAAGTTGGTCATATAGCTGCTAGATGTCCTGACAGGAATGATAAAGATGAAGAAAGAAAAAGAAAACACAAAGACAAAAGAGATGATAGAAGCTACCGAAGGCACAAAGACTACAAAGGAAAAGGTAAGAAATCTTGTTACATTGTAAAAGAAGAAACTGACACTGATAGTGATGATTTTGAAATTGAGGTAGTCTATGCTGCAATGAAAGATGAATATGATGAGGATGAGAAAACTGTATTGATCTCTTATGTAAACAAGAATGACAAATGGATTATTGACAGTGGTTGTTCACATCACATGACTGGTGACAAGAGTAAGTTTGAGACCTTACATCATTATAAAGGTAAAAGTGTAAAATTTGGTAATGACGCACCATGTCGTGTTAGAGGAAAAGGTTTGATTAAACTAATTGATAAGATCTCTTGTGAAAATGCATATTGGGTTGAAGGTCTAAATTATAATTTGCTAAGTGTTACTCAGCTCAACAACACTAGTTACCGAGTGGAATTTCATCACAAGAAAGCTAAAATATTTGATGCTACTGGTGAACTGATTGGAAGTGGAGAACAGACTACAGGTAATTTGTTCTATCTTGACCTATCTGAAGAAGCATGTATGGTTGCACAACTTGATGACATTTGGTTATGGCATAAGAGGCTATGTCATGTTAACTTTGATAATCTGGTAGAAATCAGTAAGAAGAAGAAAGTAAGAGGTCTACCTAGATTGAAGAAACCTGAGAATGTGATGTGCAAGGAATGTCAGTTAGGAAAAATGACAAAGTCAAGTTTTAAGAGCAAATATTTTACTTTTGAAAACATTTTAGATTTGGTTCATACTGACCTTTGTGGACCTATGGGTGTACAAAGTTACTGTGGTTCTAGATATTTTATCTTGTTTGTTGATGATCATACCAGGATGATGCATGTAATGTTTCTAAAAGAAAAAGCTAAAGCTTTTCACTGCTTTAAGTGGTATTTGGCTAAGGTTGAAAAGGAGACAGGTAAGAACCTGAAATGTCTTATATCTGACCGAGGTGGAGAATATACATCAAATGAATTCAATCTATTTTGCAATGAAAAAGGGATCAAAAGATAGATGTCTGCACCTAGAACACCTCCACAGAATGGTATAGCAGAGAGAAGAAATAGATCTATCTTGGCTTGTGTAAGGACATTGTTGATTGAAAAGAATGTGGCAAATAAATACTAGAAAGAAGCTATAAGTACAGTTGTCTACACTCTTAACTGGGTACAGATCAAGAAAGGTACAAATCTGACAAACTATGAATTATGGCATGGGCATGCACCGAGTGTTAAATACTTTAGAATCTTTGGAAGCAAGTGTTACATATTAAAAGACAATATGAATGGAAAGTTTGATGCTAAAAGTGATGAGGGCATATTCCTAGGGTATTCCACAAAAAGTAAAGCTTATAAGTGTTTGAACTCTAATACTAACAAAATTGTGGAAAGTGTGAATGTCAAAATTGATGAGTATGCAGAAAGAAATGAAGTTGATAGCAAAAGAGAACTAGAAGATTATAGATCTTTTGTGTATATTGAAGAAGAAGAAGAGGCAAGTAATAGACTTGCACCTGATGCCAAGTCTTGGGTAAGCAATGTCGAGCGACAGGAAAATGCTTCCGACCATCAGGAAAATAGTGCTGAAAGAGAACGAGAACATGTCGAGCGACAAGATAATGCTGACGAGTATGAGGAAGATGTTTTCGAGTATCAGGAAGAGGTTTTCAAGCATTCAGAAGCTGAATTAGACAATCTTGTTGAGGAACCTGATGAAATAGAGGAGAGAAGAGCTGAACCTATTTTGGAAAAATATGTAATAAGACATCACAAGCCTGAACAGATAATTGGAGACAAACATACTGGAATTCTGACCAGAAGCAAGACAAAGGATCCAACATGTTTGCTGTGTGAATTTGAACCTAAGTCAACTAGAGAGGTATTAGAAAATGAAGATTGGATACAAGCAATGAATGAAGAAATAGACCAGATAGAGAAAAATGATACTTGGACTCTGGTGCTGAGACCTGAAAACAAAAATGTTATAGGAACAAAGTGGGTGTTCCAGAATAAGTTCAATGAAAAAGGTGAAATAACTAAGAACAAAGCTAGGCTAGTATGAAAAGGCTACGCACAAGAAGAAGGAATAGATTATGGGGAGACATTTGCCCCTGTAGCTAGATTGGAAGGAGTAAGAACTCTGCTTGCACATGTTGCTTATAAAGATTTCAAGGTATATCAAATGGATGTCAAGTTTGCATTTTTAAATGGTATACTAGAAGAAGAAATTTACATAGAATAGCCAGAAGGTTTCATTGATCCAAACAAAAGACACATGGTATGCAAACTGAACAAAGCACTATATGGATTAAAACAAGCCCCCAGAGCATGGTATGAGAGATTGCATAACTACTTGATACAGATTGGATTTTCAAGAACAAATGACACAAGCAATCTGTACATGAAAGATGAAGAAGGTAAAGGTATCCTGTTGGAAAATTTTTTTGTGGATGATATTATTTTTGGTTGACAAGATGCTTTGTGTAAAAGATTTTCAAATGAAATGCAAACTGAATTTGAAATGAGCATGTTTGGTGAGATCAAATTCTTTGTTGGTTTACAAGTATATCAGATGAAGAAAAGAATTTTCATTACACAGTCTAAGTATGTTAATGAAATACTAAAATCTTTTGGGATGGAAGATTCTAGACCAGTGAGTAGTCCTATGGTTACTGGACAAAATTTATCTAAGAATGATGATGCTGCAGAAGTGAACCAGACTTTATACAGATCCATGATTGAAAAATTGCAGTATGTTGTACATAGTAGACCAGATATTGCACTAGCTGTTGGGATTGTAGCAAGATTCTCTACCAATCCTAAGGGAACACACATGATGGCAGTGAAAATAATTATGAGATACTTGAAAGGGATTGTTGACTATGGGCTATATTACAAGAAGAATGACAGATTTGAACTAAGAGTATATATAGATGTTGATTGGGTAGGAAATGTAGATGACAGAAAGAGTACTAGTGGTGGAGCTTTCTTTCTTGGATAGAGATTAGTCTCCTGGATGAGCAAGAAACAAAATTGCATTTCCCAATCTACTGTTGAAGCCGAGTATGTTGTTGCTACAGTAAACTATTCAAATTTGGTATGGATAAAACAATTGTTGGTAGGCATAAAAGAATAAATCACTAAACCTGTTGTTATTTTTTGTGACAACACAAGTGCTATTAACATTTCTAAGAATCTAGTGATGCATACTAAGACCAAGCACATAGCAATCAAGTATCACTACTTGAGAGAATTGGTACAAGATAAAGAAGTTTGAATGGAATATGTGAATACAAAAGAACAATTAGCAGACATATTCACTAAAGCTTTACCTAAAGAAGCACATGAGTATTTGAGAAGTCAATTAGGGGTCCTTCCCCTAACTGAGACTGCCTAGATAAGCTAGGAGCACTGCATCAAATATACTACAACAAAATATTTGATAGATTGATGCAAAAGATTATCACACTTTAGGACTGGCCTAGAGTTGTGAAAAAGAGCAAAGACAAGGAATCAGTCATAAGCAAGATGACAGAGGGAGAAACACCGAGCTGCATAGATAGTATCTACATCTGATGGATGTATGTTTTAGTTGCTGCTTTGGCATTTTTTGTCAAAGAGGCAGATGAACTGAGATGATATAATAACACATGACACTAAAAAAAAAAGTAAGGAGATGATGAACTAAAATGAAAGATTAGGATAGAGGGAGATATGGATATTTCTGACGGTCATAGAAGTGAGGCTTATAGATTCTGAATCAGAATGAAGCTAAGGATATTATAAATTTTTATCTGATGGACAGATAAGTTTTTGGATTGGTTGGTAATCCATGTGTTATTCAAGTGATATCATATGGTGTTTCCATCAATGCCAAAGAGGGAGATTGTTGAAAATTGCAATTGAAACAATTATTGTGTTGTCATTGATGTCAAACCTTAACTGGTAAGACTGTTGCTACTTAGGAAAGTACTATATCTATTTGAGTGTTGCTAAGGGGATAGGCAAGGTTGGTAACAATAGCACCTAAGGAAAGGTTGAGTTATCTTGATACTACAAAGTGTACTTGACTATGTTGTACAATGATGAGACAATGTATTGTTTATCTTAGTAAGATTGAAGACTAAACTGGTAGGCTTGACCAAGCAAAAATGGAGAAATCATGTTCAAGCCGAGTAATGTTAGTGTCGACTGAGTCAGTATATGCCAAGTAAAATTTTAGTGTCGACCGAACATCAGTTAATTGCCGAGAAAGATAGTATAAGCTGAGGAAATATTTTTTAGTAATGACCGAGCTTTCTACATGAAGACCGAGTAGTTGATCACAGTATTGACTGAGCATCAACATTTTTATATTTGAAGAGAATTCAAATTTGGAGCCGACATTGTTGAATTCTTGGATTATGTAAAATGTGTTGACTTTATTTATTGATTGTTTGAAAGCATTAAAAGCACTGAAAAATATTTTATTGTAAATCTTTAAGAGATGTGAGATGTTTCTAGAAAAGGAGATGAAGAACATAAAGCGGGTAGATTCAATGAATCTGACCTAACCCTAAGATCTACGAAGGAGATTGAGTGGCAAAAGATGAGTTAACCTAATTGAGGAAGTATAAAGGGAACCTAAGCATTGGGTATATGTGTGCATGGGTGAAAAGAGGATGCTGGAAGATTAGTAGATGTTATTGACTGTATAAGCATTAAAAGGCTCAAGGAGAAGTGTGGTGATTGCTTGAAGAAAAGTTTCGAGCAGATCAGAGACAGAGATGACAAAGTTTCAAAGTCAATAAACCAACATTTGGTGTACGGAATTGGATATGATATTTGCAAAGTGAGTTGCATGTTTCTCAGATCAATAATGTTGCTACTTTCTAACCATTGTAACAGTCAAAATCCTTTTAACAGAGGTTGACCTAACATTCATATGTTTAAATCCTTTGAACAAGGTTGCATTCTAATGGAGTGTATGTAAGTCCTATAACAAGGCTCACTTCTAACAAGGTGATTGAAATCCTTTAACCGGGTCACACCTGATAGTGTGTATTGTAACCTCTGACAGGGTTGGCTTTTAACTGAGCTCACTTCAAAAGAGTGAAAATAATAGTAGCATGTTACAAAGTGGTTTTTCCCAGATTGGGTTTCCACTATAAATCCTAGTGTCAATGCTTGTGTGAATGTTTTGGTTTGAATATTTCTTTGTTTTACAAGTTAGATGTACAGCTGGGTAGTGGACTGCAATGTTATATGTTTCTATTATAGAATCAGTGATGACCGAGTTGGTTTTGGTTGTTAGATCTAATTTAAATTTTTTTTTTTGAAGTTTGTTTTATACATCAGGACCTGAGAACAACTGATTCACCCCCCCTCTTTTTTGTTCTAAATCATATTAACAATCATGTGACTTGATATTCGTGGATATGTCATGATGGTTAGGATCTCTTAGACATCATGGTAGATATCATAAGGTTGGTATCATTAAAAAAATGATAGATGATTTAGAGATCTTCATGGTGGATATTATGTGACGTAATATCTGTAGACATGCCATGATTAGTCTATATGGTAAGTATCACATATGTGATACTAGTGCACATACTATATTAGATATTTTGAGTACTTGGGTGAGTATAATGGATTTGATACTTGGAGACCATTACTCATGATAATCATTTTGAGCACTTAGGTGGATATCTTGTGAATTGATATTTGGAGACTATTGCTCTGAGTACTTGGTAAGTATCATGGACTTGATACTTGAGGGTCATTACTAGTAATATCAGTAAAATGATATAAATATAAAATGATTATCTATACTCACATTGAGTACTTGGTGAATATCATGGACTTGATATTCAGAGACCATTACTCTGAGTACTTGGGTGAGTATCATGGATTTGATACTTGGAGACCATTACTCGTGATAATCATTTTGAGCACTTAGGTGGATATCTTGTGAGTTCATATTTGGAGACTATTGCTCTAAGTACTTGGTAAGTATCATGGACTTGATACTTGAGGGGCATCACTCATAATATCAGTAAAATGATATAAATATAAAATGATTATCTATACTCACATTGAGTACTTGGTAAATATCATGGACTTGATATTCAGAGACCATTACTCTGAGTACTTGGGTGAGTATCATGGATTTGATACTTGGAGACCATTACTCATGATAATTATTTTGAGCACTTAGGTGGATATCATGGACTTGATATTTGGAGATCATTACTCTGAGTACATGGGTGAGTATCATGAATTTGATACTTGAAGACCATTACTCATGATAATCATTTTGAGAAATTAGGTGAATATTTTGTGAGTTGATATTTGGAGACTATTGCTTTGAGTACTTGCTAAGTATCATGGACTTGATACTTGAAGATCCATTACTCGTAATATTAGTAAAATTATATAAACTTTAAATAATTATCTATACTCACACATTACCTTGAGGTAATATTTTTATCATCCCTAGTTAAGAGGGAGTGTTAATTATTATAGCAGTTTTTTGTAGCTATGGTGAGGATCATAAGTGTTGACATTGGATTGATTTATCCTCCCTAGCTAAGAGGGAGTGTTTTTGAATAAGGTAAAAATAGGTTTTGAATGGAACCCGAAATCATTTACATCATAGCAAAAAGATAAAGCAAGAAAGTTTTCCAAAATGAGACACCTGCTGGAAAGAATAGAGCGGGACCCTAAACAATACTAGAAACAATAACAAAAGCAAAGAAAAATAGATCTAGCAACACTACCAACAACACCCAGTAATGAACAGGACAAAACTAATTTCTTATCATTTTGTCTGCCTTCATCTTCAGCTCCTCCATCTTCTAGATTGCTTTTTTCAGGTCCTTCAGCTCCTTTGGCTTCTCAGGTATCTTCCTCTGAGTACGCCCTCTAGTTCTAGTACCTGGGCCTACATTCCTAGCATCATCTTCAATAATGATGGTCATTTTTTCCAGCTGGTTTTTCTCCAGGTAGTTGTGAAGCATGTTCAAGTTGATGATAGCCGCATTGAGTCCTTCATTGTTGTGGCTCAGGACTTCGTTAATCATTTTCCCATTGTTGCTAACTTTGACCTTAATTTCTTAACCTTGTTGTCAACGATTTTGTTGATTTTGGCAGTTATCGCCGCCTTCCAATTTTTATTGTTGACCTTATCTAGAATCTTGTTCTCTAGCTTCTCCAGCTTCGTGTTCAGGGTTTCCGTAGTTTTCTCTAGAGTATGAAGGTGAAGCTTTATCTCCTGCATCTCCTGATTGATCCAATCCTGAGGAATACTCTGACCTTCATCATTGTTAGCCTCATCCAGATTCATAGCATCCCCCAGGGAAACGATGGTATCCCCCTTTTGACTTTTTTCCTCCTTAATGGCATTCTGATCAGTACTGGCATCCGTTTCTTTTTGTTCCTCCTCTTTTTCATCTATGACAGGAGATTTCTGACTAGTTTCAATTTCCTCTTCATCTTGCCCCTCCAAGTGGCCCAAAGAATCCTCCTTTTGGGTTTCTTCATCCTCTTTACTAGCCAAGTCCGATCTTTCCTCATTATCCAAGTGGGTGTCAATTTTTTCTTCTTCAACAGGGAAATCCAGAGCTTCATTCTTATCAACCTCAAGAGGGGAAACCTGGGCCTCTTCTTCCTTCTCCTCAGCTCCTTCCTCTTCTTTTTCATCATCATGGTAGTCCCCATCTTTCCCTTCTTCATCTTCCTCCTTCTCATCCTCTATTATGACAACCCTATCCTCTTCCTTCTCAGTGTTATCACTTTTCCTGTCCTCTTTTTCCTCACTTCCAGAATCCACCTCCACATTTTCATCCTTAGCATTTCCTATTTCCAAAGAAATAGGGCTTTTTTCCTTAGTTTCTTCTTCACTACTATCGGGGCTTTTTTCTTTATTTTTCTTCCTCTTTTTTCCTTCTTCTTCACTACAGTCAAAGATTTTTCCCTTGTTTTTCTTCTTCTTTTTGCTAGATTCGGCCTTTCTATCCCCCTCAATAGTCTTTGAATTTTTGCTTTTGACCCTTTTAAGAATTGGGTCCGGTATAAAATCTCTGGCATAGTCAGAAATAAGGAGGATCAACGCCTCATGCAACATCAAGTTCTTCTACTTCTTCCTATGCTCAGTGATGCTACTACTCAGGGAGCTCAAAAGAAAATACGGGAAGGAAATCCTCTTGTTATGCCTAAAGTGGTTAGCCAAGATGAAATGTTGGTTGTAGATTTTGGAATAGCGCCCATCAAGTGTGAAATACTCAATCATAACCTTCAACATTTTAGCCCATAAATACTTTATTTTGGTGATATCTACATAATCCCCTTTCCCTTTTGTCTTGAGGGCCTTTTCATCAGCTAAGAGGGAGTGTTGATGTATGTAGCATCGTTTAGATAAATAATATTGACTGTATGATTATTACGAGAAATGATATATATATATATATATATATATATATATATATATATATATATATATATATATATATATATACACACACACACACATTGATATATATGTATATATAAAGTTAGATTATAATTATTCTCATAATAACTAAATAGTGAAATTGATAAAATAAATATTATTATTATTATTATGTAAATATTAGAGAAATTAATATAATACTATATATATATATATATATATATATATATATATATAATCATAATTGTCATTATATTAATTACATAATAATGAATAGACATGTCCCATGAAGGGACATATCTCTTCTTGGATCATTCTTAATATAAATGCAAGAGATTGTTGTATTTGGAAAACACATACATTGAGATAGTGTTATTACATTTGCAATGATCCTAAAACTTTAACATCAAGAAATGGTAGACACCCATCCAAAAGAAAAATATAAGTCTATGTCTTAAAGGAGTTAAAGAAAACCTATTTTTCCTTTTTAGTAATTAAAAAGTTATATATCATAAATAAAATATATAAATTGTTGTTATTCTATTGACATAAGTTGTAGAAGAAAGGGAAAATTTTTTTATTTAATAACAAAATAAAGATGTTCGAGAGTGTTTATCAAAGTATTTTTTTCTCTTATTACACTTTAAAAAATAATTGACAAGGGTAGAGTAACAACTAAACATCTCACAAAATTTTATATTTCTATAAACAGAATGGCATGTTTAAAATCTACGTCGTTGGGAAAGAGTTGTGGTAATATTTCTTTTCTAACCAGCACTTGCCTTGATATTTCATTAATGACCATCTTTTGCTTTGATGTTTCATCAGGAATCTTTGTTATAGCTGCCAATTTGAGATCCATAGAGGTAACTTGAATAGAAGTCAATTTCTCAGAATTCATGGTTGATTTCAACAAGAAACAACATGAAAAAATATATGATAAATAAAAAATAGAACAAAAATTAATTAAAGAAATCATAACATCATTGGAAAAATGATGTACCAGCCTGCAAATGTTTCTCGAATGTAGTTGGGTCACGCAGCTTATTGATCCTTGAATAATGTAGTGAAAAGCTTTTTCAAAGTTCCCCTTTTCTTCTTTGATAAGAATGTTTAACTTTTCATATGACATACAAGCGTAATCATCTAGCAACTGTAGACATTCTTTTATGAACATTTCAATTTTTTAAATTGGGAAAGTGCATTGAACTTTCGGTAGTTGGTTATCTGGTCTCAAAATGTAGATATCATTTAAAGACTAGATAGCCCACCACAGAGCCCTGCAACTACCCAATGCAGATATCTAATTTGATTAATAATATCTCCTCTAATTTATGTTGCTTCTCCTGATTGAAAAAAGTTATCAGACAATTCAAGAAAAGCACTACTGAGAAAACATTGAAAAAAGCATGTAAAGCAACATATATTAATGTAACTGACCTTAGTATCAATCTTTTGAGTGTAATCGTAAACAAATTTTAAAAATTTGCCTCCACTCTGGATAATGGGATCCCAATTTGAGAGCTTGTCTGTATGAGAACTTGTGGAGGGAATATCTTGTCTATGCTACAAAACAAGAAGAAGAAATGAACACTACTAAAGACCTCTCATCGTTATTTTTCTCTTTGGATTGAAAGAAGATCAAGCTTATACTAACCTTTTGAGCCGTCTTTCTGACATCTTCAATGGTTTTGATAAAATCCTCTGCTTGGCTTTCAAAGTTCCTTGTTTTGAAGTTGCTGATAACTTCTTCGAGTGTGGGCGGTGGCTTTTTGGAAGGTTGTGCTTGAAGATTTTACAAAAGAATAAATTCTAAAAAATAACTTTTATTGTAGCTCTATATCAAAAATATTACAAATGGCTGAATATATAGAATTCATAGCCATAGGAAAAACATGAAAGAAAACTAGATACACATGTATCTAGACAGGTTTTATTTGCTAAGGAATAAAACTAAAAAAACAAAGAAAACTAAATTCTAAATATAAATATGCAAATCTTTGCACATTCCTTATTTCCATAAAAATAAATAAAACTAACTAAAAACTCTTCAAAAAACACTTTTTCCAGCATCACTTATCCACATACTCCCCCTTGATGTTGAGAGGGATAACAATTCGATCTCTGAGTGTCAAAAACTGATCCTTTGCAACCACCTTCGTGAAGATGTCCACGATTTGTGCCTTTGTATTGATGTATTTCAATTCAATTGCATTCTTTTGTACCAAATCTCTAATGAAGTGTTGTTTCAAATCAAAGTGTTTGGTCTTGCTATGATGAACCAGATTCTTGGACAATTTAATGCCACTAATGTTGTCACTAAAAATCACAGTAGGCTAAAACTGAATCTCACCAATTTCTTCAAGAAGCTTTCTGAGCCATAAAGCTTGTGTGCCTGCTAAAGTGACTACAACATATTCTGCTTCTGTAGAAGAGAGAGCAACCATACTTTGCTTCTTTGAACTCCATGTGATTAAACCAGAGCCCAAAGAAAAATAATTACCAGATGTAGATTTCTGGTCATCCAAACTACCTCCCCAATCGGAATCACTAAAGCCAACAAGCTCAAATTTTTTAGAAGAATAGTGAATTCCAAAATCAAGAGTGTTTTTCACATACCTCAAAATTCTCTTGGCTGCCTTCATATGTTCTTCTGATGGATTTGTCATATACCTTGAAACCAATGAAACTGAGTATGCAATATCAAGCCTTGTGTGAGTTAGAAACATCAAACTACCAATAATACTTCTATATGATGTCTCATCAATAATATCAACACCATCATCTCTACATAATACAACTCCATGAGCAATTGGAGTAGAAAGAGGTTTACAATCAGCCATATCAAATTTCTTTAGCATATCCTTTGCATACTTTGTTTGACAAACAAAAATTTCATTTTCACGTTGATAAACCTCCATTCCCTAAAAATACTTCATGAGACCCAAATCTTTCATTTAAAATTCATTCATCATAGCAACTTTGAATTCCTCTTTCATCTTAGAACAACTACCCATATATAACAAATCATCAACATACAAACTCACAATGATAATATCATTACCTTCTTGCTTGTAACCAAGGGTAGGCTCACTCTTACTTCTTTGAAAGCCATTCTGCTGAAAATATCCATCAATCCTTGCATACCATGCACATGGTTCTTGCTTGAGGCCATACAAAGCCTTCTTTAGCTTATAAACATGATCTTCTTTGCGTTTAACTTCAAAACCTTGTGTCTGTCCCACATATACTTCCTCTTCTAAGTACCCATTTAGAAAAGCACTTTTCACATCCATGTGATGAATAGTCCATTTCTTTTGAGTTGCAAGTGAAATAAGCATTCTAATAGTCTCTTGTCTTGCTACTGGTGCAAAAGTTTCTTCATAATCAATACCATACCTTTGAGTGAAACCTTTAGCAACCAATCTTTCCTTGTATCTTTCCACACTCCCATCACTATTATATTTGATCTTGTATACCCATTTCGTGCAAATCTTCTTCTTCTCATGCAGAAGCTCTACAAGTTCTCATGTCTCATTCCTATCAATGGAATCCATCTCTTCATTAATTGCTTGCATCCAAACCTCATTAGTACATGCATTTTCAAAACATGATGGCTCAAAATCAGCTTTAGCAAGTAATGCAAAATTTATTGTCTCACCTATTGGATCTTCTTCATGTTCTTGATTTTGACTTCTTTGATAAATATCACTTAATCTTCTTACCCTTATTGTATAACTTGGACTTGGGGATGAACTCGCACTTGAATTTGATGAGAGACTGCTTGGTGGACTAGGAGATCTTGAAAAAGAACCATTAGTTGGCTGCTCATGATCATTATTATCAATAATATAATCATCCAAAATAGATTTTGGCTTTTCAACATGGCCTTTTTGATGACCATAAACTCCCCCTTCATCAAAAATCACATCTCTTGAGACAAGAATCTTATTAGTAATGGGATTATACAATCTATAAGCTTTTCTCTCCTCACTATAACCCACAAAAATGCATGGTTCACTTTTAGCATCTAACTTTTATCTATTTTGATCAGGTATATGAACATAAGCCAAGCAACCAAAAACTTTGAAATGACTTACATTAGGCCTTTTCTCATACCATGCTTCATAGGGAGTCATCTTGTTTAGGGCACTTGTAGGACTCCTATCGAGAATATAGACTGTTGTAGTAACTGAATTAGCCCAATAAGTATTGTTCAAACCCTTGGTTTGTAACATGCTCCTTGCCATTTCTACCACAGTACAGTTCTTTCTTTTAGCCACTCCATTTTGTTGAGGTGTGTAAGCAGTTGTGAGTTGTCTCTTGATCCCATTCATCTCACAAAAATTTTGAAAATCTTTGGAGCAATACTCTCCTCCATGATCTATTCTCAAACATTTGATTGTATTTCCTTTCTCATTCTCTACACGAGCTTTAAACCTCTCAAATGTATCACGAGCTTCATCCTTAGTCTTCAAAAAATAAACCCAACACATGCATGAGTAATCATCAATAAAAGTGATAAAATATGATGACTTACCCAAACTTTGTGTTTGCATAGGACCACAAATATCAGAATGAATAAGCTGAAGTGGGTGATGAGCCCTCCATGCATTTCCTTTTGGAAATGATTCTCTTGCATGCTTCCCTTTTGCAAATCCCTCACAAATTTTGTTGTGCTCTTCAACCTTAGGCAATCCAAGAACCAATGCATTTGATGTTAGAATCTTCAAACTATGAAAATTCAAATGACCATATTTGAGATGCCACAACCAACTTTTATCCTCATAAGCCATATTCACAAGTTGATTGTCATTTTCACCAAACTTCAAGGGAAACATCCTATTCTTTGTCATAGGAACAACTATAATCACTTTATTGCCTTGATTCTTATCATAGATAGTACATTTCATATTTTCAAATACTTGACTCTATAATTCTTCTCACGTAGCTTCCCAACACTCAATAAATTATGCTTCAATTTTGGAGTATAATAGATATCTTGAACACTTTTCATACCTTCTTTTGTCTGAACTTCCATGGCTCCTTTGGCTACAACCTCCACCGTATTATTATTACCAAGAGTAATATTGGATCTATAGCCATCATAAAGCTTTGAAAAAATATCCTTGTTACCAAACATATGGTTAGAGCACCCAGAATCCAAATACCAAACATCACTCATATTATTTTCAGCTTTGTCATAACACAAGAATAAATTACCTGAGAAAGGATCCTCATCTTGTTGAGCATAATTTGCATTATTGTTACCTGATTTCAGTCTACACTCTTTCTCATAGTGTCCATACTGATTGCAATGGTAACATTGAATGTTTCTTTTATCAAATCTACCTCGGCCTCTTCCTCCTTGAGCACCTCCTCTTCCTCTAGTTCCTCTTGAAAAGTTCTGGTTTTGACCCCTTCCTGAACCTCTGTGGTTGTTATTGTTGCTGATAGCACCATCATTCTTTGAAATTTGCAATTAGGAAGCAAAAGCCTTCTCACTAATGCTCGTAGAAGTGTCCCTTATTCTATCCTCATGTGATATGAGAGATCCAGCTAGCTCATCATACTCCAAGGTGGCTAAATTTTTACTTTCTTCCATAATAATTGCTATAGTATTCCATTTTGGGGTTAGAGATCTCAATGCCTTCTATATCACATGCTCTTGGCTCATAGGTTCACCCAAAGTGGCCATTTTATGAACCACATCCTTGACTATTACACAAAAATCTCCCACATTCTCACTTTCCTTCATCTTCAAATTCTCATATTCTCTCTTCAAGGTTTGTAGTTTCACAACCTTGATCTGGTCATTGCCATGGTAAGCATCTTTTAGAGTCTTCTAGGCATCCTTTGTTGTCTGTGCATCAACAATTCTGGGAAACAAGCTCTTCTCAAGAGCCATTTGAATGTGAAATAGAGCCATTGCATTCTTCTTCTCAGCTTCCTTCTTCAATCTCCTCTCATTAGCTATGAGATCATCCCAATTCTCAGGTTCTTCATATCCTAATTCAACGATCTCCCAAAAATCTTTTCCTATCAAAAAGGTCTTCATCTTGATTGACCAATATTGATAATCAACTCCATCAAATTCTAGAATTTGCAAATTATTTGCCATGCTGAAACCTTCACAATCCTAAAGCTCTGATACCAAATGAAGATTTTACAAAAGAATAAATTCTAAAAAACAACTTTTATTGTAGCTCTATATCAAAAATATTACAAATCGCCGAATATATAGAATTCATAGCCATAGGAAAAATAGGAAAGAAAACTAGATACGCATGTATCTAGATAGGTTTTATTTGCTAAGGAATAAAACTAAAAAAATGAAGAAAACTAAATTCTAAATATAAATACGAAAATCTTTGCACATTCCTTATTTCCATAAAAATAAATAAAACTAACTAAAAACTCTTCAAAAAACACTTTTTCCAGCATCACTTATCCACGGTGCTGGTGTTGAGGAGGAGATAAATGTGTTAGGATGATTGGGAGGAAACGTTGATTGATTCATGGAAGTAGTCACAACATGTTGTGATAAGGATGTGCAGGGATTTATAGAAGGATCTTTTTATGTGTGCATATTGCATATTCATGGTATTTGCCTTTAATTTGCAATATGCTTTTACTATAACGACATATTTACAACTTATAAGCTGCTCAATGTAGATACATGCCTTAAGTTTTTAACATATGCTAATTATGTTTTGCATTGTACTTCTGACCAAAAAAAAAGAAGCATTCCAAATCTAATCACTAAATATTTTTAAGGGACATAGATCTAAAAAAAAGTGTAAAGAATATTGCATAAAACAAAACATAACTTTCCTTGGAGCTAAAGAAAGTCATCCAACAAGTTCAAACTACCAAAAATTGTGCAAAAGTTAGCTATTGTCTTCAGCTCATCACAAGCTTTTCAAATATATTACAAATAGAGAATGGAAATTGAAACTAAATTGAAACAACAAACAAAATCTGATTCCAATCAGGGGAGAATGTAGTGGTTCAGTGTATCCCATTTCCAAGTAAACAACATCTGATTCCAATTAGGGGTTTATGAGAAATGGGCAGGATGCAGTGAATGGTAAGAAATGGGTTGATTGTGGCAACCAAAACTCCACAGTTGAACACCATGCAACACCTATGGTGTGAAATATAGGTCTGGAAAAATTCACTAGAGTACATAACTGTTGCAAGTCCTACTTTTTTGGTTGATAAACACTTATTCCCAAAAATTGGAAGGCCTAAAAGGATCTTGTCTATGATGAAAAAAAAACACATGTTGCTTCCAAATTACAAAATGTTCATGTGTTGAACCATCACAAAATGGATTGAGGAATCAACCAAAATCTTCTCTCTCGTCATGTTTCTAAGCAAGTGAATTCTGATCCGTAAAAATAGATTCAAAAGACAAACTATGGGTCATTAGTTAAAGGTGTTGAAGGCAATGAAGGTAAGGAAATGCATGCACTATAGCATTAAAAAAACCCCACAATTGAGAAATAGAGAAATGGGTCCAAAGGCAGTATGCAATGTCTATGGGGTGAAATATATAGGGATATAAAACTTCTACTAGAATACAGAGTTGCTGGTTGCCCTACATGTTTAGCCAATAAACACTCAAACTCCAATAAAAATGTCTTTGAAATAACGACTCAAAAGGAATTAGCAGCCCAACCTTCAAAGCACATTTTGGTTTCCAAACACAACCTTCTTATATGAAAACATCACCAAAATCTATCAAGATTAATTATTGAGGAGTTGAGACATTCAAATCTCATCTTCGGCTTACTCTAAGGTGACAGGTTGGTATCCTCCAATGTTAACACCTGTTAAAAATAAGTTGTCTCTTATTTTTTCCAAATTTGTTTTTTGAAGGAACTTCTTCTGAACATTTCAATTCAATAGGCAGTAGGTTAGATTCAAATTAATGAAAAGGCAGTCATCATACTGTCAAATAATTACATTTGCAACAAATCTATTAAATAAGAATTAATCATTTGGGAACAGCAAATGACTGGTTAGCATTTTGGCTTCAATGTACACATGCTTACTGCCTAAAAATTATCGTTGTAATCACTTTCATTTCAAAGTCCATTCCTTTTTCTCTTTGTGCAAATAGCTATGACATTGGTCTTCAACATTTTTCTTTGCTTTGTTTCAATCCCTGAAAAATTTATGTAAGCTTTAACGCTTCTTGTGTTTCGAGGAGCGGAAGTGTGTACATTCTAGTGTGTTTTCCCTTAGGCCTCGTTTGTTTGCGGGAAGATGGCTAGAATTGGAAGTGGATAATTAGGTTTTGACCTGAATCCGCTATTTGGAATGTTAATTTTGAAAATTGGGTTATACCATCAAAACTCGAATATACCACCAAAATGGGCGGCACCATCTTCCCACCCAATAGGTGGAATTCGAAATTATAATCTGGTTTTGGAATTTTATGAATCCCATTTAATTTTCCATCGGGTCCATGGTCTTCTTGGAATCTATTTTGGGGTTTGTGTCTACATTTTCATTTCCATGTTTTACCGTGTCTGCATTTTCATTTTCGTCTGCCTCAGCTCTGCAGGGTTTTCGAAGGGGTTTTCTGCATTTTTCATTTTCCTGTTCTCACAGGGTTTCATCTCCTACAACAGGTATGGGTGCTTACATTATATCTATGAATGCTTTGTTTGATGCCACTTTGATGCCCTATGTTCACTGATTCACTTTGGCCCTGTGGGTGTTTGATGCCACTTTGATGCCCTATGTTCACTGATTCATGTTTGATGGCCTATGTTCACTGATTCACTAATGTACGATGCCACTTTCTATCTCCCGCTCTTCCTCTTTTATTTCTAGGGTTTTCCAAGATCTTCATGAATGGATTTTCCTTATCATGTTAACACACATGAGGCGTACTGGGTATCCTCTAAACACACAACATCCATGAATTGTCATTGTAATCTATATTCCCAGTGCTCCGTACACCAGAGATTAATAAATTTGATTTCGAATACGAAGGCTTCATATCGCAGGTAGAATGAAGAATTATCCTTTGTTGTTATTTCCCCAACTCCATCTCATGGTTCCCGATCCTTATATTGTTCATTGTGTATTCTGAACCATTGAATTGTATTTTTAGCAAATGGTTGGCTCTGATTTAAAAGTATATTTATAAATCTATGTAAGGGTCTTCTTTCCTTCCTTTTGTACATGAGCTATGATTTCCTCTTTTTCTACCCCCATTACCATCTAAGTATGTTGGTCCTATGGGTTATCCATCTTGGCTTTCTCATTCTATCTTCCTCCCCCTCAACACTCTATTTTTATTCTCTGGTTTTCGAAGGGGTTTTTTGCATTTTCATTTTCCTGTTCTCCTAGGGTTTCATCTCCTACAACAGGTATGGGTGCTTACATTATATCTACGAATGCTTTGTTTGATGCCACTTTGATGCCCTATGTTCACTGATTCACTGTGGCCCTATGGGTGTTTGATGCCCTATGTTCACTGATTCATGTTTGATGGCCTATGTTCACTGATTCACTGATGTACGATGCCACTTTCTATCTCCTGCTCTTCCTCTTTTATTTCTAGGGTTTTCCAAGATCTTCATGAATGGATTTTCCTTATCATGTTAACACACATGAGGCATACTGGGTATCCTCTAAACACACAACATCCATGAATTGTCATCATAATCTATATTCCTAGCGCTCCTTACACCAGAGATTAATAAATTTGATTTTGAATATGAAGGCTTCATATCGCAGGTAGAATGAAGAATTATCCTTTTTCGTTATTTCCCCAACTCCATCTCATGGTTCCCGATCCTTATATTGTTCATTATGTATTCTGAACCATTGAATTGTATTTTTTGCAAATGGTTGGCTCTGATTTAAAAGTATATTTATAAATCTATGTAAGGGTCTTCTTTCCTTCCTTTTGTACATGAGCTATGATTTCCTCTTTTTCTACCCCCATTACCATCTAAGTATGTTGGTCCTATGGGTTATCCATCTTGGCTTTCTCATTCTATCTTCCTCCCCCTCAACACTCTATTTTTATTCTCTGGTTTTCAAAGGGGTTTTTTGCATTTTCATTTTCCTGTTCTCCTAGGGTTTCATCTCCTACAACAGGTATGGGTGCTTACATTATATCTACGAATGCTTTGTTTGATGCCACTTTGATGCCCTATGTTCACTGATTCACTGTGGCCCTATGGGTGTTTGATGCCCTATGTTCACTGATTCATGTTTGATGGCCTATGTTCACTGATTCACTGATGTACGATGCCACTTTCTATCTCCTGCTCTTCCTCTTTTATTTCTAGGGTTTTCCAAGATCTTCATGAATGGATTTTCCTTATCATGTTAACACACATGAGGCATACTGGGTATCCTCTAAACACACAACATCCATGAATTGTCATCATAATCTATATTCCTAGCGCTCCTTACACCAGAGATTAATAAATTTGATTTTGAATATGAAGGCTTCATATTGCAGGTAGAATGAAGAATTATCCTTTGTCGTTATTTCCCCAACTCCATCTCATGGTTCCCGATCCTTATATTGTTCATTATGTATTCTGAACCATTGAATTGTATTTTTTGCAAATGGTTGGCTCTGATTTAAAAGTATATTTATAAATCTATGTAAGGGTCTTCTTTCCTTCCTTCTATACATGAGCTATGATTTCCTCTTTTTCTACCCCCATTACCGTCTAAGTATGTTGGTCCTATGGGTTATCCATCTTGACTTTCCTATTTTGTCTTCCTCCCCCTCAACACTCTATTTTTATTCTCTGGTTTTCGAAGGAGTTTTCTATATTTTTGTTTTCCCATTCTCGCAGGGTTTCATCTCCTGCAATAGGTATGGGTGCTTACATTATATCTACGAATGCTTTGTTTGATGCCACTTTGATGTGGGTGTTTGATGCCACTTTGATGCCCTATGTTCACTGATGCCCTATGTTCACTGATTGACTGTGGCCCTATGGGTGTTTGATGCCCTATGTTCACTGATTCACTGATGTACGATGCCACTTTCTATCTCCCACTCTTCCTCTTTTATTTATAGGGTTTTCCTATATCTTCATGAATGGATTTTCCTTATCATGTTAACACACATGAGGTGTACTGGGTATCCTCTAAACACACAACATCAAATTTATTAGATTTTCTTTGAAGGAATTAAGAAAAACATAATGTATGAAAAGCTTACATTTAAAAATGAACAAAGATAATTTCAACTAGTAAACACATCTTAGTGGGGCTTGAACTTGTGTCATCACCATTTTAATGACTCTACATTACCACTTATCATTGAATTCATTTTCTTGTCTTTTCCTTCTGATTTTTTTTTTATATTGATACACTTACCGTAGTGATAGCATTTTCTTGAAAGTCATGTCGAACTTCTAGGATTTCCCTTTGTTCATTTTTAAATGTAACTATGTTGGGAAATGGTTGAAGCAGTGAACACTGTATGGTGAAAATGTGACCACACTTCTATGAATCCTTACATGCAAGAAAACTCAACAATGAGCCCTCACAAATTGATCCATAGCCCTCACAATGAGAGATTCCAAATCAAAGACAAGGGCAACAATGCCAATATCCCCAAATGGAATCAAGATATGCAATGCAATGCAAACTAATATGAATATACAAGATTAATCTATCAAAATGAAAGTACAATGCAACTATGAAAAGAAATAGCAATGGATTACAATTCCCCTAATTAAGCTATGTGAGATTAATTTATTGCATAAAAATAAACTAAGCTAACATGCCATGATTATGCAACTAAGAAAGCAAATATGCAACTAGAATGTAATGCAACAACAATGTCTTCAAAGAGCTCCAAGTGACCTAGAAAACTTGCAGCATAACAATAGCATAAAGATGATGGATATGAAAATGAAGGAGAGAGCTCTCCTTTTATAAAAAATGAGGTGAAATGGACCATTGAGATTAAGAGGCAAAAGACTTAATCAACGGTGGAGAAAAATGGAAGCTTGATCCTTGTGCACAAATATCCTCCAATAAGAAAATAGGAGCTGACTTTAGTGTCCATATGAGACAAAAAATATTTTTTCCCTTTTTATAAAATAAGAATGATGCTTTATTTGTGCAACTTAGGATAAGATGAAAAATGAGGGCTTTTTATTTATTAAAAGGGGAGGAAATATTCCTTTTAAATAAATAAAAACTTAGGATAAAATGGTTAATCCAAGGATAAAAATCTAATATATGATCGAAACTAAGATTTGATCAAGAAATTGATAATGTTGAAAATATTGATTATTTATAAAACTGATTCAGGATTGATAAATCAAATAAATGGGGCCCAAAGTCTAGGCGACCATTTTTGGGTGCATACATTGGCCCCTCTTTGACTAATGTGTGATCGATTTGGGAACACATGTAGTCAAAGAATGAAGTTAAAATGTGAGATTGATTTGGGATCACCAAACAACTCAGATATGAGGTCGATTCAGGATCACATCCGGACAAAGCATAAACAAAGGCCTTTGAACATGAGGTTGATTCGGGATCACATTCAAAGTAAGAGATAAGAATCTCAAATTTGAGCAAAAGCTCACAAAAGATGTCTGAATCAGGAAAATCAAGGAATCAGGGATGAGAATCCCATAAATACTACCCCCTCAAAATTGAAATTGAAATCGGATGAAGAGGAACAACAAAATCGATAAGGTTGATCAAATCATAAGGAAATCATAATCGAAGGTAAAGGTCAATAGATTAACCATTAGGCAATGAAACATGCCCCAGTGATGAAGTAGAAGAATAGAAATAGAAGACTAGAAATAGAGTGAATGAAAGACTAGAAAATGGAGAGACATGAAAAGGAAGAAATTTCATCAAAGATCGAAGAATTATGCCTCAACAGGTCAGTCAACTACCCAAAAGAAGGAAAAAAATTTGAAATGCGATTTTGACTATCAAGATGACCTTGGATTTTGATTTCGAGTCCAAAAATGGATCCAAGACGTCGAAATTAGGTAGGGGTGCAATTTTTGCGCAATTCTGAGGTGTTCTAAAAATTAGGTCAAAAAGTCAAAATGCTATAGGAATAGAAAATGATGTGATATGAAAGACAAGAAGCGAAAAACATGATCAAGAAGAAGCGAAAGGTGAGCACAGTTGATTAACAAGTCCACGTAAGATGAAAAGGAGAGCTCTCTCCATATGCAAGATGCAAAACTAATCTACCATGAACCTAAGAATGCAAGCTATATGAAAAGTGGTTGACTTGCAAGGTCACAACACCTATAGATGTCTAATTATCATCATCGAGTGTTATTGGTAGCATTGTAAGATCATACAATGCACACTAGTATAACTATGTGGATCTGAATATGATCTATATCAGATAGGAGTGTGGAAATCTCACCTAGGCACCAAAGACATGTAGGTCAAGATGACTAATGCAGTGAGATTACCTAAGTTTGATATGGTGAAATTATGCTTGTATCAAGATACATGAAAGTCATGATCTAGAAGCATGCACTCGCACAACAGTCAAGGATAATATCTTGTCAATCCATAGTGTCAAGTAAGACCAGCATAAATGCTCATGACAGTTAGGATCAACAAAATGTACCCATAAGCAGATAAAGAAAGAAAACATGTTCTCATACCCTCAGTCTTCTAGCTATGCATCATCGAAAACTTCTCAGGGAGAGACCACTCATCAAAGAAATCCTCATAGATAGCACACAAAGAAAAATAAAGTCAACATATCTCAAGCGAGTTGATTGTTTAAGTGTGTGTGTGTTGGTCATAGAGTCAAACTCTGGTCATCACATCTATCAATGAGAAATATCGCATCATACTTAGACTGGTGGGTAAGACATCTGATAAGTGTTGAGAAACACTCGATGCTAGGGTAGTGTTGAAAAAAACTATTTAGGGTAGTGTTGAAAAACACCTGTTTTGAAATGCCCCAAGAGACACACGCACCTAAAAGACCAATGCTAACAGTTATGCCCCCTAGACAAAGATAAAGACCAATTCCAGACCACGCCAAATAAGGTCAAGACATGATGGAGAAAGGTTCAATGTCGAGGACGCATGCTAACAAATAGGAGTGCAAAGGCCTCAAGTAGCGCCTGTTTCCAGGTTTTTACCACTTGGAATCTTTTTTCATTTTTTAATTTTTTTCTTTTTTTGTATTTTTGCTACCAAGGTGCCTATTTCCAGGTTTTCACCAAGGCGCTTTTTCTATTTTTTTGAATTTTGAATTTTTTTGTATTTTTTCAGGACTTTTTATGCTTTTTAGGATTTTTTCAGCATCATATATCAATTTTTTTGGTATTTCTTTAAGATCAATAAGTATGTACAAAGGATGCCCCCAGACAAAATGGGCATCAAACTCCCAAGCAAGATCACATCATGTAGTCCCAATGTCTAGCAAGGTGGGGAACAAGAGGGATTAACAAGCTGGTGACTGAGATGGAGGAAAGGAGAATGAAGGCAAATGGAGGGAAGAAATTCTCAAGGTCAAACTCCTCAAAAGTACCCAAGTTAGGGAAAAATTATCATGCAAAACACATTTGGATAAGTAATGAAAGGCCAGCATAGGATAAGCCACAAAAACACACTGCAAAAGAAGGAAGGATGTAGTCCAAAGGAGTAAACATGTCAAGAGGCTTCATAGCATCATTTTTTACTCTTTTTTATTAGATCAAGACCAAATGGGAAAAGGATAGCGAAAGGCTAGAATGAATAGAGGAAAATAAATATGAAGGCTAAACATGAATGAAATGAAAGCACGATCATCATAAGATAGCTCACAAGATAGCCAAATATTCATGTATAGGTCAACATTGTCAAGATCAAAGAGAAAAGACGGAATGAATGAAATATGTAGAAGAACTATGCATGACGCCTGATTGCCAGGTTTTCATCATGGTACTTATCCAAGGCACCACAAGAGAGTGGTTTTCACCATAGGACGAATTTATTTCTCTTTGTACTTTTGCTACCAAGGCACCTGTTTCCAAGTTTTCACCATGGCACATTTTTAATTTTTTAATTTTTTATTTTTTTTTTTCATTTTTTTAATTTTTTAATTTTTATTTGGAAGAAGGCAAACTTTTCAGATAATGCTCCTTGAAAGAATAAACCATAATATGCCAAAGATTCAAAATGATATGCTCAAAGATGTTGATAGGGAAAGGAAGATGGAAAAGAAAAATGGAGGATAAGGTTTTATGTAAAGCGAGTGAGGTTGGAAGATAGGAGGAATAGGCAAATGAGGAAAAATGATAGAAGGTAGAAGAATAATGAATGGAAGGATTGTGAAAGGGAAGATGAAAAGGAAGGAAAAATCAACATCAACATCAACACACACCTTGAAGGGTGGCGAAAGGATGGAGGAAACTTGAATGAAGGAATTCGTGAAGGAATATGATGAATGTTTAGCAGAGGTTGCGGTTTAGGCACATGGAATTGAAGAATATTTTTGGAAAAAGATGAAGTGGAAGCCTTTGGAAGCTTGAATGTCAATTTCACTTTTTGTTCAACATTAGACTCTTTCAAGAGAGACTTTGGAATCCATATAGTCGTAGTCTTTTCATTTCCTTTTGATGATTTAGAGAGAATATCTTGAATGATGGATTTTGGAACCCATACTTGTCTTGTAGTTTTCTTCTTACATATGTCTTTTGACTTTATGCCCCCATTTCAATTAGAGGAGACATGGTGATCTTCATTTTTTGATGAATTCTTGTATTGCTTCTTTTTCTTGTATTGAACATTCAAGTTACTTCCAAAAGACTTGGGACTTATGGAGGAAGAAGGATAATATGACTGGTTTAGATAGGTGGATGGATGAAAAAGATTCAAGGGTATGTATCTATGTTGATCTTGAGGAAAGATAGGAGATGGAGGGACGTAAAGACCCAAAATGGATGATGAATTAGGAGAGTTAGGAGGGGAAAGTGAAGGGACATAAGGGCCCAAGATGGAAGGAAAACATGAAGCCTTTGGTATTGGTGGAGGAAGTCCAAGGATAGAAGTGGAAGATGCAAAAGGATAATCAATAAGTTCATCAGCATCAATATGACAACCAAGGACATCAACATCTTTAGAGTGAGCATTAAGATTTTCAACAGGATCATGCACATCTTGAATAAGAGCACCTTCTTTGATAGGATCATTCAAAGCTTGCGAAGACTTAGGAAGAGAAGAAAGTGGAAGTGAACATGGAGCGGTAGAATAAAAAGATGGAAGACTTTGATCTTGACAAAGAACTTTGGATAGCATAAGCACATCATTTTTCTCTTGATTTTCAATAGGCTTAACATCGGAAGTAACAACACCATTGTTAATAACCTTAATGGAAGTATCATCTTTGGAAAGCGCAAGTGTAGTAAGGTTATTTTGATTATCAATAAGCTCAATGGTGTAAGTAGTAGCTTGATCTTGCTTAGGAGATGGTGGAATGAATGCGGAAGAGCGTAAAGGATCAAAAGAACCATGAAACGAATAAGAGACATCATGAAAAGAATTGGATGACATGGAGGGTTCTTGATCTTGATCTTTTTTTATATTCTTTTCTTCATCATTTTTAGAGTCCTCTTGACATGGAGCCACTTCTAAGGACAAGGAAGCAAGTTGGAATTGTATGGAAGACTTTGGAAGAGATGGTGAAGGACCAGCTAAAGCAGGCATTATAGTGCACAAAGGCTTAGGCTCTTTGGGTTTAGCATTATCGAAAGTATTTTCAGCCAAGTGAAGGTTAGCTTGAGTTTCTTTAAGAGATAGCCCTTGAGGATAACTATAGGGAACTGCATGAAAAACATTAGGATCTTTGTTGGATCAAGGATTTGTGATAGATTTGGAAGACTCAGAAGCTTTAGAAAATGTATGGGTATTGGAGGAAGTAGGGGATGGAAGGGAACCATCACAAGACAAAGGTTCAACATTAACATGATCTTGCTTGAGAGTGTCATCTTTATTTTTAGCATGAATGTTCTTAGAGGAAAAATTCTCATAGTATCTACATTTATAATCAGCATTAAAAGCTTTCTCTTCTTTAATAGAAGTAGATGTATCATATTGTTCACAACAAATATCATAATTTCTCTCAAAATTAGAGTCATATGGATCACCATCATGATCTTTCCAATATGAGGACCCATTTCCAGTAAGCACAAGGACATGACTAGGAGGACTCTTAGGAATAGAGGTGTCATAGGTATCACTACATTGTCCATTATCATAGTCATCATAGTCATCATAGGTGGGTGCGTCACTCTTCATGGAAGAGGTATCATAAAGACTATCACATTGCTCATTATGGTATGTCTTGTGAAGAGAAGTAAGACTCTTTGAAGAAGTAGATGAAGAATGAGATCATGAAGAAGAGGAAATTGAAGACTTAGTGTAGGAAGAAGACTTGGATAATGAAGAATTCGAATAATGTTTAGAAGAGTCATGATAAGATTTGGAAGATGAAGAATGTGAATAGTGTTTAGAGGAATCGTGATAAGATTTAGAAGATGAGGAATGATGAGAAGATTTAGAAGATGAAGAATATTTGGATGAGATCATGAGTATGATTCTAGCAAAGGCATTTGATTTAATCGATTTTTTTATTATTTTTGTCATAAATTCGTCACTCATGAAAATTTTAGAGGAACAACACTTTTTGAATACATCAATGAGCTCAAGATCATTCATTCTTAATAAAAGTTCCAAAATCAGATATTTGAGATTCATGGTTCTAGAAGAAGAAGAATCAAGCATAGGAGCAACAAAAGAGATAAAATAGAAGAAAATAGACTAGATAATAAGAGGAAAAGAATCAAGTAGAAGAAGAAGAATTTCTCATGGGAATAGAAGACTTCAGAAGAACATGAGAAATGGAGAAGAAAGAAGACTAAAAGTCATCTTGTGCAATTGATACCATAACGTTCATTGAGATTTTGAGCAACATGATAGCACCTAGGATCTGAGATCTAGACTGACCAAGGAAGACCAAGCTTCTAAGGAGAACTCACTACAGCAGGACGGAACTCAGTTTCAGTATTCCAATTAAATTTTTCAAAAGATTTCGCAATGATGATCAAGCACATAGAACAACAACCAGGGAGTTCAAGCAAATAGTCTTCAACCAATGGACAAGGGACAAAGCAACCTTGTGCATGAACAGAGATAGTGACTTAGTATGCTACTCCTTAAAGATTCTACTTGTGTATATTCTTGAAAATGTTTTAGCAGGCACATAGAACACAACAACACCTTAACAAACTATCTACAAGGATATACGTAGCTTTCTAAAAGGAGTCCTCGATATACGCAAGGTACGTGAGGCCCAAATTCGTAGATGAGAAGAATCCAAAATCACACAGCCGGGGGGAGACGGTAACCCAAATCTCCTCCTTCACTTCTCAAAGGTATAAAGTTCTTTGAGGCTTAGCCAAGAGTGATATCAAACTCAATTCCCAAGAGAGGTGTCTTTCGATTCACCACCCGCTATTTATATTCTGTCAGATTACAGAAGTTAAGATCATCCCTTGAGGTGGTGTGTCCCCAAGCAGACCTTCTAAAAATAAAATTAAGTAATTCACTATCAAAAGTATTTAAAGCACTAAAGGTGGAACACTTAACTCTTCAAGTAAATGTGAAGTGAGTCCAAAAGTGAAACATTTAACTCTTCAAGTGAATGTGAAGCAAGTCCAAAAGTGGAACATTTAACTCTTCAAGTGAATGTGAAATAAGTCTAAAAGCGGAACATTTAACTCTTCAAGTGAATGTGAAGTGAGTCCAAAAGTGGAACATTTAACTCTTCAAGTGAATGTGAAGTGAGTCCACAAGGTGGAACATTTAACTCCTCACACAAACTCAAAGTGAGTCCAAAAGTGGGACATTTAACTCCTCACACAAACTCAAAGTTAGTCCAAAAGTGGAACATTTAACTCCTCACTCAAACTCAAAGTGAGTCCACACCTTAGAAAACTAATGAGATCAAGAAAGCATAAAAAATGAGAAACTTTGTGAAACATTTAACGCTCTTTTCAAGTAGACCCCTCCCCCATGTATGAATGTTGACCTTGCACCCAAAGGGAAAATAATGAGGGGTGATTAGAAATAAGCGAGTCCAACACCCAATTTAGCTAACAAGCTCAATCAAAAGTAATCTAAAGTTGCTTATCAATATTACTCACAAATGAAAAGGGGTTGAACAATGGAATATTTAAATTTCTAAGTAAACATAGAGTGAGTCCACAAAGTGGTGCATTTAACTCCTTATGTAAACAAGGAATGAATCCATGCCCTCAATCACTCAATGAGATATTTGATATTGGAACCAAGAATTACTTAAGGTTTAAACACAAGCATTCACTTACACAAACTTGTAAAAATAAATCTATATTCTTTCATTTCCCATTAAGAGCATCAATTGAAATGTGTTCTATGAAAGCATATAAAACACTCAAGCCAAACACATGAGAGGTTCAATTTTAATCCCAAAATCCAAATGTTGTAGAGATGGAACAAAGTACCTCAAGTCCAACGCAACACACTTAGTAGATTTTAAGCATTTTCCATGAAAGCAAGAGCACCTTCAAAACAACTTGTTAGACCAACAAAAGGTTAGGAAAATCTAAAATCTAATAATGGTTAGCACATAAAAAATTAGATAATCTGCAAAAATAACTGATCAAATGATAAAATCTGAAAATGAAATCATCATGGTTGGATTAGGCTCAGAAAGACCTTTCCAACGATATATCACACTTTGATTTTCGATACCGTTTGCAAAAATTTCTCAAAAATAGGTGCCCATTTTCCTGAGTGGCACGGATTTGAAAATGCTAAATTTTTTAAAATTTTTTTTCAAAAAGATAGCAGAGAACCCGAAACTTGCAAGATAAACAAAATAGATCACTGTCAAGTACAAGTGACAGTACAATCACCAAAAATGTCATGCGACACTTCGCTGTATACAGGTGCGACACTTTATTTCTGGTCGACAGTTCGCGCTGCGGCAGGCGACAGAACTCCTCAAACAATGTGACACTTTCTGTCAAACGGGGTGACACTTTTAACTGGTAAAGTGTCGCGCCGCTATACAAAGAACTGTCGTATGACACTGGTAAAATGTCGCGCGACACTCTGAGACAGAAAAACTAGAGACCAAAAATAAAACTGAAAATTGACGAATTTTTTTATGGAAATGCAAAAAATAAAGGACAAAGTTAAGCTACTTTGCCCCACGGTGGGCGCCAAAAATGTATGATGAAAATGTGACCACACTTCTATGAATCCTTACATGCAAGAAAACTCAACAATGAGCCCTCACAAATCGATCCATAGCTCTCTATGCATGGAGTTGCAAGATTTGTAAAATTGCTCTCAGCTAGAGCTATAAACTTATGACCTTGCTAGTCAACCACACAATGAGAGATTTCAAATCAAAGACAAGGGCAACAATGTCAATATCCCCAAATAGAATCAAGATATGCAATGCAATGCAAACTAATATAAATATGCAAGATTAATCTATCAAAATGAAAGTACAATGCAACTATGAAAGGAAATAGCAATGGATTACAATTCCCCTAATTAAGCTATGTGAGATTAATCTATTTCATAAAAAGAAACTAAGCTAACATGCCATGATTATGCAACTAAGAAAGCAAATATGCAACTAGAATGTAATGCAACAACAATGTCTTCAAAGAGCTCCAAGTGACCTAGAAAACCTGCATCATAACAATAACATAAAGATGATGGATATGCAAATAAAGGAAAGAGCTCTCCTTTTATAAGAAATGAGGTAAAATAGACCATTGAGATTAAGAGACAAAAGACTTAATCAACGGTGGAGAAAAATGGAAGCATGATCCTTGTGCACAAATATCCTCCAATAGAAAAATAGGAGTTGACTTTAGTGTCCATATGAGACAAAAAGTACTTTTTCCCTTTTTATAAAATAAGAATGATGCTTTATTTGTGCAACTTAGGATAAGATGAAAAATGAGGGCTTTTTATTTATTAAAAGGGGAGGAAATATTCCTTTTAAATAAATAAAAACTTAGGATAAAATGGTTAATCCAAGGATAAAAATCTAATATATGATCAAAACTAAGATTTGATCAAGAAATTGATAATGTTGAAAATATTGATTATTGATAAAATTGATTCAGGATTGATAAATCAAATAAATGGGGCCCAAAGTCTAGGCGACCATTTTTGGGTGCATACAAACATGTCTTAGGGGGGCTTGAACCTGTGTCATCACCATTTTAATGACTCTGCATTACCACTTATCATTGAATTCATTTTCTTGTCTTTTCCTTCCTCTAATTTTTTTGTATAGTGATACACTTACCACAGTGATAGCATTTTCTTGAAAGTCATGTCGAACTTTTGGGATTTCCCTTTGTTCATTTTTAAATGTAACTACGTTGGGAACCATTTGATGTTTCAGGTCCCATAAGTGAAGCAATAATCAGTGAAATATCAGAAGTTTTTCATGGTTGAAATTCCATATTGCATCCATAGAAATAAACATCATGACTAAGAGGAAGGTAGAGAGTTACCTTATTAATTTCTTAAAACTCCACTATCAACTACTCCAGCATGTTACTTAATTGATGATTTTAATTTGAAGAGATTGGCTGGTCTAACCAAACCTAAGAGATTTTCAGTTACTAGCGTCTTCATGTCTCAATTGTTCTGATAGCTAAAAAGTTTCTACTATTACTGAATCCGACACAGCTTATTTATAGAGATAGATTGTGGGTTTGATAAATCATCCATTTGTTCTTTACATTGTGTACATAGCATAGATTACTTGGCACACAATGGATACAAATCTTGTATACATAGCTTGTCATAGATACAAATCTTTCAAACACCTTTTTTGAGCTTTCCCTCATGCCAAGGATGCTTAAAAAAGTGGATCCATAGTCTCTTCTCTCCTTTTACATCTAAGATTTTTCTCTTACTTAATTACTTTGTTTGAGAATATAACCTAGTGACCTACTTACATTGCTAGAATTTATAGTTTCTTTGAAGCTTCTATTTTGTTTAACTATAGAAAGCTAGAAATAGTGTCATTGTCAATGTCAAAACTATTTGCTACTATCTCTCTCTTAATGATAAGTATGTGTACTTACCTTTATTTAGTTTTATATCTAGGCATTGGTAGAGAACTTGGCATTGAACTTCTAACATCTATAGAACCTTCTCAACTATTGTTGGAGTGCTCCACACATTGTGAGCAAAGTTATACCCAATGACCTTACTAAGAGATCATTTTCATTGATTCTCTACTGACAAGCCACTCATATATCTAGACCAACTTCTTACCTCCTCCTTCTTACTAAAGGGGATAAAATCTTTCCCCGTGGGAAGAACCTTTTGGGTCAACATCAAGTGGCATCAAGGTTTTTATTGTACCTCTATCACTAGGCTAGGGATTGATGTTGTTTCTTCTTGTTCAAGATTGTTAAGACTACTGAGAGGTCTTTGATCCTACAATTGATAAGTCATCCCTTCAAATATTTTCTTAGAAACATGAATCATACTCCCTTAGAAACATGAATCATACTCCCTTCCTAATCATACAGTTTGCATTGTTGCTGTCAGCTCTTGAGGTCAAAATCTTAATGCCTTCCTTAGTCTGGAATTAAGCTTAATGCTTTCCTACTTGAAAACAAGCCAAACTAGTAGATGAAGCTTTTACATTTGTTATTGTGATTTGTCCTTTCTTGTGAACTTATATAGGTTCACAAGAAAGGACAGATCACAATAACTAGAAATTTCTGACCTTTTATCACAAGTCACATCTGAAAACAACAACAACAATTACAATTGAATTCACAATACCAGAAGATTTAGCCCATTCTTTGTCCCTTTAACTGGTAATAAATCCATAGCATTTCTATTTGTGCCAGCATATGGGTGTTCCTTTTCTTATTAACATTGATTAACAGTGTTAACACTTTACACTCATTATAATCAGTGTTAACAGTGCTAACACTGAAGCACTATTAACACTGATTATCGGTGTTAACACTGATAATCAATGCTAACATTTATTACCAGTCAAAGGGACAAAGAATGGGCTAAAGGATAACAGTAATAGCCAGTCCAAAGTTACACAGTAATTCTATTTCCCTTCACATTCCAAAGTTACACATAATCAGTGTTAAACATGTGTTTGTGCTTCATACCGGATATCTCCTCGCTCAAATCATTGTGTTTGTCCACATTTCAGACCATTGATGGATCCTATTAAGAATATTGACGTTCTAGGACGGGTAGCTGTGGAGACCACATATTCTTGTCTTCTCACAGCTCTTATTGCTTGTGTTGCCATAGCCAGAGTACTGGTGGCCTGAGAAGGCAGTGCACAAATGGGTAAACAAAAAAGAAAAGGAAATTCTTTTTATAGAATGGTTATTCATTCAACGATGTGGATTGTCATGATCAGATTTGCATGAGTAGGGGAACCTTATTTCATCTAGCTACTATCCTAAGGCTGAAAGGAACCTTGACAGATACAATACACTTGACGTTAGAAGAACAACTTGTGATGTTCCTCCACACCGTTGGACACAATCTAAGGAACCACAAGATTTCCCACAACTTTGGGCACTCAGGAGAGACAATCAGCTGATACTTCCACAAGGTGTTGAGGGCTATCTTAGGACTCCACAAGGATTACTTTGTACCACCTAGTCCAAACACTCCTCCTGAACTTAGTGGGAACAAACATTTTGATCCATTCTTCAAGGTAATTCTTATGTTGTGACAAATTTCTTGTATGGATTTTTATCCTTATCATATTATTGGTTGACCGTAGAATTGATGATTGTATCATATTGTATAGGATTGTGTTGGAGCTATCGATGGAACCCATATACCAGTCACCATCGATGTCGACATGCAGGGTAAATATCATGATAGAAAAGGCAACCTGTTGCAAAATGTTATGGGTGTGTGTCCCTTCGATTATAAGTTTCAGTATTGCCTTGCTGGTTGGGAAGGGTTTGCTGTGGATAGTCGTGTTCTAGCTTCAACTCTGTCAAGAGAAGATACTCTTGTTGTTCCCCCCAGTAAGCCAAATCATAGTTTAATATACTCAAGGGTACAATCAATGTTTCAAGTTTTAATAATATACTTTATTTATGTAGGAAAATATTTTCTAGTGGATGTTGGATATCCCAATGCACCTGGATTTCTTGCTCCTTATCGGTGTACATGCTACCACCTGAACGAGTTTTCACGAGAGAATCCAACAAACTCTTGAAAAAAGTTGTTCAACCACTGACACTCCTCTCTTAGAAACTCAGTAGAGCGTACATTTGGTATTTTGAAGTAGCATTTTCCAATCCTGAGGCATGCCACGTCTTATTCTATCATGACACAAGCCCATATTGTATTAGCATGTTGCATACTACACAACTACATTATCTTAGAGGACAACATTCCATCAGAATCTGGTACCGAAGAGGAAGATGATTGTGATGGGATAGATCTACCAATGCTGGAGACATATGGGTTGTCTCAGCATGATAGAGACCAGTGGGCACAGTTCTGAGATGATATAGCAAGTAGAATGTGGGAAGAGTACAGATCCTGAGAATATTTGTTCTTTGAATGGGTCAAGACTACATGATGGTTTCCTTTTTCTTTTGTTTTTATCTAGAAGTACTGGACTTTTATGGGTCAATGTGTTTTATTTGACCAAAGTGATGTATGAAGATACTTTGATATACATGATGCTTTCCTTTTTCTATTGTTTTTATCTAGAAGTATTGGACTTTAATGGGTCAATGTGTTTTATTTGACCAAAGTGATGTATGAAGATACTTTGATAGACATGATGCTTTCCTTTTTCTTCTATTTGTATTTGGAAGTATTCCATGTCATTTGTTTATACCATTAACAACAATATGTTTATACCATTGACAACAATATGTACATTGTGATCAGCTGATCTACAACATGGCATACATAGAACTTATGATGAGTATGGAAAAAATCAGTAACATGAGCCAAATATCTTCTTCTTGAAGGAAGATAATGTGGACAAAAGACATGGAATGCAAGTTTCTAGACTTGCTCCTTGAACAAGTACAACTTGGAAGAAAATGTGATAGAGGATTCAAAAAAGAAGCGTGGACCACCATTGAGAGGAGGTTCAATGCGGATATGAACCTCAATCTGTCAAAGGACAACTTCAAAAATAAGTTGAAAACATGGAAGCTTGCATATAGAGTGATGAAAGAGCTAAGAAATACAAATGGTTTAACTTGGAATGAGGCAACTCAATGCGTGGATGTTGAGGATAGCATGTGGGATGAGCTTCTGAAGGTAGGGTGATCTCTCTACTATTTTGATGGAAATAATATTGCCTTCTTATAAAGTTAATAATGAAAGACAAAGAACCTAATCCATTTATTTATGGCAACATGCAGAGAAGAGAGTTCAAAAATGCCAAAGTGTATAAGAGGCAGCCCTTCCAATACTTCAATGAATTGGGTGCAATTGTGGGTAATGGCATTGCTGAAGGTAATGCAGCTACGATGACACATGAGATTGAAGAAGGGAACCCTATGGAAGAGCTATTCAATGTGCATGATGAAGAGGACATTGATTTCAATATACATCTTGATAGTGCTATTGATTTGGACGAAGATCCTTATAATCCTTCCAATCAGTCCACTACAACTGCAAGTGCAAGAGGAACTCCTACATCATCAGTCACAAGGGTGGGAAAGAAGAGGAAGGCAAGTATGGCTGCTTCCTTGGATGCCATGTGTGAAACAATGAAGAAAATAAAAGATGGCATGAACAATGTTCACCTTCACAAAATTGATCAATCTGATCATGACAATGCATTGACAGGTGCATATACTGCTCTCAAATCCATCCCTAAATTGAGTCGAGGTGTATTCCTGAGGGTATATGACACCTTCGTGGTTGAACGTGAAAGAGCCAAAGGGTTCTTGTTGATGACTGAGGATTAGAGGGTGGACTGGATTGCAGCCACATATGGTGGATTATAGTTATTTTCTACATACTTTATCAAACTTTATCACGAGTTGAAACTTTATCATACTTGTTCACATACACTGATAGAACTGTGTTTTGGTTGATGATTGTTTATGATTGTTTATGGTTGATGATTGTTTATCAAATATAGTTTTTTTTTATCAAATATAGTCTGAGATAATGAAATGTAAATTGGTTTCCTAAAGACCCTATCACTGCCCGTAAGGGTACATCAATCCAACCTTGTCTATATTTTTGTGATGTTGATTCATCTGTAATGTATCAGAGCAATTATTATTCCTTCAAGACTGATATTCTTCCTATCTGTGATCTGTGATCAGTGATCAGTGCTTAGAAATCATGCTGCATATAGAAAAATACACTGGTTGAAAGTTAATTATTGGAAATTTTAAGTTGTGTGGCTTATATTGATTAAAAATCCTTAGCTAGAATATTTCACACTTAATGTGTTTATGTTGATAGCTACTATGTAGTTGCTTGTTTATTGACATGATGAATGCATATGCTTTATACTGTTGTTAGAGTTGGTTCACCTACATTGCCTCTATTTATTGGCATGATGAATGTAGATGCTTTATACTGTTGTTAGAGTCTGCTAGAGTTTAGAGTTTTGATTACCTTTGTTATTCATGATTTGTATGCTGATAAGTTTAACATAATTGTTAACTGATTTTTATATGAGTTTGAGCTTTGTTGTATGACATGGTTGCACCCATTTGTTTAATCTTCCCAAACAATTGTCATTACTTATTTACTTTTATTTTTCTCTTTTCTTGCAGTGGCATTTTTCTCTGCTGCTCATGAAAAAGGTAAGGTGCACACATCATGAAATCCAATTGTTTTCTTTCACTGTTTTAGAATCTATAGGCTTCCCAAAGCTGTGGGCAGGATCTCATAATTTTGAGATGGATACTTCATGGGTATGCTGATAGGGATGATAGTTCCCAAAGTTTGTGTCATAGTGAGAGACCTGCAAACTTCTGATATGAACAATGCTTCTTGAGATTCATGTTTTCCCCTGTTGTGTGGGTATGTTGATTGATGTTATTGGATAACTTCAGACATTTGAGCTATTGTATCCGTAGAAGTATCAGATGTTGAAGGGTCACATGGAGAAGAAAATTTGACACCATTGATCTAGATGTTGGTAGTATCTGAGGGTTCATTTGTTATAAACTTAGGATCTATAATAAGGAAAAATTAATGAAAACATTGCACATTAACCTGTGATAGAATGAAGAACAAAATTTTGCACAAGAACACATAAAATTGTGTATATAATCTATTTGTATTATATATTGACTATCTATGGATACATTGAAATATATAAAAGCATCCATGGATCGTAATGGGTCTTATATGGCCTTGAGGGTCGTGAGTGGATTTCTTGAACTAATAAATAGGTCTTATATTACTTGCATAATATATATTTTTCCTTTGGAAGAGGAAGGACTTGTGAGTTGGAGAATATGATGACTGATTATACCTTGAGCATACAGACTTGTGTCAGGAATAGAGGATTTAAGTGTTGTTCTATAGTTCACAAGTTTTAGGTCTAGTCCAATTATTTAGACTTTGTATTAGTGTAAAAAATGTGATCAGTGGAAAATGGAATCAAGTAAGATTCTATTGTTACTATTGTCTACCATGCATCACTAGTTTTATGTTACTACTGTCTACTGTATACCAAATACTAGATGATCTGACATGGTTGAACATGCCCTCATCCATGTGTGGCCATGATGGGTACTTGTCCTGTAGAATGAAAATTCTTTTACATTTTTATTCCCTAACAAATGGTGTAGAAGTTTCAAGAAATGTATTGACACATTGGAAACCTCTTTGCATTGACTCCTTTGAGAGGCTAGCATTAAATTATGACGTTCAGTAGTTGGATGCCTCATGAAGGAAGATGCATATAGTCTTCGCATGAATCTATTCTACCATCAATAGATTCATGCAAAGACTATATAATAGTAACCATGTATGGAATAATGATCAATTTGAGGTCAATCTTGATGAACATCATACTGCATTACAATCTTCTTGTAATTTAGTATGATGTTACATTGAATTAAATTCAGTTAAATGCATTAATTATTTATTCGAGAAATTTGGAAATTACTTATTCTCTCTTTCATCTCTTGTGATTCAGTACGAGTGTGAAAGTTTATAGACATATTGTTGCATTTGTTAGTCTTGTTTCTTTTAACATATTTAAGTGGAATACATGAAGGAGTACCACATGATGAATGCTTAATTTAATGCATTGTTAAGGTGTAGTCTCAGAACTATCCATTTCTAGTTCTTCAGACATGGTTTTATAAATGTGTTTTGGTAGATGACTGTATTGTTCATGATTCTATATGTATATACCCTAACCATCTTGTTATTACTGTTACATTACAAAATTAAGTGGAATAATGTAATATGATGTTCAATGCTCTATTTCATCTTGAATTTCTTTTCATTTTTCATTCATTTTTAAAAACCACGTGATAGGTACAGAAACAGAAATGGATAGTTCTGAGACTACACATATGATGATAAAGTGAGACTACACATATGCTGACATTAAAAATGTTTGAAATAGCTTCTGGATTCGATTTTGTAGATATTTTTGGCATTAACGTTTCTGATCACACTCTGTGATCCTTCATTAGGATGGAAGAGAGAAAAATGATTGAAAGAAAAGTCCATCATTTTGGTCTATTGAAATCATTTTGGTCTCTTTCATCCTGATGATGGATCACAGAGTGTGATCCAAAACTATCTACACAATCGAATCCATAAGATATTTCAAACATTGATGCCAAAAATATCCACATATGCTGATAAAAAAATGAGCTATCTAATGATTGTTTACTGTTCATGTTTGTAAATGGTCAATATTTTTGATGGTACTCCTTCGTGTATTCCATTTAAAAATAAACAAGTTTTAGTTTTTCTATCATGTTTACTTTGCAGCAGGATATGAGATGGTTGCTCATCGAATGTGGGGCATAAGGGTGTAGAGTGTGGATTTCCTTGCATTTTCTTATTTAACGATGTGTTTTCACACTACCATTCAGTTCATGGATATTGTTCTTCCCCATCTTCTATCTGATGCTATAGTTGTGTCATTATATTTTTTTTATAAATTCGTAATATCAACATAAATGAAACTTTTTCAATTTGTACTAATAGAATATAGTCATGTTGTTATATGAATGAACAAAAATAGTATGAATGAACAAAAATTTGTTTGATACAGTGGTGATGGCTATGATAAATGTCCCTATGTGTGACTGTGGTGATGGAGCGCGCTGCGTGTTGAGGACATCACACACAGACACTAATCCAGAGCGTAAATTTTGGACTTGCATAAATAAGAAAAAGGTTGTTAATTGCACAATATTTAAATGTTTACAAAGAATAAATATTAGTCATTATAGTGAGACTAACTTAGATTTATATTGTAGGATGGCGGTGGATGTGACTACTTTCGGTGGGCTGATGACACCCCATCGCTGCCTACATCATTTGCGCCTTCTACACATATACCTGTTGTGGATGACGAGTGCAAGTCTTGCAAAGCGCTCGAGAAAGCTATTGCAAAAGTGGAGGCTACCTATAAAGCCGAAGTCATGTTTTTACAATGTTTACTTTGTGCAACAATTGCACTATTTTGTTGGTTCATTATGCAGAAATAGATATATATGTGGACTATATGACTTATTTATATTTTGATGTGATATCGAGCAATGCTATAATTATTTTCTTGTTATAATATTGTTAAATATAATGTATAAAATTATTTAAAAAAGTTAACTTTACTATTCACAATATTGAAAAAACCTTAAATTTTGTTTATGATTTACTATATAAAAAATATGAATTAATAAAAAAAAATATAAATAAAAAAATGGACAAAATAAATAAAATATTAAATTAAAACATTATATAATAATTAAAAAAACTTAAATTTTTTCTTGTCAAATTCTAATTCCAATTCAAAATGTAGAACCAAACACAAAAAATGGATAATGTAATTCCAATTCTAATTTGAAATTGCAAACCAAACACAGAAGTAGGAATTTCTCAATTCTAATTCCAATTTCGAAAATGGCAACCAAACGCAGAAGATGGATTGTCTTAGTCATCTTCTGGGTCAACCAGACCGTCCAAACTATCTTCTGAATACACAAAACTGGAATTTCAAAACCTGATTTTGAGATAATCAAGTTTTGAATCAAATTCTAATTCTGCAAACAAATGGGGCCTTACTTAATCTTAGCGGAAGTGTGTACATTCTGGTGTGTTTTCCCTTACTTAATCTTATTTCTAACTTTTCATGCCAGAAATTTGGGCTTGATTATCAATCTGTATGTTTTGGACAAAATGCAAAGATTATACATTTTGTATTTGATGTGATGAAAATTCATAAGGTGCATTTGATATTCTTGTCATTCTCTTAGGCCATCATTATTTTCCGTGAGGCTCACGCCTGCTCATTTACCTAAATTTGTAACGTTGTGTGTGGGTTAGCTAGCCTGGTTTTCCGTACTGGTAATGGATGTTATTGTTGGAATTGGAAGGCCAACAAAATTTTGTTTGTTATGCCTTGTCTTTTCAGCTGCTCAGTATGAGCTTATAAATAAGTCTTTGTCTCTCATTTGTAAACATTCTAGTTTGGAGATTAATACAATTCTTCTGCTCTTAGTGTGGATGTAGCCACTATTGTGGTGAACCATGATAAATAGCGTGTTATGTGTTCTTTTGCAATCTTCTCTGTTTATCTCTTTTAATTATATTTTCTAGTTTTTATTTTGAATTCGTAAATTCTACAATTGGTATCAGAGCGAGGTTAATCATTGGTTGAGATTTCAGTTTCAGAATTATGGAAGATATAAGAGTTTAGAAATTTTTTGGGAAGAACTACAGGATATGGAAGATTCAAATGAAGTCTATGTTAGTTAACAAAGAGCTTTCGCTGGCACTTGAAGGAAAAGCAAAGAAACCCTCAGCCATGTCGGATGAAGATTGGAGAAAGCTTGATGAGAAAGCCATGACGACAATCTTTCTTGCATTAGGCGATAATGTGCTGTATAATGTTTTAGATAAATATATAGTTTAGACGTATGGGATAAATTGGCTTCAACATATGCACAAGCATCCGTTGTGAACAAAGTCTTTATCTTGAAGAAGTTAAATATAAACTTAAGATGAGGGAAGGTGAAGCCATGACAAATCATCTCAACAAATTTAACACCTTGACCAACCAAGCAAATTTAGTTGGCATGACACAAGATGATGAGAATAAGGCTATTCTATTGCTATGTTCTCTTCTGAATAGCTGGGATGGACTTGTGACAGCTATAAGCACTTCAGCATCAACTACTAAGAAGCTAGTTTTTGATGAAGTTTCAACCACCCTGCTCTCTGAATATTTGAGGAGAAAGAATGACGAGTCCTCTTTCGGTAATGCTCTCACAATGGTGAGCATCGAAAATAGAGGAAGAAGCCAATATAGAGGTAGATTTAATAACAATCGGAGGTCCCAATCTACAAGAAGATCGCAGTCAAGAGGGAGACAAAACAATTGTTGGTTTTGTGGGAAGGTTGGGCATGTTAAGAAGGATTGTAGAAAATTCAAGAAGGCACAAGAACATGTTAATATGATTTAGAACAACAGAGAGGATGGGTGAATCAGTTGTTCTCAGGTCCTGATGTATAAAACAATCTCAAAAACTTATCCTTAAATCAGAGCCAAAACCAAAACAAACTCGATCATCACTGATTCAATAATAGAAACATCTAACAATGCAGTCCACTACCTAGCTATAACTTAACTTGTAAAACATAGTAATGTTCAGATCTAAATATTCACACAAGTATAAACACCAGGATTTATAGTGGAAACCCAATTTGGGAAAAATCACTTTGTAACATTCTACTATTATTTTCACTCTTCTGAAGTGAGTTCAGTAAAAAGCCAACCTTGTAAAAGGTTACAATACACACTATCAAATGTGACCCGGTTAAAGGATTTCAATCACCCTGTTAAAAGTGAGCCTAGTCATAGGACTTACATACACTCCATTAGAATGCAACCTTGTTCAAAAGATTTAACATATGACTGTTAGGTCAACCTCTGTTAAAAGGATTTTGACTGTTACAATGGTTAGAAAGTAGCAGCAGTATTATCTGAAAATTATACAACTCACTTTACAAATATCAGATTTGATTCTGTACACTAATGTTGGTTTACTGACTTTGAAACTTTGCCATTTCCATCTCTGATCTGCTTAGAACTTTTCTTCAAGCAATCACCACACTTCTCCTTCAACCTTTTCTGCTTATTCAGTAAATAAAAATTTTCTCTTCTAGCATTCTCTGTTCACTATGTGCATACATATCACAATGTTCAGGTTCCCTTATATTTTCCTCAATTAGGTTAACTCATCTTTTTCCGCTCAATCTCATTCGTAGATCTTAGGGTTAGATCAAATTCATTGAATCTACCCACTTTATGTTCTTCGGCTCCTTTCTAGAATCATCTCAAATCTCTTAAAGATTTACAATAAAACATTTTACAATGCATTTAATGCTTCCAAACAATCAATAAATAAAGTCAACACATTTTACATAATCCAAGAATTCAACAATGTTGGCTCCAAAATCAAATTCTCTTCAAATATAAAATTGTTGATGCTCGGTCAATACTGTGATTGTTCACTCGGTCTCCATGTAGAACGCTTAGTCAATACTAAAACTGTTTCCTCGGCTTGCACTGTCTTCCTCGATAATTTACTGATGCTCAGTCAACACTAGAATTTTGCTCGACATATACTAACTCGGTTGACACTAACATCACTTGGCTTAAACATGATTTTTCCATTCTTTGCTCGGTTAATCCTACCAGTTTAGTCTTTAGTCTTATTAAGATAAACAATACATCATCTCATTATAGTGCAACATAGTCAAGTACACTTTGTAGTATTAAGATAACTCAACCTTTCCTTAGGTGCTATTGTTACCAACCTTGCTTAGCCCCTTAGCAACACTCAAATAGATATAATACTTTCCTAAGTAGCAAAAATCTTACCAATTAAGGTTTGACATCAATGATAATACAATAATTGTTTCAATTCAGTTTCCAACATAACAAGTATTGGACAGTCAAGAAAACATAACTCATGAAAAGGATCCGGGTATCCTAATTTTATCTACAAGTGATACAAAAGATGATTTGTGGGTAATTGATTCGAGAGCTTCCTTTCATGCTTCCTCTCTCACGGATGCATTTACAAATTACCAAGAAGGTGAATTCGGAGAGGTATATTTGGGTGATAATAAAGCATGTAAAATAATTGGGAAAGGAGACGTTGTCTTGCATCTTGAAGGTGGAGCAAAATTACTTCTCAAAGATGTTAGACATGTTCCTCAATTAAAGAGGAATCTGATTTCTGTCAGCCAATTATACACCCAAGGATTTAAAACTAAACTCACAAATACATGAAAAATAGTCAAAGGTTCATTGGCTATTGCTAAAGGAGACAAAACCGGTAGTCTCTATCTTTTGAAACCTATTGATAAGGTGGGAGCTGCTTTGACACTTGTGGACAACAATGTTGCACTTTGGCATAAAAGGCTAGGCCATATGAGCAAGAAAGGCCTTGAGGTAATGCTGAATCGTGATCAACTACCGGGTCTCAAATCTGCAAATTTGGAATTTTGTGAGCATTGTTTTCATGGGAAACAAAAGTGGGTCAATTTCTTGAAGGATGGACATGACAAAAGGACTACACCCTTGGAGTTAGTGCATTCAGATGTCTTCGGACCTATGGAGGTAACCTCTTATGGAGGCGCACAATATTTTGTCACCTTTCTTGATGATAGCACCCGAAAGGTATGGGTTTATATGCTTTCTAGAAAATCAGAGATATTCTCTAAATTTAAAGTTTTTAAAGCTCTTGTGGAAAATCAGAGTGGTCATAAAATTAAGTGTTTGAAAATGGATAATGGAGGTGAATTTTGTTCGTTGGAGTTTGATAAATTTTGTGCAGATCATGGTATAAGACGAATTAAGGTTGTTCCTTATTCGCCTCAAGAAAATGGGGCAGCAAAACAGTTAAATAGAACCATTCTTGAGAAAACATGGTGTATGCTTTCCAATGCCGGTTTGGGCAAAATTTTTTTGGGGGAAGCCTGCAATACATCAATCTATTTAATCAATAGGAATCCTTCATCTCATCTAGAGTTTGGCATTTTGGAAGAGGAATGGCTGAGAAAAAAGATTTTGTACTCACACATCAAAGTTTTTGGGTGTGAAGCTCATGTACATGTCTCAAAAGAAAGAAGGACAAAACTGGATTTCAAATCACAAAAGGGCATTTTCGTTGGCTATGGTGAAGATCAGTTTGGGTACAGAATTTGGGATCCGATTGAGAAGATGATAATTCGGAGCAAAGATGTAGTCTTTAATGAGAAAACATTTCCAGCTTCCAATATGGAAGAAAAATCAGTGAGTGAATTTGTTCCTTTCTCTATCTTTGATAAAGATTTGTAGACTAATCCTCCACAAAATTATGCTTCACCAACATCAGTGTTATGTCCCATTCATTCCTCATCTTCTGAAGATGATCTGAATCATATGGAATCACCATACTTTGGTTTTGAATCTATTTCAAGAAATGTTGAAAATCCCATGTCGCATGGAGAGACAGAATGTCAAAGCTATAGTATGGAGGCTCACAGCTTGGCATACATTCCAAATACCATGCTCCCCCCTTTGCACCGCACATCCACTAATTAGAATTGTGTGATGCATAACCCAAGACACTCTACTTTGACCTCGCGTGGTATTGAAGCTGAAGTTGCTCCCTTGTGTGAATTTGAAGCTGCTCCCCTGTTTGAACACCCACGCACATCTCACTCGCGTGAAACCCCCTTTCTCTCACGCGATCTCTCTCCTTGTCAACACACTCCTCTGTTTGACCTCAATCCCTGCCCATGCACTCCACATTGTCATGCGGATGAAGGGGACTCCACAGTAATGCCTCACCTGCAAATTTCTCCGCTACATGGCTCTGCAGAGTCTCTCCCGCAATCTGCTTCTCCTCATCACTCCCTCCATCCTTATGTTGAAACGTCATTGGCAGAAAGACTCCATACGAGTCCTTGTCATGAAGATAACTCTCTCAGTCATACATAGGACATCGAAGACCACTCTCAGCGTAAGGACATCGAAGACCACTCTCATCATAAGGACATGAAATAGTCCACTTTTAGTGACCAGCGTGGACATATCACGAAGGAAACAATAAGCACATCTCTTGGTAGAGATAATGTTCATCAAGAGGGAGTTTTATGATGCAGGAGCATCCTGGGTGTAAGAGCAATCTTTCATCACTCAAAAATATTTCTGTTTGCTTTTCAATAAGGGCTATTTTGTGCAGAGTTGCTATTTATGGAAACTTACTATTTTTAGTAAGTTGGTCATATGATCTCAGAATGTTTTGATTTCACAGTTGGAGGTTCATCCTAGTCATTTCAGCCTACCAGTTGAGTTTCATTGCCACATCATCAGTATTGGTCAAGTTATTGAGGTTTTTGGGTACAAAATCTTTCAGGTCAATTTTGAAGGCCTTAGAGGCTTTGGATCATGATCGACCCCCGACTGACTGATGCTAGCGCATGTCAAGCATTGTAGATCTCGTCATGGCGTTTCTGAAAAGTGGTTACAATAGAAAAACGGAGTTACGATTAAAAAGTTATGGCCTCTGAAAGTTGGGTTACCTAAAATCATATTTTGTATTTCTTTTGAGCCGACCCTATTGTAATAATTGTGAAAAATAAATAGTTCTATGTTTAGTCGGGCTAAAAGGCTAAATTTCTGGAACCTTCTCAGGCGGTGGAAATTGCCTATATAAGAAAGGTCTATAGTATTGTCTTAGGCAGTTCGAGACAGTTTTGGGTAGTAGATCTGGGTAATAATTCGAGGCTTTGTCCTACAAAATATTGTAAGGGAATGCCCATGTGGCTTTGCATATTGTAATTCTGAAAGTTTGTAATTTCACATTTGTGGAGATAATAAGAAGCCAATTTTCTATTCTTGCATATTGTTGGTGTTTCTCTATTTCTGTTATGTGTTTGTGGTATTAAGGGGAGCACCCTTCATCAAGTGGTATTGGAGCAGGAGTTCCTGAGTGTGTAAACAAATCGCCGATTGTGAGGCAGTTTGCACTAGGACCGTGGGTTAGGGTTTATGTGTAAATAGATCACCGACTGTGAGGCAGTTTGCACCAAGACCGTGGTTAGGGTTTCAGCGAGAAGCGTGAAAATGCCTCCACGAAGGGAACGTGGTGGAAGAGCTGGTGTTGTAACACTTGAGGTTAGGAAACTGCAGAGACAAGTGGGAGCATTGCAAGAGGAGATTCGCAGAGGAATGAATCTTAATGTCAGAGACAAAAGCGAGGATAAAGCCGAAGAAAAAGATCAAGAAGGAGAAGTCGAAGTTGTGAACCAGGAGGAAGAAAGACTTTTCCGAGCTATCTCAAAAATTGGAAAGAGACCTAAGATTGAGGTCTCGACATTTTTTGGAAATATTAACCCAGAAAAGTTGATCGATTGGATCAATGAATGTGAAGAATATTTTGAGTATGAAGATATCAAGGATCCTGATCGGGTCAAGTTTGCAAAGGCTAGACTGAAGGGTCATGCGAAGATCTGGTGGCAAGAGATTCAGTTGGAGCGAAATCAAAGAGGAAAGGATAAAATCACAAGATGGGGGCGGATGGTAGATAAATTGAAGTGACAGTTCATCTCTGTTGATTATGAGCTTGACCTACTAAAGAAAATGCAAAGTTTGAAGCAAGCATGAAGATCTGTTCAGGAGTATACAAAGGAGTTCTATTGAATCCTCATCAAAACAGGACATGCGGAAGCTGATAAGGAGAAAGTTGCCTGTTACCTTAATGGGTTGAGGTTGAGCATTCAAGAGGAGTTGAATCTGGTTCGAATGAACAGTATTGAAGAGGCATACCAGTTTGCCCTAAAAGTAGAGGAAAAGCTGAACAAGAAGTTTGAGAGCAGACAAAGCAGAAGAGGCCGTGACGGAAGATCTAGTCGACGGTCATATGGAGATCGAAATGAAGATCTGAAAAAGCAGGATGAGGCCAGTAACAGTCAAAATCAGAGAGGAGATAATTTCAATCGTTTCCATGATCAGAATAATAGAGATCAGAGAGGAAGAGGAAGAGGACAAGGATCTGGAAGAGGAGGCTTCCGTGGAACATGTTTTCACTATGGGGAAGAAAGTCATAGGGCACTTGAATGTCCTCAACGCCAAGGAAGGGAAGACAGGAGGAACAAAGGCCAAGCTAGAGTTGCATATGTAGATGAGGATGCCAGATCATCAAATTCTGAAGAGGTTGAAAGAGGAGAAATGTTAATTAACAGAAGAGTCTTGCTGAGTGGTGAGAATGAGCCTGAGAAAAGGAGTTTATTTCGCACCAAGTGCAAGTGTGAGGGTAAATGTTGTGATGTGATTATTGATAATGGTAGCACTGACAATTTGGTGTTAGAAGAGATGGTGACAAAGTTGAAGCTTAAGAGATAGAAACACCCACATCCATATTGGGTTGCCTAGGTATAGGATGACCACATGGTCATGGTCAGTGAACAGTGCCTAGTAAAGTTCAAGATTGGCGGGGACCATGATGAGGTATTATGTGATATCATATCTATGGATACATGTCATATGTTGTTGGGTAGACCTTGGCAGTTTGACATATGTGTTGTACATGATGGTCGTGCAAATACCTATTCCTTGATAAATGATGGAGTGCGACATAAGCTAAAACCATTGAAAGAAGTAGAAGAAAAGGTATGTGGTAATGCAAGAATAACTTTTGTTGATAGAGGAAATTTCTTAGATGGTATGCGGCATGATCATATGTGTTTTACCTTAATTCCAAAGGCTAAAAAAGGAAGTAGAAGATGTACTTGTAGAAGTTGCAGAATTATTGAATGAGCTTCAGGATATTGTATCTGATAATGTGCCTGATGGATTACCACCAGTAAGAAAGATCAGTCATCAGATGGACTTGATTCCAGGAGCCAATTTGCCAAATAAGGCAGCACATGGAATGACACTAGCAGAAAGTGAAGAGTTGAAGACAGATTTGAAGTTTAGTTCATCACATCATCTACAGATTGTATATGGAGTAGTCTCAGAAATGCATATGAGTTGCAGAAGATAGATAAAGGAGAAATAAGTAGTGTTGAAGCTGAGGATTTTGCAGAACATTTGAAGAACATCCATGAGGAGGTGAGGAAGCACATTACCAAGATGAATGCGCAGTATAAGGCTAAGGCATATGAGAAAAGGAGGCATAAGGAATTTCAGGTTGGAGATGAAGTCATGGTTCATTTGCGGAAGGAGCGATTTTCAGTTGGTACATATAACAAGCTGAAAATGAAGAAGTTTGGGCCATGTAAGATAGTGAAGAAGCATGATTCAGAAAATGCATGAGGTTGAGTTGCCTACTGAGCTGAATATTTCACCAGTATTTAATATTTCAGATTTGACAGAGTATCATGAAGGAGGTGTTGAAGATGAGGTTACAGCAGCACAGTGGAATATTCCAGCAACTAGTTCAGATATCAAGGAGATTGAAGACATACTGGATGGTCGTGTTGGCAGAAGCACAAAGAACAGGACATATAAACAGTATTTGGTCAAATGGAAAGGATGACCTGTTGAAGATTCATCATGGCTAGCAAAGGAGGAGGTTAACCGTCTTGATTTTCCTTTGCACACCTGAGTCGTGACAAGGTCACTTCTCAAATTACCCATGGTGTCTGATGCAGGAGCATCCCGGGTGTAAGAGCAATCTTGCATCACCCAAAAATATTTCTGTTTTCTTTTCAATAAGGGCTATCTTGTGCAGAGCTGCTATTTATGGAAACTTACTATTTTTAGTAAGTTGGTCATATGATCTCAAAATGTTTTGATTTCACAGTTGGAGGTTCATCCTAGTCATTTCAACCTACCAGTTGAGTTTCATTGCCACATCATCAGTATTGGTGAAGTTATTGAGGTTTTTGGGTACGAAATCTTTCAGGTCAATTTTGAAGGCCTTAGAGGCTCTGGATCGCGATCGACCCCTGACTGACTGGCGCTAGCACGTGTCAGGCACTGTAGATCTCATTATGGCATTTCTGAAAAGTGGTTACAATAGAAAAATAGAGTTACGATTAAAAAGTTATGGCCTCCAAAAGTTGGGTTACCTAAAATCATATTTTGTATTTCTTTTGAGCCGACCCTATTGTAATAATTGTGAAAAATAAATAATTCTATGTTTAGTCGGCCTAAAAAGCTAAATTTCTAGAACCTTCTCGGGTGGTGGAAATTGCCTAAATAAGAAAGGTCTGTAGTATTGTCTTAGGCAGTTTGGGACAGTTCTAGGTAGTAGATTTGGGTAATAATTCGAGGCTTTGTCCTACAAAATATTGTAAGGGAATGGCCATGTGGCTTTGCATATTGTAATTCCACATTTGTGGAGATAATAAGAAGCCAATTTTATGTTCTTGCATATTGTTGTTGTTTCTCTATTTATGTTATGTGTTTGTGGTATTAAGGGGAGCACCCTTCATCATTTTAACAGGACATGCCTGCCATAATAGTTTGGGCATACATAGGACATGCTCAATTCCCATCTCCAAGGGCAATCCCCACGAATTATACTCCAAGACAACTTCAAACAGAGAAATCACTCTGAGAGAAACTCTCAAACATAGGAAAGGGATAAAGGAAATGTTGATAGCTATTTGCAGTCAAAACAAAATACTCAGGGGTTGAGGAGGTCTATGAGAGAGAGACGACTTCCAGCAAAATTCTCTGATTATCAACTTCTATTTGCTGAAGAGGTAGAACCAGAGCTATTAATTTTTGAGCAAATTGAACCTGCAAATTTTAAAGAGGCATGTATAAGCAATGATAAGAACAATTGGTTTGTTGCTATGACAGATGAAATGAGTTCGCTTGAAGCAAACGACACTTGGGATTTGGTCTCTCTTCCACCAAATTGAAAACCACTTAAGAACAAGTGGGTCTATAAATTGAAAGATGAAGGAGGAGGTAAAAAATGGTTCAAAGCTCGGTTGGTAGTAAAAGGATATGCTCAGAAACAGGGGATTGATTTCGCTGAAATATTCTCTCCGGTTGTGAAGATGACATCCATCCGAACAGTATTGGGATTAGCAGCCATTTGGGATCTTGAATTGGAACAGTTAGATGTTAAGACAACGTTTTTACATGGAGACATAAATGAGGAGTTGTATATGCATCAGCCTGAAGGTTTTGTGAAAAAGGGGTAGGAACATCTCTATTGCCGGCTGAAGAATAGTTTGTATGGGCACAAGCAAGCCCCGAGACAGTGGTATGTCAAGTTTGACTCCTTCATGCTTGAACATAATTTTATCAGATGTGAATCCGATCTGTGCATTTACTACAAGACACTTCTGAATGGTGAATTTGTTATTCTTCTTCTCTATGTTGATGACATATTAGTAGCGGGCACAAGCTCTAAAATTGTTAGTGAGCTAAAAACTAAATTGGCAAGCACATTTGCTATGAAGGATTTAGGGGCAGCCAAGAAGATTCTTGATAAGACTATCACCCGGGATAGGAAAAAGAAAGTAATTACATTGTCACAAAAATAATACATTGACAAAGTAATTCAGAGATTTGGTATGGCTGATGCGCATAGTGTTTCTACTCCACTTGCTTCACATTTTCAGTTATCAGCACATTTGTGTCCACAAACACAAGAGGACAAGGAATATATGAAGGACATCCCTTAGGTAGCATTATGTATGCTATGGTTTCGACACGTCCCGACATTGCTCATGCGGTGGGAGTTGTGAGTAGATTCATGAGCAATCCCGGGAAGACTCATTGGGAGGCCGTCAAATGGATATTAAGATATCTTAAAGGCACTTCAGATTTGGTCTTATGTTTTTGTAACAATCATGAACAATTACGGGGATTCACAAATTCAGATCTTGCCAGAGATTTGGATAAGCGTAGATCTACTACCGGTTACACATTCATGTTCGTAGAGCTTCTATTAGTTGGGCCTCAAGGCTGCAACATTCTATTACTCTTTCTTCCGCTGAAGCTGAGTATTTGGCACTTTCCAAAGGTGCTTGGGAAATGATCTGGTTGCAGCGACTACTTGGTGAAATGAAGTATCAACAAAATGATTATGTTCTTTTCAGTGACAGTCGCAACGCCATATTTATGGCTCATAATCATACCTCTCAGTGATGTTCAAAACACATTGACATCCATGCTCACTTTGTTCGGCACATGGTTGAAGAGGGTAGGTTGAAGGTTGAAAAGATTGATACTAAGATCAATCCAGCAGATATATTCACTAAAGTTGTAACCAAAGAGAAGTTCGAATGTGCAAGAACTTCTCTTGGACTTGTTAAGCTGAAGTAGATCAGCATGTAGAGCAGGGGAATGCCTGATCAGTTGAATTATCCATTGACTTTCGGTGGGAGTTTGTTGGGATTGGAAGGCCAACAGACTTTTGTCTATTGTGCCTTGTCTTTTCAGCTGCTTAGTATGAGCTTATAAATAGGTCTTTGTCTCTCATTTGTAAACATTCTAGTTTGGAGATTAATACAATTCTTCTACTCTCAGTGTGGACGTAGCCACTATTGTGGTGAACCACGATAAATAGTGTGTTCTATGTTCTTTTGCAATCTACTCTGTTTATCTCTTTTAATTCTATTTTCTAGTCTTTATTTCGAATTCGTAAATTCTACAGTTATATCATCTCATAATGTGATGGAAATTCAGAGCAAGTATTAAATTTTCTGTGTTTTTTAGGGTATTGGATAAAACTAAAACTTAAAATATATAAGGGAAGTTTAAAAAAAACTAAGTGTCTCATTGGTAAATGCAGAGCAAGTATTAAATTCTTTGTTTTTTTTTGAGGTATTGGATAAATCGTAAGGCCCCGTTTGTTTGAATGTGCTAGGACTTCTCTTGGGCTTGTAAAGAAAAGAAAAATCAGCATGGTGAGCAGGGGAATGGTTGATCAATTAGCATCTGTTGGTCATCAGGTGGGAGATTGTTGAGATGAAGTCCAATGGACATCTCTCCTTTCCCTCCAAAGGATGACTCTTAGACTTTTGAATCTTTGTATTGAGAGCTTATTATTAAAGCTACTGTTGTAACTGTTGTTTGTTGTTCTATTTTTACTTCAATAAGAAACCTCTGCTCAGTGTGGATGTAGCCAATTGGTGAACCACAATAAAATCCATGTTGTGTTTATTTCATTCTTTGTTTGTCTATTTAAATATGTAATTCTCGTTTCTTTGTTTTATTATAGTTTTACACATTTAAGCAAGCATATTCATATCATGCCATTCCATACTAAATTGTTATTAACTCTTAAAATTCCTCCCCTCTAAGGAATATGGTTTATTAGGAACAACGTAATCATGAATTTTCTTAAGTTGCCAATTCAGATTTGAGTTTGCATGCGGGTTCAAGAATTGAGTTCAAAATTTTATTTTAGATTTGTTTATATAAAAACATATATTTTAAAATATTATCTATATGTGTGTGTGTGTGTATATTTGTATTTGCATATACATACAGTAGCAAATGAGTTCATACACCACTATGCTAATAGTAAAGCAATATAGCAAAACACACCACCATATATATTAATGTTTTAGTCCAAATGACATATGTTACATCTATTTGTCCTTTTTAGTGGTCTATTTTAGGGTTGGAGGGTTGTATTGACTAAAATAGACCCAAAAAAAAAGAAAATCTATTTTTTGGCCAAATTTGGCCTGGGTCTTGTTGTAGATTTGCAAATTCACCATACAAATAACAAAATTTGTGCCAAGTTCGTCTAATATAATTTCGGAAAACTTTTGCAAGAAATAAGGACCGAACTTTTGCACGAATCGAACTAGACTTTGAGGTTTCCAGGGAAGAATTTGGTAACATAGGAATTTTACATTAGCGGATATTGTGATGGCATAAGAAGTAAGAATTCATTGACCATGTTTCAAAACTTCAAATAAAAAATATACAAGTCTATTCTACGAGCAATCTTTTGAAAATAAAGAATTCAACACTATAACAAAAAGAAAATAGCTAAAGAAACCCAAGCATCATGGGAAAACATAGTAGCTAAGAAGAAACCAATTGGATTATAGGAAATAACCCAACTTTTGTTCATACCCAAAACTTTTAACTCAATCTCACAAATACAAAACTAGATTTTTTTCAATACACACAAGCTTTTACTCTATCTCATACACTGAAAATTTCATGATCATGACATTGAGACTTATTAGTGAGCTCAAAGTACACTTACAGAATTGAAAGTACTGTTCTATTTGAAACTTTCCTCCAAAAGAGCAATCTGTTCTTTTGACAATCTGAGCACCTTCAATCCTACACATTCCATCCAATAATATTACAGATGAACAAATTCCAAAGTAAAAAATTGACAGTGAGAGAACTAAAAATATTGGTTTGATTCAGATTGAGTTAGTTGATCATGCAAGATATTACTATGAATACTTGCTTAATCAATGAAGTGGTTAATTGCACATATTTAAACCTTGCAATCATGGTGCTTTGTTCTATGATGGTCTATTTGTCAAGAGACCCTTTTGTCTTTTAAATTTATTTGATTTATTTTTACTTAACGTATTGTTGAAAATCTTTATTTTGAATTTGAACTATTTTGAAACATAGTCAATTTTTTTTCTTTAAATGCTTACAAGTTGCACTAACTAAATATTGTCTTCTACGTTGCACTAGAGATAAACAAAGATATAAAAAACAAAGAAATCAAATATGATACTTTCACATATTACACACTTAATGTTTTCAAATATAATTAGGTAGAGATACTTATTTTAATTTTAATATATTGTTATGTTTTCTTATATCAGCATTTCAATCAAAATAATAACTTTTAACTTTTAAATTTTATTTGACAATGCTCGTTGTACTTTCATGGTTTATCCAATCACCAATGACAAACATTTAACATCTATATCATATAATATACAATGTCTAAACTTTGACAAATGACATTGTTCACTTCTGCAGGTTCTAACATATTAGAATACATTTCATTAAATTTTGTACTTTCCTTGCAATTTTTTTATCTTTCTTTTCTTCTACAAGGCAGGGACTCCAACTTTGTAGAGCTCTTGTTTTTAAATCTATTTACACAATATCAAACCATATTAATAAATTGTGGACTAAGACGCTTACTAGAACTTTATTGAGGACGTGCTTTGCAAAGATCAAGAAAGGGTTGGTGACGTTGGTGAATTGGTGGTAGCTTCAAGGTAATTTCTTTGCTTAATAAAGAGCTTTTGGGTGTGCATCACGATGTGAAACCCCTTCTAAACATTTGACCTCAATCTCCATTTATTAGAGAAAAACCTAGTGGCTCATTCTAAAGACATAAGAGATGTGACCAACTCTTATATTTTACCTTCCTTGATTATAATATGGTATCCACTTAGTGATAATCAATGGGACTTAATCAATAGCTCTATCTAATTTGTGAATGATACCTTGGTGATCCTTAAGTCAATTGTGGTGGGAGATTATGCATATTAAGGTGGTGTAATTGGATCAATAATTGTGAGTAGCACAAGGTGGTTCAAGTTCTAGAGTTGACCATAACGTGTGTCTCATAAAGTATAATGTGTGCTTGTGTATGATTTTTTAGCATGTTATGTAGTTTCAACTTTGTTTATTCAACTATCTATCATACATATGATTCGGGACATCTTTTCTTTAGCTTATGTTTCAATTATAATCTCTACTTTCTTACATTTTGAGTAAAGGCTGCAATAAAATATTTCGTTATTTCTATTGGAGTTCTATTAATTTTGAAAATTATAATATTTTTATTTTAATGTTTGATGATTGTACTCTTCTATTTTTCTTGTATTTTAAGTAAAGGCTCCCATAAAAATTGTAGTTATTTGTATTGGAGTTTAGTAATTTTAACAATTATAAAATTTGTATTTAAACTTGTGACTTTTTTTTTTCTAATTTTCTAAATTTTTATTTAGGTGTAGACATCTAAAACATTGACTGTGTCCTAAATGACAATCCTAATGTCACAACATTTGACACCACACCAAGCCCATCAATACCACATTCAAATTACGTTGAAGATGAAACACTATATAATTAAAATAATATTTATTTATATAATTAATTATAACTTATCCTCAATATTCCCTCCATCATACAATTAATTCAGTCAATTATATTTGTATGATTAACCATGAAAAATATCCTCTGGAATACCCTCTACTATCCAATTAGTTCAATAAATTATATTTATTTAATCATACTAACATCTTACATCCATCTTACCTCTACGGTTCCTTATGTTGATCCTAAAGAATCATTTTCTAGGAATTTGGGGGTGAAAATACAAAACTGCATCAACTAGGAAGAAGAATATTTAAGTGGAATTAGAACCTCAATGAACTGCTCCAACTTAATGGACTGTCTGCTGCTTGGATTAGAGTTACTTAAGGGATTATAAATAAGTTGGGGGATTGCTCTATTTTTTATCAAGCTAGTAAGGATGAATGGGTCATTTTCTTGAATTCAAGAATTCTTGGAGTCATTTTCCTTACAATCAAACTGTCACAAAGGGAGCTTTGGATCGAGATCCATAGATCCCTCTTATGGTAACATGGTGCCTTTGGAAGGAACAAAATAATATGATTTTTAGAAATCAATCTAGAAACAATTATGAGGTCTTCATGCTAATTAAATATCAACTAAGAGAATATTAATGTTGCCTCTTTTGACATCTCTAAGCATCTCCCTAATGGGGAATGGGAATCTAGCAAGATTCGATTTATTTTTTATAAAGTAGTCACAAAATTTAAGATGATGAATACATACTAGAAAGCATCTTTAAACTAACAATAAAACAATATTAAAATACTAATTATTGATCATTAATTATTAAGCTAAATTACCCATCTATTTCACATCTAATTTCTTTCTTCTGAAACAATGAATCCGGAAAAGCATTTACCAGCTGCAACAAAATTGCATTGCAAGAAAATCTGATATTTAATAACTATTAAATTTATAAAATTGACAGTGAACTGATATGACATTTGATAAAATCTATCAAACTGTTCAAAGTCTACAAAATGCGACTTCCAGAATGGAACAAAATCACTTGGGAAATATTTTGCATGCATTTACTCAATCTTTAAATGTTTACTTGAACTTGTAAAAATAAATTTTGATACTTGTTTTTTTTCAGTTTATGTGCAAAACAAAATTTAGAAGAACATCGCCAAGGGAAGAAAAATAGCCATTCACCTCTGAAAGAAGTAGACATTTATAGCCGAAATGAGAATCCCAATGTTTCTCATTGAAATATTGCAAATAAAATAAAACGATACAAAGAAGTGGGCAGCAAATAAAGGTTTTCTTAACAACATTAGGTATCGCTAAAGAGAAAGTCTATTACAGTGTTGAATAAGAAACATTACTGATTATCACCAACTAACTTTTAACAAACCTTTGGAACTGTTTAGAATAGAATCTTGAACATGTGCTTACATGGATTTCTAAACAGGAAAAAACTTCAGCTATTACAGTGCTAAAGAAGAAACATGGCTCATTATGACAAACTATTTTTTTTATAGAAAATCTATAAAAACTGTTTAGAATAAAATCTTGAACATTTGTTTACATGGATTTCTGAATATTGGAAAGAGATACATTATGGATATAGGGAAGGATGGTGAGAAAAAAGAAATGTGAAAGAGATATTTTCCCACCACCAATTCCAACTTTTTATAAATTGTGACAATACAATTTTAAGCAAAACTAACAAGGTGGTGTATATGTTCTTTCAGAAGGTTTCAGAGTCTCTTTTCATGCTTGATTCTTAAGAACTTTAAGATTTCAAAAGTTCCTTCAACTTTGTCCGGTCAGAGTTATCGATCTCTCTAAATCTTCTTCAATCAAGCCCGAGGACAAACCGTCATCCATGTAGATAATAAAGGGGAAACCCTAGCGGCTCCAGAAGCTGAAAAATGTCAAAAATGTCAATTATCGTGAAGAGCATAAGGTGACTATCATTGCTCCTTTAGTCTGTTTGAACTTCCATTGTATTTTGTATCTTTAAATAGAGTCCTATCATTTTCATCGTTGAACAGTCACAATCTATAACATTACATGTTGGGAACCCTTCTGAACTATTGTTGGAGAAGATTGAAGGAGGGAACAAAGGTCTCACAAAAGATCTTAAAATGTTGCAGGATGTATTTAGAAGGGCGGGCTTTCATTATCAATTGCTTGCATATTATGTGGGTCATGCAGTCGGTGCTCCTACAAACCACAAAGAGCATACTAATGTAATATTTATCAAAACTATGCATTGTAATAAGTTGTTAAATTGGATGTAGCACATTACCAATAAAAAATGAAAAGATTTAAGTTATATACAGGGCAAGGAATGATTAAATTGTACCTCAAAGGCTTGAACCAATGTTTCTTCCAATCCATCTTCTTGGACCCTCCCATGAGCACCACCTAACCCCTCACTGTTGCTGCCTTTGGAGGTGTCCTTTCAGCAGAGCATACAAATATAGTCTTTATCAAAACTATGCATTGCAATAAGTTGCTACATTGGATGTAGCACATTACCAATAAAAAATAAAAAGATTTAAGTTGTATACAGAGAAATGAATGATTAAATTGTACCTCAAAGGCTTGAACCAATTATTCCTCCGGTCTATAAGCACGGCTTAACTCCTCACCGTTGCTGCCTTTGAAAGTGTCCTTTCAACAGAAGATTTGTTAGAATGAAACACCATTACAGAACTGTTGGCCTTCCACTACATGAAATATATTTTGAATTTAATATTCTACTATAATTGATTGACTCTTTAAATTCATATATTATTAAAATAATTGACTGTCATTTGTTTTATAAGACAATAAAATGAATATCAGTGTTTGTCAAACTGTAAGAAGCCTCTAACTTAATTAGATTTTAACAAACTTTTGAAACTATATATAACGAAATCTAGAAACATTTGTTTTCATGGATTTTTCAACTCTATAAATTTCTAAATGAAATATTGGGTAAAAAGAAGAGGAAATAAAAGGGAAGCAACCATGCCTCATGGAGAAGCAATAATGACGGATTATAAAAGTTTGTAGGTAAGTGGCAATGAAAAAGGTCAGCCATTATCAACATATATACTTGTTCTTTATTATCAGGTGAAAACTTTAATAAGATTACTACTAAGAAAATAAAGATATTAAAGAAAGAGCTCAACCAGAGAAAGAAGAAATGTTTTCCCGAAACCACCTATTCCAATTTTAGATCTGATGTCCATTGTCTTCTGAATGAGCAGATGCCAAAAAATTTCCACCAGTGTTGATGCCACGAGCTTGATTGCCACACAAACATGAAATTTATAACTTATATTAATCTGAATTTTTGGATCTCTGAGATTGATCTAAACTTTGGTAACAACTCATGAAAATTTGAAAGCTTTAGCATGAAATTGTTTCGCATTCTTCAGTGCAACAGTCGTCCAACTATTTGTACGCACTCATGCAATAAATACTGAAATAAATTATCATCAAAATCAAAATCCCTCCAAAATTGTCATTTTCTTTTCAAATTTTCTTTTAAAACTTTCTTCCCAGATGACAAGTGAGAACAGAGATGAAATGATTTACCTACCATCATCATAGGTATTTCGATAAGTCCAATTCAATTGCGTGTATTGTAAGCGATACCCCTTCATTGACCTGATTTGATGAGACAGATTGCAAGAGGGAAATTAAGGTACCATTCATAATTCATCAGCTGCCATATAGAAAATTTACATTTCAAAATAACCCTTCAATACGATGCAAATCATGTTTGCCTCTGTCATTTTCCCATGGACAATTGTTTGGTTTTTTAACCTTTTTCTAGCGTGCCTCTGAAAATAAAAGCTCAGAAACATACCATATGAAGACTCTAGAAGACCCAAATGAGAAAAAGCTAACAGAGTAGGACAGATTTGTCAAAACTTCAAAACTTGACTACATTAATATAAGACGGCGTTGCAACTTTTACAGAGAAAAAATAATGATCAATGGCCCAATCTAAAATTAGGGATTACAGTTAAACAATTTTGATAAAATGAGTACAATCTTAATACTTAATCTTAGTTAGAATTTTTTGTTTTAAAACTCAAGAATATAGCATAATATGTGAAATCTCTTCCATTCCCTTACAGAATGGTATGCACCATCTACACATACATAGTTTTGGATCATTGCATTTCTTTGGTTCTATAAATCATCAAATCTTTACAAGGAGATGAAGCTTAAAATTGACACTTTTTTCTTTACAGTTGCATTGAATACTACATTCTTAAGAGTGAAACCAAAACCACTGCGAAGGATGACAAAGAATCTACAGAGGAAAATAATATACTTACAATAAGCTTTGAGTTGTAGGCAGACAAGAATGAAAGGTCTGCTACGCTATATAAAATGTCAAAATCTGCTACAAAGAAACAGAAAAGTCTGCTACGCTAATCACAATGTCAAAATCTGCAGTAATCACAGATTGCAGACTCAAATATCTTCGAACGCAGAGTGAAGAAGTTTCATACAGTCACATGGCAAATGCTAGCTTTTTCTGCACGGTCCAAACGAGCTTCATCAGATGCCATGAATGATAATAAATGCTAGAATTCTGGTCACACGCAAGTGACGCTATAGATAAATAGCGTGTACAGAAGCAGAGATTTCAGTCACCTCAATACACAGTCATTTTTTATTGATTGTCATTTATTTACCCATTAATAAATAGCTTCAGAAATACATAATTATTTTAAACGTTCTACAAAAAAGTCATTTGTATTTTAATATTTTGGACGCGGTATTTTTAGTTTAAATTTTATGTTATTGAATTTGATTAATGTGAATGAAATTTATTAAAGTTTAAATTATTATTTTTAAATGTCATTGAGTTAGTTTAGATTTTTATATTTTTGAAAAATTAATAGATTATATTTTTATTAATCAAATTTAATAACAATTAAATTTATTCATGCATTAGCTTGAAAAAAAACATTGTCTTTATATTTTAACAAGTGGCCAAGTACTTGCCTTTAGTTTTATAAATAAATTTTATTTTAATTTTGATTTATATGTAAAGTGAACTTTTAATTAAAATAATTTATAACTAAGTTTAATTTTAATTTTAATTTATATGTAAAGTAATTATTTAATTATAAAAAAATTATAAAATTACTATAATTATAGTTCTAATGATATTTTTTAATTTTATAAATAATTATAAAATATCATTTATAATTAATTTAAATTGTAAAATAGTTCTACTTATAATTAATTTTAATATTAATTATTTAGTCCAAATAACTCTTTTTCAACAATATTATAATGGTATTTAATTAAATCTAAATTTATATAATATATATTAAAATAAATCCAAAAAATATTCAATATTTTATAATATAATAAAAATAGAAATATTATTTTAATAGAAGGAAAAATTTATCAAAGGTATCTATAAAGTTGTAAACCATAAACCGAATAAAATCAGATGATATATAAATTAGATTGTATTATTTGAATGCATGATTTTCATGTACAATAAATAACAAACGTGGTACATTTTAATTGGTTCATTCTAGTAATAAGAGCTCAAATGTATTAGCTAATCATATCATCAAAAAATAATTTTTACAAATTATAAACTTAAAAAATTAACATTTAGACTATAGAATATGTGTTATTTTCAACAAAATAAGAAAATACTAAATTATAATTGATGCAAAAAATTACTTGCTAGCCTATTGGCAAATAATCTATTAAAATTTAAATTATTATTTTTTAAATATTATTAAGTTATATTAGATTTTTATATTTTTGAAAAATTAAAATTTTATATTATTGATATATTGTTAATATCATAATTTTTTATATATTTTTTAAAAAGATGTTAAGGATTATTTTTATATATTCAATTCTCTCACTTTTTAAAGTTAGTTGTAAATATTATATTTTAAAATTTTATAAAAGACGAATAATTATTTATTAATTTTGATTAATAAATTATAATAGTAATCAATAACATCAAATAATAATATTAAGTTACTTACAAATTTTTTATATTATAAATCGAGAGTTCAAAAGAGTACATCAAAAAGGAGGGAGGCAGAGCCTCAACCAGCTAGAAGGAGAGCAGCAATGAAGGAGAACCACCAAAGAGAAGAACTATCCGAGAAACATATACAGCCGAGAAGCAATAGAGTACAAGAGAACCAGAAGAGCAACCAAAAAAGGAAAAGTTACTTACAAATTCAAATAACAATATCAAGTTAGTTTATGATTTTATATAGTATTAGAGCAATATTAAAATATGACTTTTATAAAACTTTCATATTACAATAGTAAAACTCTCGCGTGTTTTTATGAGAAAATGTAAATTTTCCAATAATTAGTTATCATTTGTGAGAAAGATGTTAATGAACTACTATGTACAAAGTAAAAAAAATTAAAAATATAAGAAAAATAAAAATACATAGACTTCAATCATTTTTTAATGGTTATTATTATATGATATAAAAGAGAGATGTAAACAAGTAGATTACATAATTGTCCACCCTCTATCTTAAAAAAACTTATTCAATCAATCTAAAGTTGTTTTTTTAGCTTAAAATTTTTATTTAAAATAATTTTTTTTATTAACTTAAATCAACACGAAATAATTTAAGTTTATATTTATGTCTTTTGGTTCTTTAGACCACTAGATTTTGAGAATGTCATTAAAATTCCTTCTTTCATTTATACATTATAGTGTTTAGTTTGCTCAAAAGCCACTACCCTCCTTTTGAATATATTTTTTAAACTTTGATTTTAAGTAAAAATAATAAATTTTAATAAATTTATTGAATAATCTTTACAATAATCTTTAATTTTAATAAATTTATTTAAACTTTTTTTTCTTTATCTTATTAATGAAATTAGATTAATATTTAATATAAAATTGAGAATATTTCTTATAAGACTAAAATGGTGTTTTATATAAAATTAAAATTATGCTTTATTTTGTATTAAGTTAATATAGTAAATTTTATAATTTGAATACTCAATATAGCTTGTATTTAAGTATAGAAAAAAATTATTCTTACCTTGCATGTTTATTTGAGATCAAATTTGATTTTTAAATTTTAGAAGAATAGTTTTATAATGTAATTTAATGTCATACATTTTCAAAAAGAAAATAAAAGTGTTTATTTAAGGTAGTATATTTTGAAAAAGGAAAAATGAAATTATTTATTGAATTTTTTTTTTTTTCCATATTTTGTTAGGTTTATACGATTTTATGTATATATAGATAAATTTTCATTTTTATTATTAGTTTTGTTTTTTTGTTCCAATTGTATTGGGCTTGTCAATTTATATTATTGTTGTATATTTATTATTATTATTTTTATTATGTGTTTTGCTTAATTTGTCTTGTCTTGTCTTTTTATTTTTTTAGTCTTTTTATTTTCATTTTTTAAATCTTTTTAGATACACTATTTTTTTTATTTAGTTGTGTAGTTCTTTATATTGCCAATATTTTTATATCCAATACAACTTATAATAAGATTCAAAAGAAAAATTAAGACCAATTAAGTCTTTAGGTTGTATACCTTTGCAATTCATCCAACTAAACTCAAACTATCAGATCAACTTGTGAGAAAGGTTTTGACATGATATTACTATTCAAGTGAGACCTTTAATACTTACCATGCCTAAATTATCTTTAGAAATGGTTATACTTCATTATCGGATTCAATTCAATTATTTTATTTAAAGAATTCAATAAAACTATTTATCCATTTATATTAAATATGTAGATGAATATTATGAAAACATTACATATTTCTTTCTTTAATTAAAATAATTTAATAATATTTATTATTTTACTGGAATATTTTGATGATCAGTTAGGTAGGGGTTGCCGAGAGCCCTTTTTGAACCAGGTTTTTTTATTAATATAAATATAAAATTTTTGCGCAAATTTATTATTATTATTATTATTTTAAGTTATTTATTTTATGTTTATGTTATTTGTTATTAATTTTTTATTTTATTATTTTTTAATTATTTTTTTGAATAATTTTATTAAGAAACAATAAAGTTTTTACTATATTAATTTCAATTCAAATATATAGGAATATTTAAAGTGGTTTTTCTAATCACTCTATAAAATAAGATTAAACAAAATTCTAGAGTTCTCAAATTATTTAAATTATTATTTATTTTATTTTTATAATTTCTACAATTTTCACTTCTACCCACTACAAAAGAGTCAATGATATTTCTCTAATTCTGATTTTAGTAAATTATTTTTTTTATGATTTTTATTGCTATGATTTTTACAATGTATCATTGAATTTTATTGTATTATTTTGAAACTCACAACTAACTAATCTAATTTAGAAATTTAAAATTACTTAGATAAATAAGATAAAAAGAAAAAAACTTTAAATAAATGTACTAAAATTAAAGATTATTTTTACTTAAAAATTGCTATTAAATTATTTAGAGTAAAAAAAAATATTAAATACGTCGAGAGGCGTTCCTATACAGCCGTAGCGGAAGAGGAGGACACCAGCACGACATATTCCAAGGAATATGCTGTGTACATAAAAAAGAAAATATATCAGTTACAAAACAAAAAATTAAAAAATTAAAAATCATATATCAAAAATCGAAAATCATAAAAATTCATAAATCAAAAATCAAAAACAAAAAATGAAAAATGAAAACCCGAAATTATCAAAAACAAAAATTAAATTATCAAATGATTGGGAGGCATTTCGGGGGTCGTGCGATGTACAATTTGGCCACTGTGCACTGTGCTGTCGGCACTAGCAGTGCCAATGCAGTGCGTAACAGGCACTGTGTAGTGCGTACATTACGCAATGCACTGGCGCTGCTAGTGCCGACAACCAGTGCATGGTGCGGCATCATGCATGGTGCAAACAATAGTTTACAAAGAATTTTTTTTTTAAACTTTTTTTTGAAGAAACATTTTTTCGGAAACAATAGTGAATGCATGGGAATATGAAATTTTTGAATACGAAATGTTTGAGAAATTAAGAGTCACTCTTCATTTATATAAGAGTGTTCTTCATTTCTCAAATCATTTTTTTTTATTTGCACGTATAGGAGATTTCTCAGGCATTTTCTTCTGTCAACAATGGCATTGTGGAAGAGTCTTTCATGTGGGTCAGTATTTCTATGCTTTCCCCTATTTTTTTCAAATTTGGTAGACTCTCCTTCAAAACAAACAGTATATTGTATATTTACTGGGTGTGTTGGAATGCAAATTATCAACCTAATGGCCACACTCCAGTTTCTTCCACAAGCAAACCAATATCTAGAAAGATCCCCTTACCGAATCGAAAAGATGAGGTAGACTTCTCCCCTCCTCAGCCTTTGGAAATAGAGGAAATTCCCAAAACGGTTGCAGATTTTTGAAATGCTACCAGAAATGCAATAGATGCAGGTATGTTTTTATTATGATCTATCTTGATTTGAAGAAGAGAAAGTCCCTTTTGTTGATATAATCGGTACCTTTTTGGAACAGGGTTTGACGGTGTTGAAATCCATGGGGCTCATGGGTACCTTCTGGAGCAGTTCATGAAAGACAACATGAATGATAGAACCGATCGCTATGGTGGATCATTGGAGAATTGTTGTAGATTTTCTCTTGAAGTTGTGGAAGCAATGGTGGATGAAATTGGGGCAGAACGCTTGGGAATTCGGCTTTCCACCTTTTTCACTTTTTTTGATGCCTACGACTCGAATCCAGAGGTGCTGGGACTTTACTTGGTGTAGGCTCTGAATAAATACAACATTTTGTATGTACATTTTGTTGAGTCCAAGACTTATAGTTTGGAGTTGACAACAGCGGGCGAAAAGAGCCTAATTCCCATGAGGGAAAGCATTCAAGGGCACATTTTGGTTGCAGGGGGTTATGATCGGGATGATGGTAACGAAGCTATTTCCAGTGGCAACGCAGATCTGGTGGTTTATGGGCGACTATTTTTGGCGAATCCAGATCTACCAAAAAGATTTGAGGTGAATGCACCTCTCAATAACTACGAGAGGGAAACATTTTACACTCCCGATCCTGTTGTTAGAACATGGTTTTTTTGGCTAGAAAACTAAGGAGTAAGCTTTTCAATAAAATCATTATAGTGATTTGGTTGTCCCATTAAAATGTTTAGTTTATTTTATGTTTTTGATTGGGAGTTGTATACGAATATATTGTAATCTCTTAATAACTTTATATTATATTTATCCTTTACTGTTACTATTATATATTTGGGCTTTATTTTTCAAAATTTTCTACATCTTTATATTATCAACATGTATAAAAATATTGTACGTTTTGGACTTGTGTCTCCATTACAACTTTGATTACAATCATATACAATGTATTTGGTTTAACAATAGTAAAAAGGTATTTAGAAACATATTACCTTTTTAATAAGAATATTAGAAAAGGATAAAAAGAGTATAGAAACATCTTAGTATAGAAACATCTTAGTTTTTCTAATTGACAATAAAAATGTTTCTATGTCTTCTTTATATTTTTTTTAACTTAGATGGTTCTATAGTTTCAAACATCTTACATTTTTAATGAGAATATTAGAAAAATATATTTTTATAAAGTAACAAAATATTTATTTTTAAATATCATATTTTCAAAAGGTAGAAAAAATATTTCTCCAATGATTAAATTGCAAAAAGTATATAAAAAAGTAAGATGTTTCTAAACATCTCAATTGCATGAAGCTTCTGAAATTTGAGAGTACTTAAGTACTAAAATAAACTGAGATTATGTGAAAAGTATTTTTTATATTTAGAATAATAATTAAATTATTATTTTTAAATATTTACTTTATATTAACAAAATAATTATTTGGTTTTTTTAATAAAAAGATTTCTTTCTTTCTATTATTTATAATCATGATTAGCATAGAAAGGGGGAACAATAAATTTTAGAGATGGATCAAGGATGGTGAAATTTCTTTAATCAAGGATGGTGAAATTTCTTTATTATTTAATGCATATACATTTAATATAACTCTATCATTAAAAAGATCATGATTAAATATTAAACCACATTAAACTGCCAACCTAACTAAATAATAAATCAAATTCAACCTTGATCCTCATCCTAATCTAATCAAATTGAACTTTAACATAAAATCACTTTGAACCTTAACTCAATATAAAATTGAACCCTAACCCTACCACTAATCTAAATTTAAATCTAACACTAAACCATATAGAGATATAACCCTAACTCTAATCTAGATTCTATCCTAAATCAAATTCAAACATAACATATACCAAATTAAGCCCAAACACTAAATCAGTTTACACCTAAATCTTTAGATTATGGAGAAACCATTAAAGAAATAGTAACAACCTACCTTAAAAACCAACTTAAACATTAAACTATATTGAACCCTAACCTTAACTCTAAATTGGATAAACAAATAAACCATGTTGAACCCTACCCTTACCACTCAATCAAATTCAACCTTGACCCTAAAACTTAAATTGAGCCTTATACTAACTCCATCTTATGGATTTTTAAGTTAAAAATCAACCTTAATTAGTGTCTTATCAATTTATCACGTTTATAACTTGAGAGAGAGGGAGAGGTTGATTAGGGTGCATATCTAGAGAGAGAGGAGGAGGAGGAGGAGAGAGAGAGGAGAGAGAGGAGAGAGAGAGAGAGAGAGAGAGAGAGAGAGAGAGAGGTTGATTAGGGTGCATATTATGTTTTTAATAGAGACACGTTTTCAATAGAGAGAGATCTTAGAGATAGGGGTATGAGGGTATGATGGTGAGATGCGGGAGGGGAGGAGAGAGAGAGAGAGAGAGAGAGAGAGAGAGAGAAGAGAGAGAGAGAGAGAGAGAGAGGAGAGAGAGAGAGGTTGATTAGGGTGCATATTATGTTTTTAATAGAGAGATGTTTTCAATAGAGAGAGATCTTAGAGATAGGGGTATGAGGGTATGATGGTGAGATACAGGAGGGGAGGAGAGAGAGAGAGAGAGAGAGAGAGGAGAGAGAGAGAGAGAGAGAGAGAGAGAGAGAGAGAGGTTGATTAGGGTGCATATTATGTTTTAATAGAGAGATGTTTTCAATAGAGAGAGATCTTAGAGATAGGGGTATGAGGGTATGATGGTGAGATGCGGGAGGGGAGGAGAGAGAGAGAGAGAGAGAGGTTGATTAGGGTGCATAATTATGTTTTTAATAGAGAGATGTTTTCAATAGAGAGAGATCTTAGAGATAGGGGTATGAGGGTATGATGGTGAGATGCGGGAGGGGAGGAGAGAGAGAGGAGAGAGAGAGAGAGAGAGGAGAGAGGAGAGAGAGAGAGAGAGAGAGAGAGAGAGAGAGAGAGAGAGAGAGAGAGAGAATTATAAAATTAATCATAATTCTAACCATAACTTTAAATCATAACCCCTAACCCTAACCTAAGTCTTAACATTAAACCTAACCCTAACCTCAAACTTTAATTATAAACTTTATCCTAACATTCCCTCTAATGTTAACCTTATCCATGTAACCTAATATAACCTAAAATGAGATGTTTTCAATACATACATAGAGAGAGAGAGAGAGAGAGAGAGAGAGAGAGAGAGGAATATGATAGTGAGATGAGGGAGGGGAGATAGTGAGAGATGGTAATTAGGGGGAATATCTAGAGAGAGTGGGAAGGGATAAGAGAAGGTAGAGAAAGAGATTTTTTTAATAGAGAGAGATGTTAGAGATAGGAGTAGAGAAAGAGGGGGACATGATGGTGAGATGAGGGGAGAGAGAGAGAGAGAGAGAGAGAGAGAGAGAGAGAGTGAGAGAGAGAGAGGGAGAGAGGAGAGAGAGAGAGAGAGAGAGAGAGAGATGGTGATTAGGGGAATATCTAGAGAGATAATTATAAAATTAATCATAATTCTAACCATAACTATAAATCATAACCCTAACCATAACTTATTTCTTAACACTAAACCTAACCATAACCTCAAACTTTAATTATAAACTTTATCCTAACATTCCCTCTAATGTTAACCTTATCCATGTAACCTAATATGAACCCAAAATGAGATGTTTTCAATAGGAGAGAGAGAGAGAAGAGAGAGAGAGGGGGGGGGGGGGGGAATATGATAGTGAGATGAGGGAGGGCAGATAGTGAGAGATGGTAATTAGGGGGAATATCTAGAGAGAGTGGGAAGGGATAGGAGAGGGTAGAGAAAGAAATGTTTTCAATAAAGAGAGATGTTAGAGATAGGGGTAGAGAAAGAGGGGGATATGATGGTGAGATGAGGGATGTGTGTGTGTGTGTGTGTGTGTGTGAGAGAGAGAGAGAGAGAGAGAGAGAGAGATGGTGATTAGGGGAATATCTAGAGAGATAATTATAAAATTAATCATAATTCTAACCATAACTATAAATCATAACTCTAACCATAACTTAAGTCCTTAACATTAAACCTAACCATAACCTCAAACTTTAATTATAAACTTTATCCTAAACATTCCCTCTAATGTTAACCTTATCCATGTAACCTAATATGAACCCAAAATGAGATGTTTTCAATACTGAGAGAGAGAGAGAGAGAGAGAGAGAGAGAGAGAGAGAGAGAGAGAGAGAGAGAGAGAGAGAGAGAGAGAGAGAGAGAGAGAGGGGGGGGGGGAATATGATAGCGAGATGAGGGAGGGGAGATAGTGAGAGATGGTAATTAGGGGGAATATCTAGAGAGAGTTGGAAGGGATAGGAGAGGGTAGAGAAAGAGATGTTTTCAATAGAGAGTGATGTTAGAGATAGGGGTAGAGAAAGAGGGGGATATGATGGTGAGAGAGAGAGAGAGAGAGAGAGAGAGAGAGAGAGAGAGATGGTGATTAGGGGAATATCTAGAGAGATAATTATAAAAATTAATCATAATTCTAACCATAACTATAAATCATAACCCTAACCATAACTTAAGTCTTAACATTAAACCTAACCATAAACCTCAAACTTTAATTATAAACTTTATCCTAACATTCCCTCTAATGTTAACCTTATCCATGTAACCTAATATGAACCCAAAATGAGATGTTTTCAATATAGTGTTAGGGTAATCGTTAACCTTAACTGTTACCCTGAACACTAACCTTAAGTGTAATCCTAACACTAACTTTAACCATAATAGTAGCACTAACCATAATACTAACACTAACCATAACACTAACCCAAATACATAATTATACAATAAAATTAATATAATATCTTAACCTTCCCTCTAACCTTAACATTAACATTAACCTTAATCGTAACCCTACCACTAATATTAACCATAATAGTAACACTAACTATAGCATTAACTCTTACCGCTATATATTCAATATTAAAAACCATAAAATGGCTTCCTAACTGTAAACATAGAATCCTATCCCTAATCGTAACCCTAACCCTAACTCTAATAGGTTATTGTTAACATTATAATTACTTCTTTATGTCATACTCCTAAGGTGAAAATTTAATCCTAATCAAAACCATAATTGTGTCATTTACCATTGGTCAAAAGCTAACCACGAGGGTTATAGTAACCCTTAATAGGTTAAACCATAACCCTGTTTGTAACCATAACACTACATATCAACCCCAAATCATATTATTGATTTGACGGTTAACCCTATTTTTCATACTAACCTGCATGAATATTTTAACCCTAATACCAATCCAAACTAAACACTGTGCATCACATCATTAACCCATGATTAACCCTAATACAAATCCAAATATAACATTGTGCATCACATCATTAACCCACGATTAACCCTCATGAAATAACTAAATATAATACTAATCATAACTCTAATCGTATAATATATATACTATTTTTTTAACCCTATTTATCATACTAACCTTAACCAATATTTCAACCCTAATACTAATCCAAACTCTACATTGTGCATCTCATCATTAACCCATGATTAACCCTCACCATATTAGTAACCCTAATCCTAATCCCTTACCCTAATCTTAAACCTTAATGTTACAATAAATACTATAGTAATTATAATTGTAAACGTAACATCATATCCCTAACCACATCATTAATCTCACCCTATCCCTAACCCTAACCCTAATTATGTAACTCTTACCCAAACCCTAACTCATAGGGTAAAATGTCCTACTAACCCTAACTCTCACCCTATCCCTAACCCTAACCCTAAGCCTAATTCTTACTCGACACCCTAACTCATACCATCAAATGTCTTACCTAACCCTAACTCTCACCCTATCCCTATCCCTACCCTAACCCTAACTATAACTCTCACCCGAACCCAAACTCATAATGTAAAATGTCCTACTAACCCTAACTATTACCCAGTTTCAAAATATTTTATACTAATCCAAACTCAACATTGTGCATCTCATCATTAACCCATGATTAACCCTCACCATATTAGTAACCCCAATCCTAATCCCTTACCCTAATCTTAAACATTAATGTTACACTAAATATGATAGTAATCATAATTGTAAACCTAACATCATATCCCTAACCACATGATTAATCTCACCCTATCTGTAATCCTAACCCTAATTATAACTCTTACTTGAACCCTAACTCATAGGGTAAAATGTCCTACTAACCCTAACTCTCACCCTATCCCTAACCCTAACCCTAACCTAACTCTTACTCGAACCCTAACTTATGCCGTAAATCTCTTACTAACTATAACTATAACTATAAATCTTACCCGGACCCTAACTATAACTCTTACCCGGACCCTAACTCATAATGTAAAATGTCCTACTAACCCTAACTCTTACCCACTTTCAAATTATTTTAATAGTTTATAATTTATAACTATATATATATATATATATATATATATATATATATATATATATATATATATATATATATATATATATATATATATATATATATATATATATATATATATATATATATATATATATATATATATATATATATATATATATATATATATATATATATATATATATATATATATATATATATATATATATATATATATATATATATATATATATATATATATATATATATATATATATATATTATATATATATATATATATATATATAATTTTATTTATTTTACAACATTAAACCTAATTATTGCCCTAACAATTTGATTTGATTTGATTTTTCTGCCATATACATAAACATTATAATTCTTAAAATGTCTACTATGTTGCGATGCGACTGCCACTAGCTTATATATATATATATATATATATATATATATATATATATATATATATATATATATATATATATATATATATATATATATATATATATATATATATATAATACGCCTAGAGTAATCCTTCTCGAGGTGCCTATTTTCTTTAAATTGCAAGTGCAATAGGTGCCTCAGAAGGATTACTCTCGGCGTATTATATATATATAAATATATATAAGCTAGTTAGTAATCTTTTACAGATTAATATAACGAATACATATTTAATTAATTGGGAAAGCACAACAAGTTAATTTGTTAATACATGCCCATGGATGCCTATGCGAATGAAAAATGACTACCAGTGCAAATATGTTGCACCGTAGCCGGTGCCTATTCTGAATGAAGTGTAGCGTCTCATATTTTACTCATTCCAAGCAAAGGGGTGCCCTATCTTATTTTATATTTATGAAATATATTTAACTATAGATATTTATTTTATATAGTATTTTTAATAATTATCTTTATTTCTCTCATTTTTACATAATCATATTATTAATATAAATATATTATATTTTAATTAATAGATAATAATAATTAAGTATATCACCTATTTTTTTAGTAGTTCTACCTATCTTCCATACTTCTTACTTTACTACATGAAGTTCTCATTAATACTTTAAAAAGTCCAAATAATTTGGAAAGCATAAGTGAAGCATTACATAATACAAGTAAGTGTTTAAAAGTATAAATGAGAAGGAAACATAAAGAAAGCACACCAACTCAAAAGGCATGTATACCCAGCATACAAAGCATGACAACATATGAATATTATATAGGGGAGATTCTCTTACTACTTTCAATACCCAACATGCTTCTTTGAAACTATCGAAGCTAATTCAAAATAATGGGCAAGTCGGACAAGCTCCAAAAATCTGAGACACTTGTGGCAAGATTTGTACCACTCGGCTAAAGTGAAATCATAATAAAAATAAAAAATATACAAGATCGTGACAACTCATTACAAACCTAGGGAAAACCTAATCTTTAAAGAGCAATGCAAGGATCATATAATTGGCTCGAAATGGGAACATGTACAACAAGAGAAGCACACTTTTCTTTGACCTTGGATATACCCCAACACTTAGGGTGAGCCTGCACAATTTTAAAGTTGAATTAAAAGTTTGTAACAATGCACTAGAAGTGAAAACAAGTTTAACAAAATAAGGATACTCCCCTTCACATTGTCACACCCAAATAAATACTTAAGACTAAGAAAATCTAGGTTGCTTTGAAGCTAAATGAAGGATTTGAACCAAGGTGTGTATATGGGTGGTTGCAAGAAGTTGAGTCCCACTTTTGGGCAAAAAGTGGAAGTGTTTTCCCTTTTTTTCAAATTTCCTGTCAATTGATGTCTAAATTTGAGACACTTAGAGATTGAATCTCAAAAAAATTTGGTAATAGAAATTATAGTTCTCAGAGACTACTTTTCAAATATGTAATTTATTTAAATACCCACATGATATAAGCTATTTTTTAGTATGAATGTTTATAAATCCTATTTTCAAAATGCCTATTTTAGGACCATACCATAGTCGTGTACGAACACCATATTTTGACTTAAATTAATGAATTTTTGCAAATCCTTCTGGGCAAATATACCTAAGACACCAAATATTGGTCAACATATTTTTCCTTATTTTTTATTGAATATATATATTTTTATTAATTTTTAATTGACTATAAAATACGTTTTCAAAACCTCTGGTGTACGGACACCATAATTTGATGAGAATTTCATATTTTTTTCAATTTTTTTTTTAAATTTTATCTTCAAAAGAATTGTATCTAGATTGGTCTCATATAATTTATTTTCCAAAAAACCTAAAAGCAAAATTGTTATTAACATTTTAGTGAACCTCGCTATTTTACGTTTAGGTACCACTTTTAACTAATAAATAATGCAAAAATAGTAAAAATAATCACATCACTATGAAATTTACATTTTTGAAATCAGGACAGTGAGAACTCTAATGGGTTTTTTTTTTTGTAAAATGATACGATCGGGAAGGCCCTCAAACAATTATGGCAAGGCAAAAATCTGGCATTCCAATGCCTTAACCAAATTTTTGGAGGTCAAGGCATAGGCTTGGTTCTACCAAGCCTAAACCAAACCGACTTTGGAATGAAATTTGAGGTGGGTGTGTGCTTCCCATTGATGTCTTAAGAAATGGGCGCCCATTTTTTTAAAAAAAAATCAAAGTGTTAAAATGCATTTTTAATTCTAAAAAAATAAAAATTTAGAAACGGGCACCCCGTTTTGAAAAAAAATGGGCACCCATTTTTTGAATTCAAAAAATAAATGCCCGTTTTGAAAACAAAACGAGCGCCCATTTTTTGAATTTAGCATCGGGTGCCCGAACCTAAAACGGGTGCTCGTTTTATGAAAACGGATGCCCGTTTCAAGCGACATCTCTCATTTCTACAAGACTTCCATGGAATTGTCCCCGAACTCCAAACTCTTACCCATATAAAAAATTTGAATCAACCCATAAGAAAATTTTTCATTTCCCATGGGCTTAGGGAAAATAATGTAGGGACATATAAGAATTTGAATTAGATGCCCAAATTATGGAACACAGATGTCGTGTGACAAGCTGATTATTTTAAAATAATGTTTCCAGCCAAGGATCGCATACATGTGTATTTTCGAGGGAGAGGAGAAGAATGAAAAAATACATTTAATGAACACAGGGGTCAGGCAAAGGAATTCTTGTTTATCCATTAATTCAAATGAAATCGATTACACACCTTGCATATATATCACTAGAGATTGAACATCTCTTGATATATTTGTACCATCTTTATTGTGAACTTCCAATTCTTCTACTTCTACATCTTCTCTTCATCTGGCATATCTATGCATGTCTGTCTCATTGTGTCTTTTCCTTTGTTCCTCCCTTTCATTGTCATTCATTTGTTCTCATTTTTCATCTTCTATATTCTATTTTGTATATCCTTCTATATTCTCTTTGGTACTATCTTATTTCCTCCTTTGTTTGAAAAATTAAGCTTTGACCCGACATAGTCATAACTGAATGTAATACCATACATATGTTTCAAATACTTTCTTCTTTTTAAATAAGTCAATTCAAAATGATACAATGATTCAAAAAAATAGTGTATCCTTACGTTTTCTAATTGCATAATTACTCTTCTATACGTTAATGTTAAATTTCTCCAATATTATATTTTTCTTATATATGTACAGTATTATTGGAAATAATATTCTTACTTTTCAATGAGTTCTATAAAAAACAAAATTGGAAATGTAAACCCAATAAAAAACCTAACCATGGTATAAACCTTGATTAGTATCCTAACCAAATGCTAAACCCAAGTAATATAAACTATGTTTACATGCCAATGCATTTAATCAAAATCATAACACAAAATATGATATAAAATCTAACACTAAGCATGAACCCAATGGAACAATGTAAACTATAATGTAACCCCATTTTTTTCCATCTCCAAATTGAAAGGGTGCAGACCTAAATTGTCATCATAACCCTAGCCCTAACCCTAAACCCTGAGCATATTCAAAAATCAAATACTAAATGTTTTTCAAACCCAAAACCTATTTGTGAAAAAATACTAACCAAAATATTAATCCCAACATTGAATTTAATGCTCTTCTATAAAACTTTCAACCCAATACTTAACCCTTAACACTAAATTTATGTATGATAATTTATTTTTAATATTTTAATTCATACACTAACTGAAAGACAAGTCTTAAATATATAAATTTTGGAAATAGTTGCATTAATGAAGAATTATTTTTACAATATTTCTATATATTTTTTAAATGGTTGTACAAATCTACAAAACTTGAATGCTTTTAGAAAAAATATTATGTTTCTTTAAGCAAGTAAACTTCAATATCAACTTATTTGAAACAACAAAGTTCCTCCAACCCTTTGTAAAAGATTTTTCCAATCAATCAAAGTTTTTTCCCCAATTAAAAAAATATAGAAACAGACATAATAACTATTATGTAATATATATTAGATCTAGAGCATTGGGGTAGTTAACTATTGAAAACTATGATGTATTATGATTTCATTTTGTTAATAGATTTTAGACCACCACAATAAATATATACTAAGTTTGTAAGTATATGCTTCTATAGAGAATTAGTTGTGCTTGAAGTATTTTATTATGTTTTTTAAATTTAATAAGTTTTCTAAATAAAAAAATATTAATGAATTCAATATTATGTGTACTACTTTTTAATGACATACCATTTTTTAATTTGATATGACACCTTTGCATTTTTAGCCAAGTATTATGTAATTCTAGGCACCTAAAAAAACCCATTCAATTATTTCATACCTTAAATTATTATTATTATTATTATTTTTAAAGGTAAGCGCTTTTGACTGGAGCATACAACAAGTGGGGTCACATTAAGGGGGACCCCATCCCCAGTGAATATGAGGCTGCCAAGGCATCGACGCCTCCTAGATACAACTATATTTATAAGGTCTCACTACTCTCCTTATCTCTCCAAGTCTATGTGGCTGTCGAAGCATCGGTGCCTCCTAGATACACTTATGTTTATTATGCCACTCTACTCTCCTTATCTCTCCAAGATGATTGCCACCTTATGCCTCCCTCTTCACACGCCACCGAGCCACCATCTTATTGCTCCAAGAAACGGCCACCAAATACTACATCCTTATCTCTCCATGGCTCCCAAGCTTACTGGTCACCGTCGAGCGTTGGGGCACCAGCGAATGGATGGACCATCGAGCATTGGGTGTTGAGCACCAACGAACGGCTTGGGAGCCAGCGAATCGTGCCATTATCGAGAACGTCGTACTGGGAAGGGAGTTCTCTTCCTGAGCGAACATTCCACGGGCTCAGCCTCTAGCTGGATGAAGTCTGTGGCAAGTCCTCCCTTAAGTGCGTGCAGGATCCTCCTATGCATTGAACTGTGAACACCCCTATCTTAGGGGTTCGCACCCACCGTTGCATTGTGAGCTCATTCTCTTCATATGCTAAATTATTAGCTCCAAGATGAAAGATATATTATGACATAAATAATAAAATAAAATAATTAAAGGCACGACGATAACAACTTGAACAGAGTAATTTCAAAGAGCATACGATTCAAGCACAATTATAAGTCCACAAGGAATTTCTATTTCAGGTTCCCTTGATTTGTCCTTCAATATTTGTTCATTGTGAAGTCTCATGCATCTGTTATCCAAAAATAGTTTTAAGAGTGAGTGCATTCAAATTTAGTCATAAATGCAATAAAATATCTCATTTTGCTATTAAAGAAAGGGCATCATTCTTGTTAAGGTGAATGGAACGGCAAAAAAATGGAAGATTGCAGCGGTTTTTTTTCATGTCCATGTGTCAATGGAAGGATTGGAGAAGATTATGGTCTTCCATCAACACACTACTCAGGTTGGGTTGGTTGAATGATTCCTAAATGTATCAGTGCTCCTGCTAGTCCTGTTCGCTCGCTTGCACGAAAGCAGAGCTCGAAAATGGAGGATTCGACAGCTTCCCTAGCTGATGTTTCTCCTAGCGATTATGGTTTGGATTTCGAGTTTAGTGTGTGCTTTTCTAAGTTTGATGGAGGTGCTTCTTCTGAGGATGAGCATTTTTGTAATGGCCTAATTCGGCCTATGAAGCTTAGTGTGCATCTGGACAAATCCTAGGCTTTGAGGCCACTTATTGATCTAGAAGATGAGGGGGAAGATCCAGAGGAAGAGCAGAATGACAAGTGCCATGAGAGTGGTTTACCAACATGATAGAGTGGTTTTCAGGTATAAATGTAGCAGTTTTCTGACATGAGACAATAAACTAGCGTGAGAAATAAATGCTATGACCGTACATGAGCTTCCCCGTAGGGGAAGCCTATCGGCTTAATAATAAATATATTTTACTTTAAAAAGTATAAGATATAATTATTTTATATATATAGTCTTTTAAAACTTTTTTAAAGATATTACTAACATTATATATATATATATGATATATTTTTAATATTATCTTTATTTTTTCATACTTTAGACATATTATAATATATAACTAATATATATAATAAAATAATTACACCATCCAAATTATTAATTATAATAAACATATTTTATTGTAAAGATTATATTACAATTAAGTATATCACTCAATTTTTAGTAACCTTACACATTTTCCATACCTAGCACTTTAATACATGAAGTTCTCATCAATACCTTAAAAAGTTCAAATCATTAATAATAATAAATATATTTTACTTTAAAAAGAATATTACAATTTGTTGTGAGGTTTTCACAACACCATCCCATTGCAAATGAGGACCCCACTTTTTTTTGTTTTACTATTGTCAACAGTTCTACTTTGAGTAATTTGGCATTTGGTTGAGATGTGAAAGGTTGCAATTGAGTAAAATTGAGATAAAATTTAGCTAAGTATAAATTATTTTAGAGATGAGACATGATTTGCTACCCATGCGAGTTTTACTTCATCTTTGAGCTGAGACGTGTTTCACTACCAATGTAAATGTTGTTTCATCTTAGAATTAGGACATAACTGGCTATCCATGTAATTTTTGCTCCATCTTGAGTTGAGACATGATTTTCTACCCATGAGTTTTTTGTCTCATCTTAGAGTTGAGCCCTTTCTCTTACCTCTAATTTATGTCTCATCTTGGGGCTGAGCCTCCTTTTGCTACCTATGAAATTTGTGTATCATCTCAAGCCTTGGAATTGCAACTCAAATCTTGAAGGATGAGCCTTAAACTTTGACATGGAAGTGAGGCCTTGAAATTGGTTGCAAAATGCAAGCATGCAACCCCTACGCATGGCGTCAGGGCCTGGGTTTTAATTGTAGACCTTAATTCAAACCAAGTGGAGCCTTAATTAGGCCCTCAAAACCATCGTCCAAGTCATGGGAGGGACCATATTTGAAAGAGCAATGATAAGACTTACAACAACACCTTGGAACTTGCTAAATGGATCACAAAATTTGGAGTTTTTTACTCTCCAAGGCATTAGTTAGGCCTAGAGGGCTGAGACAAGTATAAGTGGGAGAAATGCATAGAAAATGGCCTCAAATAGGCCCCAAAATAGATTATATATAGATTATATGCATGGTGATTTGCATTGAAACTTGAGGCCAGACCAAAATGGCACAAGGATGGGCCAAAATCCAAGAAGTATAGGCCATATATGAAACGTATGGGCCCCTTAAAATATATCCAAACCAAATTAAACCTTGTCCAATGTGTAGCATGTGGGGGACTAGATTATTTACTCTACCCTTAAACTAGGTCACTAGGGTCTAAACATGGATACTTAGGGCCCATGAATGAGACGCCAAACATTGGAATTAAAAAAAGGGGCCAATCCTATTCTAACGTGCACAATGAGATGCCAAAAGTGGACCCCTAATTTATAACAAATACCCTTCGAAAGTGAGTTGCAGCCCTATAGGAGATGCGTGGCCTTTTTTAATAATTTGGGCCCAAAATTCTAGGCAAAATAACCTTGGAAAATAGCATATAGGTTGGGGATTGGGTCAGACTTGATTTGGGCCCCATATAATGAAGCATGTGGCCTCATAAGGCCTCTACATCAAAGTGCTCAAGCCCAAATCCAACCTAGGCAATTAAATACTGGGTACTAAAATCGAGGTGAGATCACAAATTAAAATTTAAATGCTAAATTCAAGGTACAAAACTCAATGATATTTAAGGATATGAAGGGTGATTTAATACAGATTTGGGCACTAAATTTGATGTGAAGTTTGTTTTTTTGAAATAAAATTGAATTAAATGTTAGGCTATCTTGCCTTGAGTTTAACCATAGAGGCTTTGTATTTAATGATCATTTGTAATTAAGGAGAGGGATCAAATTTAATGTCATGGCTTAGAATTAGATGCTAATGCAATTACCATTTAATGACAAATTTGCAAGCCTTTTCTATATAGATCGAATCACTCAACAATTTGGAAATATTTTCATTACAAACAAAGGCAAATTAGAAGTTGAATTTTGAATTACAAGGTTGATTGAGAATCGTGTTTTGTGGCTAAGATCTAAAACATAGCTCTCATCGACATTATTAGGTGCATCTACAATAGAGAGCCAATATATAAACACATCTTAGATATTCAACAATCATCTACAAGTTGTCTTCAACACAAAACTCTATTTTAAGGCTCCAAAACTTTGATCTTGATCACTGAGAAGCTTTGAACAATGAATTCAATTTTGTTGCGGGTCTGATAACAACCTAAATTCAACATGATTTTTTCTCAGATCAAACTTAAAGGGCTGATATCAAATCATTCCAATCATGTTAGGGGTTTCAAATATTAAGAGAAAAGATTGATTCCACTTGTTATAATTAATTTTATTGTTCTTTGGAGGATGCAATAAGTCTCAGTTAGTTCATTTTTAAAGTTTGGTATGAATGACAAAGATTCTGATTTTAATGGCTTGACTTGTACTAACCTTTGATTTTGATATCAGATTTGATGAAGAGTGGAATGTAGTACTAATTATCTTTTTGTTGCAGGGAAAAGTGTAGTAGGAGGAGCTAAAAGCATTCCAAAGATAAGACCACAAGCCAAGACATGAGGTGGCCAGGAGGTGGATAATCCAAGTGCAAGAAAGATGTTCCTTGAGATGGATCTAGGAAGTAGGTACAAGACTAAGATCAAAGGATGTCAAAGCCAAGAAGAACACAAGTGGTCCCAAGTTGTCAAAAAGAAGGTGATACAAAGCCAAGGATGAGATTTAGTTCGTGATCAAGGAAGAAAAAGATCTCCAAGACATCAAGATATGAAAGAAAAGTTCAGGCATCCAAGGAGGCAACTTAGAAAACTAAGGCATTGGTGGTATGTCAACCCTTCATCTACACCAACGAAGATTTAGTAATGAAGGAAGGTTGGGCTTAAACTCATTCCTTGGAACAACTTAAGAGACTAAGACAAGAAGAAACAACACAACAAAAGGAATGAAGAAATTTCAAGAAGATGAAGCAATTGGAAGGATGAGTCATCAAATGGAGGCATAACAAATGATTTTCCATCAATGAGTTAAAGGGTATTTATCAAGTTTAAATGATAATTTTGCTGAGGTGGCAGCCATATCCTCAATCAATAAAAGCATGCCAAGTGTCACATGGTGACAATTTGATCAGGTTATGTCCAAAATATTCATTGAATGTGAATGAGGATGAGGATAAGAAACACATTTCCCAAGGTGATAAAGTGGTGTTGTCTACATGTGCTCTCTTATCATTGATCTGCATGTCATTGATCCTTATCCAGTTGTTATGGATTTGAATTTTCTTAGTGGCCCATGAAGGCAATGTAATTTTTCTATTGACCCACGTGGTGGTGCTTAATTATAACTGGGTGGGTATTAAATATTTGTAGCAGGCGGTTATGGAAACCCTAATTAAGGCTTTTGTGGATTGATGTTGACCTTTGATTTCAAATTTTTGCCTCTTAATCTTGGCCACTCATTATAATTGAGCCTCTATATAAGGCCATTTGCTCTAGGGTAATTTTTAGTGGAAAATATTCGCCTTTTGGCAAATTCTAGGAATTTTTTTTGTCACAATTGGCGAATCATGTACGATACATGATGGACCAAATTTCCCAATCTTAACACAGTAAGGGGTCAATACTAATATGAATCGCCATTGATTTTATCTGTTTGATGAGGTTGACCAGTATATTCGCTAAGGGTTATTAATTATGAATTGCATATAAAATATAAACATAGCCAAATGGTCTATATTGTTATATTGACGATGACCTATTTCACGAACCCTTTATTAATTGTTATATTGACCATGACCTATTTCACAAACCATTTTTTAATTACTACATTTAGGTCGGCACATTTTCGTCAAAATCCCAAGAATTAAAAAAATAGAAATTTGAATCATGGATTGATATAAATTCAAATCAGATTTGTTAGTCTTTTAGTTTTCATGTCCCGCTACAAAATTTTGGAGGGCCAGATTTACAAATAACAATCTTGCAACAATAAACAAAGGATTTAGCATTTCAGAGGATTAGAATTTGGAGGAAGCAGGACCAAGGTAAGCAATTATTTGTTCACATTTCACAGTATTGCTATTAATTTCCTAGTGACTAGTGAGAGGTCAAGATGTTGGACAAGGGTGACTATTCTGAGTATCCTTGGGCTTCTAAAGGGATTGAGATGTTGGGGGAGGTTGAACTTGAGACTTAGACTTCTCACTGTGCTCGGGACAGTGAAGGGATAGGAAAGCTAGACAAGGGTAAGACTCTTGATCCTCAGGGCAATGAAGGGAAGGGTAAGACTCCTTAGGGTAGTGAAGGGTCTGGGAGGCCATCAAAATGCCCAAACTTAAAGATACTACCATAAAGGCTTTCTTTGGATTTGGCAATGTTTCCACTCCATCAACTTTTGCAATTGCAAGTGCAAAAGCCATTCACAATAGCTCACCGGTACCACGACCACAAGTTGGGGTTGTCATTGAGTTAAATGAAAATCAAAATGCATCAAATGAGGATAACAATGGTGGCATGACATAAGATGTTATAAAGGATACACATAACCAGTTGGATGAAAATGCTAGCAATGAAGATAATAATGATGTTGGTAGGAAGAAAAGAAAAAGGGAAGTAAAAATGGGGCAGGAGTGGGAAATGTCAAGAAATTTTAAGATTGATTGGGTAGAAAAGTACTGGTTCATTGAACTAGTCATAAACAATGATGAACAACCAATAGAATGCAGGTGTAAGATTTGTACCTGGAAAAATAAAAGAGAGAACAAGTTGCAGCTAAAGCTTGACACTATAGAAAAGCATATTAGTAAGGTTTATGAAAAACATACCATAGACAGACAATAAATATTAGTAGTGAGATGGAAATCAAAGGAAGAATGTCTTCATATTAAGTATGCAGAATATGAAGAGCATAACAAGAGAATGACAACAATTGCTAGTAGTGAAAATCCAATCAAGGTTGGGTTTAAACATGCAGCCAATGAAGCAAACTTGGCAAAGACCGTTCAGATGAGAGTTGTTTTTCATATTTTGTCCAAAGGGTGTCCTATGAGTGACTTCTCAGAATATGGTAATTTATTATCCTTTTTGAAAGTTCCTCACTATCCTATGTCACATTGGTCAACAAACATTGGATGGAAAATGGAAAGTTGTCTTTCTGAGGTGGAAAAGCAAAATTTATAGGAGAAAGTAAAATAGTCCAGATTCATTTCATTATCCATAGATGAAGTTACTGCAGTAGATAACACTACTTGGATCTATATGTATGTGTATGTACAGTAAAAGAACATGTCTGCCAAGCTCATCTATTGTGTTTTCGTAAAATCGGGGGCAATTCAACAACATAAAAATTATATTTTGAAGTGAAGAATTCTTTGAATGAAGTTGCTGGTATGAATGATTTGACAATTGGCAAGAAGCTAGTGTGTGTTGGAGCTGCAGTAATACAAGGTGAATAGAATGGTCTTTGTGTAATATTACAAACTAGTATTGCACCTTACATGCTTGGCCCATCGAATGAATTTAGCATATAAAATTGTAAGCGATTTTCCTACAGTGTTAAAAGTTGTAGATCTAGTTCACGAGCTATACTCTTACTTCTACAGAGGTCCTAAACATTTTGCAGAATTTAAGATTTTTTCAAAGGGAGTAACACCAGGAAACAAGCTTCTCAAGGATGTTGAGACCAAATGGATCTCTTTGCATGGACCAGTAGAAAGAGTTTTAATAGAATATCAATCCTTGATCAGACTAATATATGAGCAACTCCTCACAGTAGACAAAGCTCATGATTTGTTACATAAGTTAAATGATATAGAGAGTCTGTTAAATTTAGCCAGTCTTCTCCCCATGCTGGATTTAATGAACAAACTTGTTAAGAAAGCCCAAGACAGAACTGTGTATATCCATGAGTATAGCAGTTTATGTAGAATGACATGCATTGCCCTAGATTGTCTATACTCCAATATGACAACAATTCAAAGCCCAAATTTTTTTAGGTGGCAAACAATTACAGATTTGAATCATGCTGAGAATTTTTTACAATTTAATGCAAAAAATGATTTATGTGTATTTGTGAAAGGATATGAAATACCAATGCACCAATCTAAGACGGGCAAGCGAGGTAGACTACTTCTAGTTAAAAGGGTTGATTTTGACAGGATTGTTAAATTTATTAGTGATAATTTGAAGTTAATTTCCTAATGAATTTCAAGTGAGATTCATGAAATATTCCCTCAAGAAGAAATTATTGAAGCCATTGGTTGTGTGTTTCCTCATTTTTGGAAAAAAATGTCAGAGATAAACAAATTGATGCACATATCTTTCATAAAAAAAATAGATAAATTGATCAAAGAGTTTTCAAAACATGCAGATTGCAATGGACAACCAATTGAAGGAATTTTAGATTCGACTAATCTTAAAAATCATTGTAGACAATTTGCACCATGTATGAAATTACAGTTAAAAAACTTGGAGAATCCATTTGAACATGGTGCAATAACCAAGCTTTGGAAAATGTTAGAGTAGAGTTAAATATTGTGTGATTCAATATCATAATATTTCAAACTTGTTGATTTATGTCAAAAAATGATATTATGGTCGGTGGAAGATGAAAGAGTTTTCAGTACATTGGTGTTTTTCAAATCAAAGGTCAGAAACAAACTAGGTCCATAAATTTGAAAACTTGATTGAGGTTGTTTGTAACTCAGTACAATGTTAGAGACTTTCCTGAGACTTTCCTTATGATAGGGCATTAGCAATTTGGAATTCCATGCGTGAAAAACGGGGGGGTTTTGAACACTCCAAAACCTGGTGGTGCTACTGCTAGTTCTAAGACAAACAATGGATCTTGGTCCTAGACTAAGAATGAAGATGAAGAATTTTTTGATTTTGAATACCCAACTAAAAATGAAGAAGAAGCTCTTGCTACTAGTCAATTTCAGGAGTTTGATTCCATGTGGGATATAGAAATGACAGACTGCTCATTGAGTGAGTGAAGTGATTTAGAATTTTTGAATTAGCATTCAGTTAATAGGTATTTATACACTATATACTTATTACTGTACTTGTTGGACTTGACTATTGACAATTTGACTCATATTACAAGTAATAACTAATAAGTAATTTTCATGATGTTTGTAATTTTATTTTTTTAATTTGAATTTTGATTTTTGTAATTTGTCATTCAAGAATTCATGATTTTTGTAATGTAGAATGTTCATGAAATTTTAAGTATAATCATATAATTATTAATGTCCTACTCCTTTTTCCTCATTGTAAAGTGTAAACGCCTCGGCCCTCAATGCCTCATAGTCATCCAGCCATGCAATTTCAAGAATCAAGATTCAAAACTTAAGTTGGATTGGTTCCGAACTTGCACAAATAATTCATCTAACCCTGTCTCAACTTTGATACATGCAAATTAGAGGCCTTTTGAACCCTTATGAATTTATGATGATGGTCTTCTTAACATTTCTGTTCTCATATAACCTTGTGAAGTCCCGCATAAAGCCTTTCATAACCTTTGAACTGTTTAATCTTGTAACTGATTAACCTTTCTGAAGTTATGCCTATCTACCAAATGCTTCATCACAACTTGCTAACCACCAACACTAACATCTAACAAACCCTTGCAAAGCTCTGTAAACCACTTGAATATTACTATCGTAGGTTCAGGACTAGTCTTGATAAAGTGACAAATATTAATTTGACTATTGACATATGTCACAGTCTATTCCTTCGCGCTTTCCATGTGGCATGAAAGTAACTGTCACTTTCAACACTGTTACACACTGTCACTTTTAACTAACTATCTCTTTAATTTTGAAGTTACACATGCCATTAGTCAGGAGTCCCTCAGAAGTTTAGAACCCATCCCCACCCTAACCACTTAATCATTGAGAAGTTATGAAATAGCCCGACATTACTTCAAAACATTGTTGGTGGTCAAAGCTTCCTAATTTACTAGAGAAATTATCAATTTATTATTTGTTATACTCATTAGTCTTTCCTAATTTCCTAATACTAAACATTTACTTAATTCATTAATTCCTTGAATCAAAAGCATTTACTTAATTCCTAATTTCCTAAAAGAAAATATTAATATAATAATATGACATTATACATGAACAATTTTAAACAAATTGCAACTACGATCTTGAGCTCTTTACAAAATTACACAGGCACATAAAATTACAAACTATCCTTGTATTAACTTCCTTGAAATTTATACATCAATGATCAAGATTCAATGATCATAGTACCAAAGACTTCTATTAGAAAATTACAAAATATCCTTGTATAATTTTATTAACTTCCTTGAAATTTATACATCAATGTCAATGACAATGATCAATGATCATAGTACCAGAGACTTCTAACAGAAAAATTAAAAATAAAAACTAACATTGGAAAACAAGTTTGGAAACAGTTATAAGAGCGACAACTGGCAGCCCAAATTATTTAGAATTAGACTTGGTTTGCACCAAAGGTGTATCCACAACAGGTGAACTGCAAAGATAAGATACCCTATTTGAATTAACTGACCTCCCTCTATTGTCTCAACTACTTCCATCATTGTCTCAACTACTTCCATCATCCATGTCAATATGGCAAGGCTTGAATCTCTCCAATGTTTTCCCACACCACAATTTCCCTCTTTGATGGCCAAGTTATCACTCTAACTGTATCCAAGTCTTCAAGGCTTTGTTCCACTTGGCATCCATTATGGCTCAAGATTCAACAACAAACTTATTCATGTCAATCTCCCGCTTATGCAATTCATCCACAACTTCATAAAAAGTTGAAATGTCAGCATCACCAACAAAATAAGAAGCCACCTTGCTAGCATCCAAAATTTGGTTGAAAGAATCAACCCACTCCTGCCAGTCCTTCAAGTGTCCCTCTTTGTCCATAATAGCAGGGATATATCCTTCAGACTCTTCAGCAAAAACCTTGAGCTTTGCCTGAATGTTTAGAAACTTTCCTGTGAAAAATGCATACAAATCCTTTACTAATAACACCATTTCCTTAACATCAATTATTTTGTCAGGTAACTCCATTTTTTTTCCCATTAGTAAAACTAACCTATCAAAGAATTGCAAGTATGGGCCCCAAGTATTACATAATGGGGTTAGTATAGAAAAGGCATTAGAGCATTGATATTCTGCCCCCTGCAAAGAAATGAAAGTACTATGAATCATTTGAGACTTCCTTTTAAAATATTTACTCTATGCAATAGAACCTTCTTCAAAGTCTCCTTTTCAATAATTCCAGTATCATCAGGCTCATCAACGTCCATTATTATCTTTTCTATTGCAAGTTCTAGAGATAAACCCCCCTCATACTCAGTTTGGACCCCAACATCATATACCTTTGTAATGCACTGAACTGATTTTTTAGACTATTTATTTCATCTTTGAGCTCCTTCACAGTCTTATCCAGGAGAAAATTATTCTTCAGTTCATCTTCAAATTTTTTCCTAGTTGACACATAATCTTTGAATGTCATGGCTAGCCTATTCTCTAAGTCGTCAACCACAACTTTATTCATGGAGGATGCATGATGTACGAGATTTTTTATTTTTGATCCTATAGTGTCCTGCAACCTCCATATTAATTGGCTACCCTGTGTTGTGTCTTGGATGTCAACCAATATCAGCTTATTAGATTCTTGGGCCACACACCATACTACTAGTGTCTTAGTGTCTATATTGAATCCAGAACCCCTTTGTAGTCCATTAGTGCCAAAAGCTTCATAAGATGCAACTTTATCTTGCTTCTTGATTTGGTCAATTAAGAATGAGGAATCCAAGTCCCATCTAGGGATCAGCAACATGCCACTTCTCTTCACAAGATCTCTTGCCTCCTCCACAGTTAATGTTTCACTATTGGGATCATAGGCCTATAATTTTTCAATCATTTCAATAGTCTTTTCCTCTGATACCCCCAGTTTCAAAGATAATTTTGATTCATTCTGCTTAACTCTAAAGAGAAAACTTTCAAACTCATTGGACTTGATGAATTCATCATCATCTATAAACTCTTTAGCTTGGATGACCCTATCATCCAATCTAGCTGCAACCAATTCTAACTCATCTTGGGCCTTTTCTCCCTCATCTGCCTATGATGTCAAAAATTGTTGTCTTAAGTCAGCAAAGTAATGGCTATTACTTGGCAGGATTTGTATTGCCTTTTTCCTTGCCTTTTGTGGTACATTCATCAACTTTTGTTTCTTTGATGGCCCTTGCTCAGATGTGGATGGCTCAACTTGTTCTGTTTCTACCATAAACACCACATCAAGTTCAACTTCCTTAGGGTTTATTCTATCCTCCTCCTCCTTAGGGATGTCTGGCAATTTAGATATAATATCTTCGTAATTCTCTATACACGTGTCAATTATCAACATGTATTTGAGATCAGGAAAGAAACTGGGGAAGGTAGGGTCTGCCTTTTTCAATTCTTCCTCTACCCTTACAATATTTTTCCATTTACAGCATCTCTCTTCATAGATATATTGACTGAACACACTTCTAATAACATCATCATCTTTCATAGGTTGATTTAGAGCCAAATTGTGATTCCTCATTTCTCTCAATGCTCCTCTAACGAAGTCTTCAGGGTCATACATCCTTGCATTCGCAAAGGGCAATCTGAATTGTCTTAGGAATTCATGGATTTTGTCCACAACATCCTTACCTATAGAGAAATCTTGTATTTGGAACCTCCTTGCCAAAAAGGTTCCCTTATATCTTTTAGGGCCTAAGTGTTCTCTATCCATCATGATAAGATGCCACAAGAATTCTATTATTGCCAATATTTTTGGTACAATTTTTGGTAGTATGTGTGGAGGTTGAGGGAAAGCATAAACTCTTATAACAGAAAAATTATTAAAAAAAACAAATCACCCCAATTGTGCTTAATTTCATTGTCAATTTGAAATGCTAAGGTTCTAATCAATTTTCTAACAAGTAAAGGAAATCTATCCCTCACATACCTAACATGTTCATTATTGGATCCACAAAATCACTATAAAAAGAAATGGAATTAGAGAAATGGTAACTTCTATCCCATAACCTGGTCCATAGTTGAAGCATAATAGTTCCTCCTTCATTCTTGGTCTCATTGATGGACTCTGGGTTGATCTAGCCAATATTGCAATAGAGGATCAAGTGCATCAACATGGAGTAGTGATTGAACTTGAAGCTTTTCAAATCGATCTTTTCATTCATCAAATCAGTGTGCATTACATTGATTATGTGCCCCACATAATCAAACTCCTTGTTGGTGTCCAGGTCCTAAACATCTATGGCCATGACATAAATGTCAGGACTCACTGTCAAACTTCCATCTATTCTAATAACTTTATGTAGACCGTATATGGTATTCTGGAAATAGGGAAAGAAAAGGTCAATATCAAATGAATCTACAACCTTCTTCGGCAATAAACCTGCCTCTTTCTTTTCTCTAGGAATATGCTTCCTCATAACCCTTCTAGTGTAGTAACTTTTATGTCTATTAAATAGGACCTCCTCTTCTGCTAGGTCAATATCCACGCTTATAGGTCCCTGAAGGTCAAAAACTTGAATAAAAGTCACATTGTCTAACATGCAGAGTATAGACTTGTCCTGCTTGCGGAAAGCTTGTGTCACTAGATTGTATGCTTGAATTGGCACTTTCATGAGGTCTACATCCAAAAATACCTAAGGTACTATCAACTTTCCCAAGTTCTTGTCCCAGGGGTTTGAAATAGGAGGGCCTCTTAATCTATTGTTATAGAAATACATGAAGAGCTCATACCCAATTGTGTTTGGGCAGCCAACATCCCTACAGAATGCATAAGGGTCCCTCCATTCATAAGCATTAACTGATTGTAAAATTGAGGATCCAAGCAACAATTTCATCCATTCTTCAACATATATGTTTGGCCTCTTTATTCTTGAATGCACACTCTTTCTTGGTAATACAACAACATCAGGAGATCCTTGTTCTGCCATTCTTTATGTATACTAAACTCTAAACATTAATCTACTTTTTTGCACTTAAAGGTTTCAACTCTCTATTGCTCTTCGACTCTGAAAATTATGGATGCTCTGTGAAGTGCGAACTGTCTTTAATAACTAACAAGCAACTCACAACCAGCCACCAGGCTACCTACTCTATTAAAAATTAAAATTTCATCAAGCGCACATGCATGATATTAGTAATTACCTTTTTCAAAAAAGTGTCACTGTCAACTGTCACTTCCAACATAGATTTGGCGGTGATCTAAGAGCTAATAATTGGCGTGTTTCTAAAGTTACACTAACGATGCATCTAAACCTAGGTCACTATCTCAACTTTTCTAAATTGCTACTTGTAAATTAGGGGCCTTGGCCCTTGGCCCTTTGAATTTGAAATCCTATAACTTTGAGACTTGTGAAGTCACGCAAGACCTTTTCAGAACTTTGGGACTGTTAAACTTCCAGGGAAAAGAAACCTTGAGATGTTACGACATAGCCTGGCATGACTTCAGATGTCATTCTTGAGTCTTGACACTTTTACATCGTAACCACCATCACAAACATCCAAGAAACCCTAGAAAAGCTCTACAAACATTCCATTCTTTGACACTTTCCACATGGCATGCAACTTACTCTCACTTTTCAACACCTTCCAAAGTTACGCACATAGTTAGTTGGGACTTCGGAACCCCTAACCATCATAAAAACTTAACCGTTGAGAAGTTATGAAACAACCAGGGGTAACTTCGAAACCCATCACCATTATAAAAAATTAACCGTTGAGAAGTTACGAAATATCCAGGCCTAACTTCGGATCTTGGAATGGGTTACTTACAAGTTACTACTAGTCAATTTCAAGAATCAGGAGGTGGGAGTGGGTTCCAAATTTCCATGTGCCATCTGGGATTTAGGTTTTAGAAGCGTCAGACTTCTCATTCAATTAGTGAAGTGATTTAGCATTCTGATTTAGTTAATAGGTATTTATAATTGTATACAGAATCACAGTCCACAGATACTTCAAAGTTCAAGTTAATTAATAATTACAATTTTCATATTTTTCAATTTATAAAACTATTGTTCAATTTCATGATTCACGTAATATGTTACTATATTGACTATTGAAATTTGAAGTATAAGCAAATAACACATAAAACACTATTTGAAAAAGAGTCTTCTCATATGTATTACTCTTAATTTCAAAAATGATACTCATACATTTAAAATTTTAGTTTTTCTATATTTCTGCTATACATAATACTGGTAACTGAACAGTTGTGGTTTCCCCAGAAGGAGAAGCAACAAGCTTCCAACCTTTTCCAAAACCAAAATGAAAAGTACATTCAAATTTCGTATTTACAAATTACAAGTAACAAAAATTTTCCTAAGATCCTTTGAACTTTCAGAGGAAATTACAAAAGCCTAGTCCGACAATCTGACTCCTACATATCCTAATACTAATAGACTAATAGTAATTTGTTAATATGTTATAGTATAATATAATAATACTATCCACAAAGAAAAAATATCAGTCGATGCACAGACCGGAAAATAACTAGATCATCTCCTCCTGGAACCCCTCCTGGTCAAAGCCATGATCCTCAAAAATGGCACGCATCTCCGCCTTGTCATGTTCTACTTCGAGTTCGAACATGTTGCTTTGGTATCTGACGTAACTGGTAGCATGATCCCATGCTACAGACATAAGATGACTGAGGACATCCTACTAAATCTCCTCCTCCATATCCAAATTTGATTTGATAACAGGTTCTGAGTTCTCATTTGATGATCCCTTAGCTATTGGAAGACCCATTATGTCATCCAAATTTAGAAATTTAAAAAGTGCCATGTGTTCTGCAATTCCACTACCGAGGAGTATATAAAGAAAATAATCACCAACTTTCCAGCCACAATAAATTTTGAAGGAATGTTTCACGCAAGGTGGCTTGCCCCAAAAAAGGAAATTAATGAATATCGATAAAGAAAAATTGGAGACACTTGTATCCTGTGTAACTTGGCTCCGAAGTCGAAAAGAAAAATAATGAATGTTGATGAATCATAGCTCATATCCCGCAAAATTATCCTTTTTAATGTCTAATCAAAATCTTGGTCTAGATTATGTACTACTAAAGTTACGTAGACTGCTAGCGTGACCTCAGAACCACCATATCTTAGCTACAATTTTAAATTTTTAACTGGCAACTTGGCAGTCACATTAAATTTTGAAGGAATGTTTCACATAAGGTGACTTGGCTCCGAAAAGAAAAATAATGAATCTTTACGAATCACAACTCATATCTTATACAAATTATCCTTTTTAATGTCTAATCAAAATCTTGGCGTGGATTATGTACACTACTAAATAATTTAAAATCATTGATAAGTCTCATTAATTGTACTACAGTGTTCAATGTCACTGTAACTTCGTGGCGAAGTTACACAGACTACCAACGTGACCTTTGAACCCCCATATCCTAGCTGCGATTATAACTTCTGAAGTCATGCACACTGTCAACCTATCCTTTGTGTATCTTTGTGGCCTTCAACTCCAAATTTCCAACATAATTGCTGAAGTCACGTACATCATCAACCTGACCATTATGTATCTTCGTAACTGACAGCATCGATCCTTCTTTTAGCGTTCTGAAGCTACGCACACTATCACCAGTCACCACAAAATGACCTTTGCGTATCTTCCTAACCGTCAGCATTGAATATTCACCAATATATTTTTTTTTATACTATAAATATTGTTTTTTATTCGCCAATGTATATTATAAATACTATTTTTTATTCGCTAATATATACTATAAATACTATTTTTTATTCGCCAAGATTTTCCACATAGTTTCAGGGAGCATGAATGATTCACCAATTGATATTATTATTATTTCTTTGTAAACTAAATTTTTTGCTAATAAAATTAATATTTTCCTCTGTAGTTTTCCAAATTTTGCTAGTTTTTTACACCTTTTTTGAAGGGGGGTTTCTTAAAGATTACCTTGATTTTCTCTCATTTGTAAGGGGGAAGATTGAAGAAAATTGGTGCTTAAGTAATGTCAAAATTTCTCTTCTTATCATTGTTGTGTTTTGCATGGTGATTAAGTTGGAACACTTGGTGTTATTGCATGGTTTCTACTTCCACAATTAAAATAGGATTTTATTTCAAAGTTGTTAGAGTAATAGTAGAAGTTGTCTTTCAGATTGTAACTTTTCGAACCTTTGAAGAAAGAAATATCCAATCTTTCTATCAAGCTTTATGTTCACTCTTGATCTCCTTTAAGACTAGATTGGGCCAAACTTTTTTCTTTCATTTCTACAAGTTGTCATTCGGATTGTAGAGTAGAAGTTGTCATTCTTATCATTTACAATTTGACGACCTAATTTGATATCCCTTCTAAATGTAGTGTAGCGTCACAAGAAACTCATATTCGGCTCATTCCAAGCAAAGGTTTCCTATCCTATTAATTTTATATTTATGATATATATTCAACTATATATTTATTTTATATAGTATTTTTAATAATTATCTTTATTTATCTCATTTTTACATAATGCAAATTAGTAATATAAGCATATTATAATTTAATTAATATATATAATAATAATAAAGTATATCACCCAATTTTTTGGCAGTTCTACCCATCCTCCATACCTCCTACTTTACTACATGAAGTTCTCATCAATACTTTAAAAAGTTCTACACACACACACACACACACATTAATAATAAATAATTACATCGAAATTTGCATTACACAACATATTTTCTTACCATGACAAATAAATTTAATTTTTTCAAATAGTCCACTTAAAATTTTAATTAAATTTGAAAGATTGAAAAATGGTCATGTCTTTAAAAAATAAAATTAAGGAAATAAATGTACTTCCATAATGTTTTTTGGTTCGATGCCAGCTTCCACTTTCATCATTTTCCAAAAGTGAAATGAGGTGTGACTATATTGAATGCTCCCTTTAATTCTGCCAGCTCCAAAAACTGTTTGTTCTTTTGTTAGTTTTTTTTAATTCTGCCAGCTCTGAAAACAATTTGTTAAACACTAGCGAGTGTCCATACTTTGTTCCCAGACATTCATATTGGCTCAGGTAGGGATGATGCTCAAAAAATATGCAGAAGAACATCTTTACGTCTGCAAGAACCCTTATACACTGCTTAGACCAAATTTCAATGAGATTGATCCTGCAAAATTGAAGTCATCAAAGACCTTCAAACACCCACAAAACAAAGGATTCCCAAAGCTTTCTTGGTTGTGCAGTTTACTATAGAAGATCCATCAAGAAGTTTAGTCAAACAATTGGCCTATTACATGCCTTGTTGAAAAAAGATGTAGATTTCCAATGGACCCCAACTTGTGAGCAAGCATTTCAAGATTTTAAAGTTATGTTAACCTAAGCTCCTATTCTTAAGGGTCGTCAATGGAATCTTCCATTTCATGTCCATATTGATGCATCAAATCACGTAGTGGGTGTAGTTCTTGGACAAAACAAGTTGTGGAACATGCTATTTACTATGTCAGAAAGAATCTTCAAGGGGTGGAACTCAACTACACTGTCATAGAGAAAGAAATGTTAGTGGTAGTTTATACCTAAACAATTTTTGACACTACATTATAGGATGTACCAGGAATTTTTTCATACTAATAATCTCGTAATCAAATATTTTATGAATAAACCTATTGTCTCTAGTAGGATTACTAGATGGTTACTTTTGATGTAATAATTTGATATCACTGTCATAAATAAGTCGAGTAAAGTAAATGTAGTAGCATACTTTTTTCCCAGGTTGACATTTCATGTAGATGAGCTTGCAATTTATGACTCATCCCTAGATGAATACTAGTGTATTATCAACATTACAACACACTAGTATGTAGATATTACTAATTACTTAGTTGTGGGCAAGGTTCCTCCATATTTTTCCCAATAGGAAAAGAAAATGATCATGTAAAAGAGTTTCCCATTCACATGGATACCAAGATGTTTATTTTATATAAGAAATAGTAATGTTATAAGGTGTACAAGGGAAGATGGTCTTACAAGTGTGGTTGTCGTTGCACGAAAAGATTTCCATGTTAATGCTTGATACAAACACTAGACTTTTAGATTCCACAAGAGGTGGTTAAGCCATGTCATAAACCCGAGTTCTAAATTGCACAACACAAGGAGACCAAGGGCGCACACCTTGCAACAATCCTCCCCATTGCAAGAAAGGGGTTTGAACCTATGACCAAGCTCTGATACCACTTGTTACAAGTATGGTTGTTGTTGCACCAAAAGATCATCTTGATAATTCCTGATACAACCATTAGACTTATAGAATCCAAAGGAGGCAGTTAAGCCATGTTACGAACCCAAGCGTTGTGTTGAACAACACAATGAGACCAAGGCCGCACATCTTGAAACATATAAAAAATATGGAATATTTTGTGTTTTCCATGATGACCATTGTGGAGGATTTTTTCTACTAAAAGGACAACTATGAGGACTCTTAATACTGGGTATTATTGGCCTACCTTGCATTAAGATTTTATTAAGTAATACTAGAAAATGTGATAGGTGTCATTAGATGGAGAGGACCACAAGGTGTGATGAGTTTCCATTACATCCATAAGTGGTTATTACCCCTTTTGATAAATAGGGTATTGATTTTATAGGACCCATTGATATACCCTCAAATGGTAAGTCTTATATTCTAGTTTGCAATGATTACCTAACAAAATGGGTTGAAATTAAGGCTATGAAACATGCTAGGGATAATAAGGTTGTTGAGTTCTTGTATGAATTTTTTTTACAAGATATGGAGTCCCTAGGAAATTAGTAATATATCAAGGGGAATAACTCATATCAAATCCGTTGATAGAATTGGTAGAGGAATATAACATAAGGCATAAAAATCAACTCCATACCACCCTCGTGCAAATGATTAGGATGAGGTAACAAATAGAGAGATTGAAGCAATTCTGACTAAAACAGTAGCACTAGATATGAAAGATTGGGAAACCATTTGTTAGAGGCAGTATGGGATTTCAGGACCACATGGAAAACTACCATAGGGTTTACACCTTTTGAATTGGTGTATGGAAAAATAATAGTTATGCCAATAGAGTTTGAACATAAAACACTCTACACAACATTGGAATTAGAAGCACAAACAAAGAGGACTTGTAGCTAAATCAATTGGATGAAATGTAACAAGCAACTTTCCATCACACAAAATTAATCTAGAAAGAGGACACGTTGACATGATAATAACATCAATAAAAAATTATTTATTATTGGTGACTGGGCTCTTTTATATGATTCCAAGTATCAAGAAAACTTATGGAAACTCCAAACTAGGTGGCTTGGGCCATACCAAATTAAGCAGGTTTTTCCTAATAGTGTAGTCAAGATAAGTAGCATTAGTGATGCTAAGTTTAATTTATTGGTTAATAGACATAGCTTAGGTCTCTATCACAATCTGACCACCAAGGAGGTATTCATGAAATAATTTGAAGATTATGGCAGTCACACTCTTCTTGCAGTTGATCTCCACAATCCTGCAAGATGCATGCAAGCCTAATTGACATGCCACATCATTCATTAAATTTTTCCATGTCACTATGAAACTATTCCATCCATCATCATTTCATGCAACTTCCACCTCATCCCATCCTCTTGTCTTTCACGTTCATTCTACTATTAGTTTCTAAAAAAATAATCTTTTCCAAATCTTTTATTTGCATGTTTGATATGACAGTATCCAACATGTCGCCTTAGTATCAATTGCGAGGTAAAGTACCATTTATTTTTGTTTCATTAATATTTAACTTAATTTTATTTTTTTAAATCATTTTCATGATTGCATATCTTTATATTTCACTTCTTCTCTTGACCCATCACACATGTGGACGTACACATGTTTCATGACTAAGTCTATTCACCAAAATTGACGAATCCCAAAATCCAATGTCAAGCCAATTTAATAAGTTATTTTATTTTCGTACTTTGTTTCAAAATATATATGCAACCATAATAATTGCATTTTATTGAAACCTTTTCGAGATTCCCTTGTTAGTCCCACCTTTATAGGCGGAGACTTATGTTTTCACCTGATTATGAACTATTAATTTGTGTTGAAAATTGTGCATTGTGAAAAAATTAAACATTATTTCTAATGTTTGATAGTTCTTTAATTTTTATTTTTATTTTTTGAAGAATATTGCTTTTTTCTCATTGGTTGTCCTAATTTTTCCTGGGGGTTTATTTATTTTTCTATTCGGGTAAAAGCACAATAAGCTGTCACCCTTTTACAAAGGAAGAGGCTAACAACACAAAAATTGAAAAACTTCAAGGGCATAAAAGTCACATTTCTGTTGAGAATTTGAAGATGATGTAAACTGATGAAATGTGTAAAATAGGATGAATTTTATGCCTATAATTTTTAAAAATTAATTTGAGCAAAAATTAATATGTTTTTTTAATTTTTTAGGTCTATTTTTCATATCCTAAAAATACTACAAATAAGGGAGTTCACTTCCCGTCAAATCATTATAAGTAAAACAATTTTTTTCCCTCCAATTTCAGAATATGTTTTAGATGACATGTATATCTAGTGCAGGAAAAAAGAAAGAAGTTTTTTTGATCTATAGTTTACCCGTTATAAGTATTGAAAGTTGACCTTACCTGAAATCAACAGTTTTTGTTTCCCGTCACTTTTACCCTATCAAAACTATACCAAAAACCAAATAAATAATATATTCTTGAAGAGGACTCTCTCCTCTAGTGCCTTATATAATTTCAATTTTTTTTTGAATTGATTTAGTATTTTTCTATATTTTCCGAATCAACATCTTCTCAAAGTTTAATATACCTACATGTAGTTTTTAGCAAATTTGTTTAACATTTTGTAGATGAGACAATATAAAATTTATATGTCTAGAATCGTACTTTCGAGATCTAGAAAAGGGTACTTTTAATTTTTTAACATTTTCTATTTTGATCTAAGAAAGGAACAACAGAAGTGCAAAATTCTAGTTTTTTTGTGTTTTTGGTGGTTTGGCTGCCAACATGGCATGCCACCTAAGTAGACTCGACCGAGTCTGACTCGACCGAGTCCCCCCAGGGGTCAGCCCCACTCAAATAGCCTAATAGTGTGCAAATGAGTGGTTTGTGATGTTTTTTTATATTAAAAATATTATTTAGACTCGGCCGAGTCCTACTCGGCCGACTACCACTCGGCCCAGTCCAATGGGCCATGTAGACGCCATTCGGTGCCATGTGGCACCTACGTGTACTCGGTCGTGTTAGACTCGGCTGAGTCTAACTCGGCCGAGTTTAACTGGGCCGAGTGAATTGAGTTAGCCCAAAAGGTGACACTCGATTGTGCTTTCACCCATTCACAAAATTTAAAAAAATTTCCTGACACATGGCATATCACTGACCGTCAGATCGCACACTTGTTCCATTGTACTGGAACTCAGAAGTGCTGAAAAGTCGTTGCTATTTTTGAAGGTGTGAGTATGACACGTATGCTTGGAGTTCTCCATGTTTAGAAGGACGTGTCTTTTCATTATACTATTTCATGGTGGGGAATATGTTTTTTCCTTTGGGGCCCATTTGGCGCCTAGAATTAATCAGGAATAGGCATTCAATAATGCCCGAATAAATTAATGCTCTGTTTGTGGCATGTTTTCTTATTCTCGAATTGAAAATCTTATTCCCATTTTGAGGCTTATTCATGGATTAACTTATTCCAAAAAAAAGCTGGAATTAGTTTTATTCCAGAATAACACTATTCGAGAATAACGTTTGTTCCCTCTCGTCTGTCTAATTTAAATAGTCATCATTGTTAACATTTGAATCTGAACCCTTCCCGCTCAGAAGTTTGAAAGCATTCAATGGCATAAGATGAGGCGGGAACTCCCATTTATCTTGCTTTGAGTGAAGCGTTATTGCAGAAGACAGAAGACATGGGCGTTATTACAGAAGACAAAAGACAGAAGTGTTCATAGAATGGTCGTTGCAGAACAGGGTATAGGCGTCTATGATTGACGCATGAACTGTCTGAATAGATGCTGAATAGATGAACTAGCATCGTTAAAATGAATGGGCATCGATAAATTTGTGCATCATTAAAATGAATGGGCATCATTAAATTTAATAAAATGAATTTTATTATTCAGAAAGGAATAAAATTTTCTTGTCAAATTCAATTTGGGGTTGACTGGGCATCGTCTCCTAGGATTAATTAGTGGGAATTCGAGAATAAGAAAAGATGCCACAAACAGAGTATTAATTTATTTGGGCATTATTGAATGCCTATTCTAGGTGCACCAAACAAGTTCAAATCTTATTCCAGCTTTCATTTTGAGCATTAATTAATTCCAGAATAGGTCCTTATTCTAGAATAGGCCTATTCTGGATAAGTTAATTCCATGCACCAAACGGGCCCTTGGTGAGGAAAATAGTGTTGTGATCACCTCTGCTCTTCATATTTAATTTAAAACTTTGCTTGCCGATAATACCTATTGGCAGAGAAAACAAGTACAGTTTTGAGACGAAAGCCAAAAGATCCATCGGAAAGCAAAATAGATAGACGGGAAACAGCAAAAGCGATGAACGGGTGAAATCTTTTTGGTGAGGAAAAAGATACAGCAACGTCTAAATCATAAACTTAAGGAGTACAGTTCTGGAACTATTTTTAAATTTTTTATCAGTGCATTAAATTTTGGGATATGATTAATGAGTACAGTTAATTTTTGTTATTTTTAAGTAATATTATTAAAACAATTAACATAAAATATTAATATTAAAAGCCAAAACAATCACATTATTAAAATTTTAATATATTATTCTAAATTTTAAATTTATATTTATATTATAATAAGTATATTATAAAATATTATATATAATTTTATACAATTTTTTTTATAATATCATTAAAATATTATTATTATCTAACCTTAATCTTAATTTTAATAGTAATAAAATTAAAATCACCAACTCAAATTAATATGTTAAAATTTTTATGGAAATGTGATTAATTTAACTAGTATTTTATTTTTATTTATACTATGGCTCATGGTTATGTCTACGTAAGGCATATTACATAGTACCATCCATTCTGCATTGCCTCTAAATCTACCTAAAATCGTACTAACTATCAATTAAGTTTAATGGAGTACACTTGAGATTATTAAAATCATGAAATTTTTATAAAGTATATTGATTTTTATTTTGATTTTTAATTTAAAATTATAAATATTTTTTTATTATAATATTTCATTAGAATATAAAAGAAAAAAAAGATAATAATTAGAAAAGCTTAACGACTATTTATTAAATTTACATATTAATTCAATTGTTAAACAATAAATAATAATATAATATCTTATTTATATTAAAAAGTGTCAAATATTTGTAAATCTAAATTACATTATATGTAAGAACCTTTGAATTTACTTCTTATTATTTAAGTGTCTATATTTTTTAAACCAACTATTTATATTTAAATCTTTTCTTTCTAAAATACGATATTTAAATTATTTTCTTACCTATTATGTTTAAGCATTGAACTTGTATAAATTGAAGAGGTTTTGCTTATTCATAACATTATTCGAAAAGAATAAGTTATGCTTAAATTTCTAAATAATCATTAAAATAATAATAAAAAAATATTCTACATCTAATCTCTAGGAATAAGAAATATTCATGTTCAAGAATGATTATAAATAACATACAAATATACAAATAGTGAAGTAAGTTAAATAAATTTTAGTGAAGGTTCTTTACAGAAATTAGTTAATTTAAATAATCTAAAATTAATAAAAGATTTAGCTAAAATAATTAATATAATTAGGTGGAAAATTCTAAGAAATATTGATTGTTGTTTTCTCAATATTGAAGAAATAAAATGAATCTTCAATATTAGCATATCATTTATGTTGTCAAAGACTATATTTAGAATTGAAAATAAAGGTAAAAAGATATATATGCAATTCTTGAATTTGATTTTCTATCCTAATAAATTAATTTTAAAAAAGTCTAACTATTAAATTAATTTAAAAAAATTATATTATTAGATTAATTAGCGTATTAGAATAATGAAGTTAGCTTATGAATGCAATTGAAATATTTGAAAAAAAAAGTCATCAACATACTTCGTGAGTTTTTTCTTAAATTAAGAGAGAAAAAATTAAAATAAATCTTCACCAAATAAAATTAGAAAAAAAATTCAAATCTTCACTCAAAAAAGATAAACACATAACAAAACAAAAAATAGTTTTCTTAATGAAAAGTTTAAATTTTTTAAACATAATTAAAACAATTTAATTACAAAACATTTCCCATAAGTATTAAGCTTAAACTTTAAAAAAAAATGAATTGCATGGATATATTTTTGGCTTTCACAATAATAAATTTAGATTTTTAGAATTGTAAAAAAAATTAATTACAAAATTGGAGAAGATAAATTGCCAAAACAAATGCGTATGAACATGTAATTTAAAAATAATAGATATCATAAAGCCATTACTTTCTGATCTTCCACCAAATGTCAGACTATGCTTTAAATCTCAAGGCTGCATTAAATACATGTTTCTATATATTATTATTATTTGTTAATTGAAGTGATTAATGTAATTACAAGAATAAAGCTATTTTTAGGTAGCTGAAAGAAATTTGAGACTAATTAATATAGATAATAGTCAATAATATTTTTTTTGACAAATTAGTTCATAACTTTCCAAGTGCTTGGACCTTGATTCTCAATGAGTTTCTATGCTCAATCTCATACAATATAAAAATCAGTAAGTCTTAGCTCTTAATATAATCCTTATTTTATTACATGGCTAAAGGTTGTTACAAATTCTTCATGCTAATAATCAACGCCCCCTCTTCTAACTTTTGAAACTATTTAATCTTTGATGTAGAGACCTATATACACCAAATATTTTCTCGAAGTCATCAAACCTAATTTCCCTTCAATCTTAATTCTTTTTTACAATAGGCGGGACTCCTGTTGTAGCACAGCTCTTGTTTTTAATTATCTTTTCCTGTATGAAGTTAAGAGGGTTAGAATTTATACAATCTATATTGGGTTGCAGAATACGATAAATCTTGTAGCAAAAGAGGGTTCAAGGTACAGAAAAAAGGCTTGTAAATTATATTCTCAGTTTATTTAATAAAGGTTTTAGTGTAGAAAGGAGGATTTTCAAAGGAAAATGATGAAATGAGAGGTTTTCCAATATGACACGAGTGGGTAAGTCATGAGCTCATTGTGCAGGACTATGATTGTGAGACAATTTTTAGAGGAGTACGGTGGCTTGGTTGTTTCGTCAAGCTTTGTGATTTTGATGAGCAAGTGGCTCATGATTTTGCAATGAATTTAAAGGATGATCATGCAATGGTCAAAGGTTTGAAGTTTTTGGTTATAGAAAAATAATTGTAGAGGTAATAAGGCTACCAACAATAGGGGGAGGATATCTAGAAGGAAGATATGCAAGCTCGTCTCAAGATGAATTTACAGTACCTAACGACCCTTTGTTGGAAGTGAGTAGTAGGGGACAAAAAGATTGCATTTACCTCCATTATGGGATCATAGGATGACATACATTGTCATGTATTTGACATGTGAAGGAAGGTTGTCTCAGCTTCATGGCATCTACTTCAAACATTTGAGTCACCTACGATACAAAAGATTAATGAACGTACCCAACTTTCTTTACAACATATTCAAGTCAATAGAGGATAAAGTGTAGAAAGGTACTACAAATACCCTCTCCCATCACTATTCAATTTAGTTTCTAGTTAAAAAATCTTTAGAGGAAACCCAACTAGGGATGAGCTGGGCTAATGTCTTTATGGTATAAGGGTTAAGTTAGTGAAGGTAGGTTTTCCTAGGTAGCCCTTGACTCGTAGGGTTACGAGAACTAGAGGTAATTTTAAGATAACTGGGGGGCTCCATCTTTGAATCCATTGCCCCCAAAACCTACTAGTGATATTAATTCTAAAACAAAGAAATATTCAGCTGAAACAAGTAAGGAAACTAGTAAAACCCAGAGCCTAGCATCTAAGATGTCAACTAGAAGTAAGACAAAATTAGATGAAAATGAATCAAAAACTGTTAAGAAAAAGGGGAAACCCAAAATATTTGAATCTAAAAGCCTTAAAATCCCCAAATGGAAATCCATGGAAATAAAACAACATATAGGCACTAAAAAGGTTAAGAATCTTGAAAAGGAAAGAACAAAGGTTGAAACAATAGTTAATATGTCTCTTGTAAAGACAATAAGGAGTCACAAGCTTTGTGGAAAACCTATAAAATTAGAGGGTAATTTAAAGGAAACTTAGGTTGTCCATATCCCGTTTAAACTAAAATAGAGAAAACTATATCTGATGCAAGGAAAGAGAGGACAAGTGAACATCATACAAGTAGGGCCAATACAATGTTTCAAACCCCTTCTACATTAGATGATACAAAAAAGAGTGGCCATTTTAAAAAGACTACTCAACCAGAGGACATATAGGAAGTTTCAACTCACTCAGATAACTTAAACAATCTGATCAAGAAATTGATTATGGAGGTAAACATGGGTAAGAAGAACATAATGATAAGGATCTTTTAGATGAAGGGAAAATTGTCGATGGTTTGGAAAATCTTACAAAGGCAGTAGAGAGAGTAGAAAATATTGAAGAAATAAGGAGAGATCAACAACATAAGGTACATTCAGTTACCATAGGTGTATTTACCATCATTCTCATCACATGCCTCATTTGCATTGAAATAATGGAAACCAATGGAAGATAAGGAGAAAGAATGGAAAAAGGAGAAATAATAATTACATGAAGAACTTAGAAATAAGGATGAAAAAATTAAAAAATTGAAGGAGAGAATGGAAATTGTAAGTACTTTATACCTCATCTTATGGAATGTGGGCCACCTCCTTGAGTTTATGCATTACAATTAAAAGATCTATATCTTTCATACAAGTTGTTAGGAGAACTTTCAAGGCTTCCTTCATCTCATGTTATTCCTAATAATTTTATGTTTTTTTATCAAACCGCTACACCTCGACATAAAAACTTGTTGTGTGAATTGTATCTACATAATTATGCTATTCCATTTGATTTCGGGTGGAATCTATTATTGACTATTGGGGATATTCAGTTGAGATATTTTATGTCTTATATCCATAATGCGAATATTAGAGGGGAGAAATGTACAAAATATGAAGAGATGGAATATATTGTTCCATTACCTCTCAAGGTTGAAGTTGATGATCCTAATAGGATCTTCTATGAATGGAACAAGTTAATTTATAACCTTGATCAGATGGCCAAGGTAATGGTATTAAGAGAGCAATTTTGCATAGAAACTGGGGATATGAAAACTAAAATTAAAATATTTTTTTGGTATTTGGCTCATAGGTAAAATGGGTTACCAAAAAACCTTAAGAAAGTAGAACCCTACTCATTGTAAAATTTCCATACAACAATCTATCGGGCAACTACTAGTATGAAAATTGGTAGAAGCCAACAAGAGAAATTGATCCCATTAATATTTCATCCACCTCTTCTTTGGAGGTCAGTTCCATACCAGGAAGGGAATCACTTCTATGATGTTAATAGAGAGAAGTCCTGATGGGAGAAATTAAAGAAATACCAAGGGCTCTTTTGGAATCCAATTGTTAAAACTACAGAGCATACTATAGTGAGCAATTTTAGACTAACAACGTGGGTGGAAAATCATAATCAACCTGATGGAGGACCGTTAGGAAATTAAGTTGGGGGGAATGATGAGCCCCATTTATGTTTCCTTTATTAGATACTTTTATGTTGGGTTAGGCTTTGCTTTGCTGACCTAAGTCTCTAGACTATGTGGTTTTATATCTTTTTGCTAAGTCTTTTGTCATGTCATGATGATAAACCAACATGCTATATCAATGTCCTTTGTGATAAAAACTATGATCCTTATGAATGCAATATAAATACATATTCTCATGAATGGTTATGGTAAATATTTTCTTTAAAATATTAATGAATAAGCAAATATATACATAGTACTAACCTTTTGAATGTAGCTATTTGAATAAGTCAAAGGACATTAAGGTCCAAAAGGTCTTTGAAGTAGTCATAGCACATCAAGGAAGGAAGAGGTCAGGAAAGTTATGAGAAACAACCTAGATGTTTCTTTCATAGAACATTTCTTCAAAGTAGTTGGAAAAGAATTCACCTCCCTAAGTTCTTGTATGCCTATATATAGAGTAAATTTAGGAAAATATCTCGTTCAATTTATGGTTGGACAAAGTCCACTTGGTTCCACTCTTTGTTGTTCCTAGTTTTCAATTTTCAATTAAAGCACTCTCCCTAGATTTGAGGGATTGAGGTACTGATCTAGTTAGTCCGTTCTAGTTTTTTATTTCTATAAAGTCTCACACATTTTCTTCAAAAATGTTAGTTGAGTAATGTGATGAACTTATGTATTTGTTGTAATTTCTAATTAAGAAGTAAATTATGTGACTTCATAACAATGTTTTGGTTGTTTATCTTTTGAGGACATAGTTGTTAACTAGGAGTACTCCTCTAAGGGGGATCACTTGATGAGGAATCATTTTACTTTATTTTTGTATCTTATCTTTACTTTTTTTCTATTCATATGGTAATTTGACTATTACGCATTTGTAGAAATACCTATCTATGACTCTTTCTGTAGCTAAGACAAAATATAACAATTAGCTTAGTTAGTTGATAAATTATTTCTTCAATATAAGTTTAGGTTAGATTTATCTACATAAATTTATAGATAAAATTGTTTTTGCATTTCCTTCATAATATTCAGTTCAATATTTGTTTTGTTAAAGATAGACTAGTATGGCTTCCAAGATTCCTAGTGCACATTATGTTGTGTCCCATTTCAAAAATACATCCCTAGGTTGATAAGTAAATGAGCCTTGATATTAGAATTTGGCAGTTACCAGTTAGGAAAACATGTCCCTAAGTTGAGGTATTATGCCCATTTATTTAGATATTGTCAAGAGCCAATATTCCTTGCTAACTTGTACACCTCATAAGACCCATGTCATCTTTCACTTCAAACTATATAACTCATTGAAGCCAACAAGAAAATGTAACAAACACCAGACTACAATATCCCCATGCCACATAACATCACAACAATATTTCTTCATTCACTTGGGCCCTCATTGAAACCTTGGAAAAGTTCCAATGAGTTGACAAGTGTACAATTGATAGCTCATGAGGCCCTCTTTGTATTAGCCTATCCCTCCTCTCATGAAGTCATTGAAGCCTTTGAAAGATCCCAATGAATCATCGAGTACTTCATTCATGGAAGTACCTTTCATGTGGATCTTGATGCAGGAGCATCTTGGGTTGGCCCGGTGATTACTTTGGAGTTCTTGGAGGAGTGCTCAATAGTTGCTTTGGAGAGTTCTTTGAAGGGTATTACTCGGTTGCAGTTTTTCCCAAGGGGCTTGGTCGAAGCAGTGTTTCTCAGTTTCAGTATTGACTGAGGAGCTCGATCATTGAAGGACTCGACAAAATTCTGGTGCTCGACAAAAGTTGTGCTCGAAAATGCTTGTGGTGCTTGGTTTTTTTTACTGACGCTCAGTAGTTTGGCTTACCGACTGGAGTTCTTTGAGATTTGGTGGGCCAGCTTGTTGTATTTAATGTGGGTAGCTTATGTTTTATTCTCCTATGTGGATCTAGAGGCCGACATGGAGAATTAACTATATGTAAGGCTATTTGAGAACCAACTTGTATTGCATTTAATATTTGCTTGTTTAAGATGACTTCAAGCTGAAGAAGTGTATTTAAGGAAGGTATGGAGTAGCAGATTGCTGATCAATCTGGGAGTACCAGAGGTCGATCTATGAAGATTAGCAGAGTTAGTAGTTTGCAAGATTAGGAACAAGAATATTGCTTGGTGGCTTGTGTGCTCAAGTTTAGATCTTGTTGGGGTTCCTACCAGATTATTGTAGCCTGGTGTTGTACATTTGGCTAGCTAGGGTTAGAGCTTCAAGTTGGATCTTGAGGGATCTTGCATAACTATTTCTTGCTTTGTATTTGGCCGTAACCGAGAAGGCCTTACAGCTTGATACATTGCATGTAATCAGTTGTTGATGAATAAAGATATCTATTTTCTTTCAGATCTGGTTTCCTATTGTGATTCCATTGTGTGGTTATTTAGCTAGGGGCTTAGACATCTCCTTTGGAGATTCTCTTGGCCTTGCACTACGTACACTCATTTAGTTCTTAAGCACTCAATAGATCATCAAGACAAAAGAAACACATCAATGAGTCCCCAAGCCTCTTCCACTCTATCTTGTTTTCTTCAATCATCAACTCAGGAAAAATACATGAAAATTCTTCCACTCTGTCTTGTTTGCTTCAATCATCAACTTAGAAAAATACATTAGAATTCTTCCACTCTGTCTTGTTTGCTTCAATCATCAACTCAGAAAAATACATGAAATTTCTTCCACTGTGTCTTGTTTGCTTCAATCACCAACTCAAAAAAATACATTAAAATTCTTAATGAATACCCGAGTGCACCAAGCACCAATGCACTAACACAAAAATAAAGCTACAATGCACTAACGAGTGGAACTCTTCACAACACAACTTAAAAGCTATTTTACACAAATCCTCATAACTCAAGGGTCTATGCTATCGTGAGTGGGGCCAAAATAATTATCCACGAACACTAAATCATCAAGGGATGGGCATAACACTTGCATTTTATTTAAACGATAATGGTAATCAATCAAGCTAAGGGTAAAAAAAGGGGTCGATTAACAAATAATATTAAACCCTCATTGACCAAATTTAAAGGATGACCAACTAGGTGAATAGGTCATCAGACAAAAGAAAAGCCTAAAAAGGGGATCATTTAAAACATTTTAAAATAAAGGCACATAAAAAACCCTAACAAAAAACACTTAACATAAAAAAGCTCCAACATGTTAGATGATGACACAAATACCCTAAAATATCTTTACTTAGAAGAGTTCAAAGCTAAAAGAAGACATGACGTCTTGATGTAAAGAGACAAATAAGTAACTTCCTCAATGTTTTTTCCATTCGAAAATCTCACCTCCTCAATAGATGACCATGTTAATTTTTTTCCTATGGTATGCAGTGGCATTTATACAATAAAACAATAATACATGCAAAACAAAAAATGCAATATAGATTTGGTAAGCTATACACTAATACTCGTTGTCAAAATCATGAAGTCCTAGTGAATAAAAAATCACATGGTTTATATTTTTGTTTAAATTTTGTATTTGATTTCCTTGCATTCAATCTTTACTTAATACTCTCACAAGTCTCAACCAGATTAACTTGCCTAGATTTAAAGGTGTTTTCAAAACAAATCTCCCAATTGAAAAAAAATTAGTTGTTTTTGGAGTTAATGGAGTTAATTTTTGTTTTCTTGTGTTAATTATTTTAGTTGATTATGCAATTCTTTCTCACTTAAATATGTGATGAAACTATTTTTTAAATAATTTTCTTTTGAATATTTTTTTTTTAAAAGAACATTTAAATGCTTCTTGAAATTCAAACAAGAATACTGTATAAAACTTCCAACTTTGTTTTTGATTAATGGTAACAACAGGTTTTGAAGGGGCCCCGAAACCCTTTAACATAAAAAATCTTAAGATAAAACATGAAAAGATCCCATAACGAATCAGTCCAACCAAAATAAAAGGTAGGACACACAAACAATGGACCCAAAACACTGTAATAATATGATCATTATAAACGACAGTCCTAAGAAGATAGTAGCAAAGCTATCTGAAATTCCCCTTTTTATGAGAACAAAGAGTCATGTCAAACGAAGAGGAATATTTCTTAGATTGTTTCTCTTTGACAGTAATCCAAACATCTTCAACTCTCGCAGCCTCATCCTGCTAGCACAACGAATCCAAGACAGAGGACCCAACACCTAGCATCGGTTCCAAATCAAAGCTAGAATTACTCCTAGCAAGAGAGACAGGAACACCAAAATCCTCAGAAATCATCACACCAGTAGGGCCGACGGGAACAACAACCACAGATCCGCTAGCAGAAAGCCTGGAATCCACTAGCAAAGGAGAGGGGGGTCCCTTCTTAGTTGGGAGATTAAAAGTAGCATCAACAATAATCCCAATATGATCGACATGAGGCAGAATAGGATTCAAACCATTTTCTTCAACAATAGGCTTATGAAAACTCGAGACTAGATCAAAATCCTTCAAAATCTAAGGAGAGCTTTTAAAGATTGTATAATGTTTGATGGAAGCATCATTGCACCAAGTATGAGCAACTTTCTTCTTTTTAAAGTCAGAACTGCAATGTGTTGCATGATGGTTCGTTTTAAAACATTTTCTTCACCTAAAGGGGATACCCTCAAAATATAGTTGTTGCATCCAACAACCTTTAGATGACTTAATTTTAATTTCAACTAGAAGACCCTGTGAAATATCAATATTTACTAGAATGTGGGCAAAGGTAGAATGGAACATATTAGAAGAATCATGATCAATAAGTAGAAACTCCCCCAAAGCCTCCCCCACCTCCTTCAAGATAGATCCTTGCCAAAGATGGAGAGGGAGATTGGGGAGTCTAACCCAAATAGGAATATTGTTAAAAACTTCAGTGGAGGGATTAAAATTCGGGTGCAAAGGTTTTACCATAAGAAAAAATTTATCCTCCTCCTAGCTGAAATAATTTTCACACAAAATCATATTTCTATTCTTAAAAGTATCAAATTTAGCTACAAAGAAACCTTTAGCTAAGGGAAAAATGTGAACATTATATGAGATTATTGGTTCCCAATTTCAAGAAATCCAATCATGAAGTTGGGATAGACTTAGCCATATACCCCGAAAATGACATATTATAGCTTGATCCATAAGGATCTCAAAGCAACTATCCATCTCCCCTTTAGCAACAACAGAGAGCTTAAAAAAAAGAGAACCACAAACAGAAATCAAGACAGTACAATGCACACCACGAGAAGAGCCCCCTATCCCATGCAAAGGTTTAGAAGCAACATTAGCGTAAGAATCCACACCAACACAGTCTTTAGCAGCTACAACCAGACTAGAAGTAGGATTAACAGAGGAAGCATTTGGGTCATTTTCTGAAAAAGGAGGTAGCGAACCAGAAGAAACACCCTTAGGAGCAAACCCCCTCACAGGCACAATAGGAGGCACCGAGCCTGCACACCCTAGCGTAGGCTTTTTAAATTTTCCTGGGCGGGAAACAAGAAACCCCTTCATGCCCACAACCATGCCCACAACCGGAGACACAACCATGCATCCATTAGAAGTGTCCAGAACTATAAAAGATGTGAGATTCACAAAGGCTAGAGGCCCTGGGGAAGACACAGCCCCCTCAGCACCATAAGGTGACCTGCAGGAAGTGGAAACCCTTGGCACCGTGAGAGGACACACAACTTGAGGCGCACGAAGGGGTCCAACAAAGAGGGAATTATCACCAAGTGCAATGGAAGATGCACACAAACACACAACAGAAAGGGTGCCGCCAAGGGCAACGGAAGCCCTAAACACTGCAGGTGAACGCGCAAGAGGATAGGGCATCACAAAAGTTCTAATTTAAAATTGAAAGATTTGTTAAAACTTGAAACTTTGTTTTTTTCTTATTGTTTGTAAATAAAAGTCTTCAAACAAAATTATCAAAACATAAGATATATTATTTTATGGCATGTGCTTATTTTTGTAGCTATGGATACTACGATTTGATTGGTACACATCTCTTGAATATTTAGATAGTTGTAAATTGCAAGTGATATAGAATGCTACAATACCTTAATACATCATGTAAGATTAATTACAAAACTTTTATTATTCAAATGTGAAGATGGATAAAATTCAAGCACTATATAATTGAGGAGATTGTACTATAAAATAATGTTTTGAAAATATTATATGCATTTCTTGAAGTTGCACTGTAAAATTATATAGACAATAAAGAATGTCTCCTTAAAATACTAATTTAAATATATTTTTCTATAGGTGCAACCCTTGCACCTCTTTCCAGTGCAAGTGCTAATTAGATGACCTTTTAACATTTTTGTGGGAGGGCGGTCAAGAATTGAAATTTTGATGACTTACTAACTTTCAAAATCCTTAATCAATATAAGGTTTCTCACTTCGAACAAACTATAGTATTACATGTAATCTTGAAATAAGTTGAAATGTTTTCTATAGGATATTATATAAATAAACTTCAAGTATGTCTCAATAGTGTAATCTCCTAAATATTAAGTATAATTTCTCAAAATTTACAAGATTAAAGAAAATGAGATGAATGCAATAATAAATTATATAAATTTTGTAATAAGTAATCTTCTTAAGACTCAAATGATTCAATTATATATCTATCTATATATTCAAGTAAGTTCAATTAAGATAGATAAAATTGTATCTAATAGGAAATAAGAAGAATGAAGGTTCTATGATCTTGTGAATACATCTATATTAGACCTTTTGGACATTATTTAAGACATTAAAATTTTGTAATTTTTCGAAGTCCATCACTCAATTATTGAGAAAGGGAATACATGATGGACCTTAATTTCATAAGTAGAATGTAATCAATCTCATAACATCCACATTATGACATCAAGATCATCTCATTTTAAATTGTTTGACACTTAATCTACCTATCATTTCTTCTAGTGAAATTAGGTATAAAGGCATAACTCTAGTTATGTCCAAAAATATATCTTAAGGATATAAGGAAAATATGTTATTTGTTGATACAAAATAACTCAACTAGAAATGTTATTGCATCACCATATATTACCTTACAATAAGCTTGCATCTCTAAAAATTTATGATGCAAACACTATAAACTTAACATCTTCATGACAATCACTTTGTAGTGGTTTTTAGAAATAAATGAGAAGTCCACAATAGAATTTGAAGTGATTTCTTCTAGAATTTTAAATTATGTGATAAATAAAGTTTAAAAACATCATAAAACTACTTTAAAGCACAAGTTTTACTATCTAAAATATTGAAGACTTTGGATAATTTAAGTTTTGAATTTTCATAACATTTCAAAACTTTTGCTTTGGAAAAAAATTGATAGGTGTTGATGACTATGAGAATAATTTTAATTTCAAAATAGTTATAAGAAAAGATTTCCAACCTCCAACAAAAAAAAGTGAATTATGATCAATCCAAAAGGATGTACCATGAATTATTAGAATCGCCTAGAACAATATATTTCTTTAGAATCCAACTAAAAAAATTTCTTCAACTGCAACCACAACATTAATTTAAAACTTCAATAGTACAAACTGTAAGTTTGGAAAATATTCATATATAAAATTCTTATGTTCACTATCAAAAGCTTACTAATATTATGAATTACTTAAATTGTAATTTTAAGCAATTTCCTTTTCCTATCTAACAATAAAATCCTCAAAGATGGAAGTTAGCCTTAGAATACTCCATTATAGTGAAAACCACAAATCTTTTAGAAAAATGTAATAGAAAAAAATAAATTAATAAAAACTTAGGATTGTTACTAGTAGAATATATGTCCCCTACATTTTTCAAACCTCTAAAAATATTCATAACCTTGTCAATAATTAGTTAACAAAGATGAATTTCATAAATAAAAATCTAGTAACACAAAAATAGCCTCTAAATGCATAATCAACATTAGATGTATATATAAACCACACACAATATAAGATGATAAATACACAGAAGAAAACTATCTACAAACTATTGATTACTAATTTCCTAATTTTCATAAGTATTGGCACTGCTTTTACCATGTGAGGTGCTATATTTTCACATTGCTTTATTGAAAAGCCTAGGAAAAATAGCATATATTTCAGATCTTAAATTTATAGCCGAAATATTGCAAATAAAATGATAAAAAGAAGTAAGCAGCAAATAAATGTTATAAAAACAACAATAGGTATCAGTAAAGTGAAAGTGTATTTGCAATGTTGAATAAGAAACATTACTGATTATGACAAAACTAACTTGAACAAATCTTTAAATCTGTTTAGAATATAATCTTGAACATTTGTTTACATGAATTTCTGAACAGCGAAAAATTATTTATATATTGTCAAAAGAATTAAATTTAAGGAAGAAGAGAAAAGGTGGAAATACTTGTGAGAAACAATAATTCAGATTTCAGACACATTTACAATGATGTTGGTAAGGGAAATGCACTTCGCAGTTAAGTGTGCTCGAGTTGGAGTAGTACTGGGATGGGTGACCTCCCGAGAAGTCTCGATGCTTCACCTCTGTGAGCATCGCCTAGATCCAATGAGTGCTAAGTGTTCCATTCATTCTCATGAGAGTCTCCCAGGAAGTCCCGGTTCTTCACCTCTTTGAGCATCACCTAGATCCAATGAGTGCTAAGTGTTCCATTCATTCTCATGAGAGATGGGTTCATGTGAACCACTACTCATGAAACATGGGTCAATGATTTTGACTCAAAAAAATACACAGTTGAATCCTGATAGCAATATCACAACTATATAACTCATATTAATCTTCCTTTCCTAAACTAGCTTATTCTCATTATTCACTACAAAAATGTCACACTTCCACAAGTTTTCATTTTAAAACTTCCAACTTTCTCTTAGTTGAGAAGTGACAAGTACTAAGGAGTATGTTGAAGAAGGTATCTTTTTCTGAATAGCTGCAAAAAATGCATTGCAAGTAAATCTGATATGATATTCGAAAAGATTTTCTATTTTTTGAATACGGCAAGTCAAGATTTTATCTGCACTTTCATATCTCACATGGCAAGTGGTCTGTGTACTCATAAATATGTGTACTCACTCCCACAGTAAATGCTGAAATGACCTATCATAAATATCAGTGTAATACCTAAGGCTACACTCAAATCTTGATTAGCACAGTCATTTCTTCATTTTCCTCTACAAATTTTTATTTTTAAGTAATGGGTCATGTCACAATTGAAGCTTCAGTATTGGTGAGGTCGAATCTTTAAGTGAATTTCAATTACATTATTTTCATGGGACATTGACATTACATTAGGCCTCGTTTGGTTGTAGGAATATGATTAGAATTGGTAGTGAGTTTTCCGGTTTCGAGCTGAATCCGCCATTTGGATTTCAAAATTGAAAACTGGGTTTTTGTTTTCAAATCCTCATTTTTGGTGAACTTATGGAAGTTCCACTTCCACTCAAATAGGTGGAATTCAATTTATAAAACCCATTTTTGTCTTTTACACATTGCATTTTATATGCTATCGGGTTCGGTGACTTCCCCATTCCAAACCCAACAGTGCCCGTTTCGGCAGTGTGTCTTCCACTTTTTTGCAGTGTCTTCAAATGAGGGTTTTCGTAGTGTGTTCATGGTCGCAGTGTCTTCAAGGGTTTTCGTAGTGTGTTCGTGGTCACAATGTCTTCGAGGGTTCTCGCAGTGTCTTCGTCTTCACAAGGTTTTCATAGTGTTCTTGAGGTAACCCTAAACCCATTGCTATTTGTTTTTACCATGATCTTTTTTTACAATCCTTATGGTATTTATATCTCCTAAAATGACATGAAAACCTTGTGGTACTTGTCATACAAGTTTCTGACACCGGCAACAAACATGCATCATGTTTGGTATTGGATTTTTACCATGATTTTTTTTTACTACCTTTGCTGCAAACAGAATGAAGTAGCGGCTGCAGGGAGATGGATTTTACCATGATCTATTTTTACAGTCCTTGTGGTATTTATGTCTCCTAAAATGAGACCAAAACCTTGTGGTATTTTTCATACAAGTTTCTGACATAGGCAACAAACATGCATCATGTTTGCTATTGGATTTTTACCATGATTTTTTTTTACCGCCTTTGCTACAAATAGAATGAAGTAGTGGATGCAGGGAGATGGGTTTTGGTTCATCTCATTTAAGGAAAACCCTCCTTTGGTAGGGTTTTGTATCTCCTATTGCATCGCGTTTGGATTTAGACTGTCTAAATAGGCTTAAGAAATGGGTTTTGATTGTGTGAGGGTTTTTTCCTTGTAATCATTCATCCCCGATCTTAATTTGTTCTTGCTATTTTCCTCCTCATTTCCTTTGTTTGTCCATACGGATTGAAAATCCACCCGTAGCATTTGATTGAATTTATTCTATCCTTATAAAATGCAATGACAAAGAAAATATTGATGGTTTTATAATAAACAATGTTTTCATAGCAATGAGCAATGCTTCTAAATGAAAAAGAACAGTGATAGAGATCCATGGTCTAATGAAGATGATCATGATGGATAGATGATTTAGTGTTCCTTATTCACCTACTATTTTAGTGGTAAGCGATACATAATTGTGCATCTTTTTAGTAAGTTTCTAATAAGATAGTCCTTCCCTCTATTACATTTCTAAGAAAGAGGACCATCATCCTTTCATGGAATTTGAATCATTCAATAAGTTTTGTATCTCTATCTCTTTGAAAAAATACCCTCACGGTACTCTATTCTTCCCTTAGAACAGTAAAATATATCCTTAATATATAAAGCTTCTTTTGATCTTTATGGATACATTTTTGTCGGCCTCACAACAAGCAGTTCATGGCATTGATGATAGTAAAAAGATTACAACCAACATTGCATGCATCTTCCAACTATGGGACTGAGTTACCAAGCCTGTTTATTGTCGGTGTCAGAAACTTGCATGCTGATGTCACTACGCATATTATTAAATAATCCTATTTATTCATAGTTGTGTCTTGATCCCTATGTGCATTTAATAGTGGAATGATGATTTTTATGAATAGAGAAGAGTATCTCCATGATGAGCTTGGACAAGTGGAGGCCAAGGATTGTTCAATCCCCTTGCTGCTTTCTTCAGTGTGACTGTAGGAAATCTATGTAGATCTATGTAAGGTATAGAAACAATGACTTCTAAAAAAATAGACATGAGATCATGCACTCCCCTCAAGATCAAGACACTTAGCAATCAGTCAGCACCAAATGTTAGTTACATTTGGTGGCAAGAGATATGGATATCTTAACCTTCAATATTTACTATTTATCCAAACAAAGCCCAAAATTTAGATATCAATTGTACTTCATGTCTTTGTGAATTTACAAGTCTATGTTGTCTCTATCTTGTGTGTGTCTGATATTGATATATGACTATTCCTAGAAATATATTAGCTCTGTACTGAATTTATCTGACATATTACCCTCGTGATACAAAATTGGGCATCTTTTTAAAAAATTATTAGAAACTTACTAATAAGATGCACAATTCTATACCGTTTACTAAAAAGATGCACAATTGTGGTAAAGGAGCAGCATGTACTATTGCATTTAAAGATTTTCCTCCAAGTACAAGAGCTGCATTTTAAATCATCTACTACTCCTTTGGAGGGACTGGTAGACTAGGGTACTTGAAAATTCCTTTGAAAAAAATGGCCACTCCAAATTCTATAGGTCCAAGTTTTTGGTTACATGAACTTCACAAATATCTTTAGCTAGCAAGGCATATGATTTTGAATTACTGAGGCTTAAAGATCGATTGCTAGCCCACACAAATTAAAATAACAATTGATTTTATATTGAACATAGCTAATAATAGTAAAAAGAATAATAGTTTATAGAATCTAGTTGGGTTTGGAAAGAGAAAACCACTATAACAATACAATTATCAGTTTTAAAGGCAAATATACAGTAGCAATACAATTATCAATAGCAAATACAATAAAATATTTTCATAGTTATAGAGAGATACATTACACATAATTAATATCTATTTACTCTACATTAAGCAATGCAATTCCTTTAGGTATGAATAAATCAAGATTAGAAACAAACACCGTATTTTGTTTTATTTTGACTCAACAAAATCTTTGTTGCATGAAGGTCCTTGTAATATTGCATTAGCCATCTTTTAATTATGTGAATCTCTTCCTTTCAAACTTGTACAAGCCATTTTGGATCCTCCGTTGTTGCAAATCTAAGATCTACATGATGCCCCCCTACAATTCATTCATTTTAAATATTAGTTTACAATGGTAGAAATATATTAGCTCTGTACTGAATTTATCTGACATATTACCCTCGTTTGGCTCTAGTTTCTATTTTGTGTTCCTTATTCACCTACTATTTTAGTGGTAAACGATACATAATTGTGCATCTTTTTAGAAATTTATTAGAAACTTACTAAAAAGATGCACAATTATGTATCGTTTACTAAAAAGATGCACAATTATGTATCATTTACTAAAAAGATGCACAATTGTGGTAAAGGAGTAGCATGTACTATTGCATTTGCATTGATATTTTAAAACAAAAGTTATGCCAGCCCACCTCTACTAGAATTAGGAATGTGTGTAATATTGAATCTTTTCTCTTCTGAAAATGGTTTGCTTAATAAATCACAAAGATTGAGTTGTATGGTCATTTTATTTGTTTCTTGAGTTTTTCTTCTATACTAGTGTGTCTTCATTTTGCTTCAGCTATTTAGTGATAGGACTAGGTATCTATCCACTAAATTAATTTAATTCATTAATTTTGCACTTTTGCACAACCTGCAAATTAAAGTTTCTTAAAAAATAAGATAGTATATAGTGGAGTAATAAATCATTCCATTAAATTAGTTTAATTCATAAAGGGGAGTAATAAATCATTCTTAATGAAAAAATATAAAATTTTAAATTTTGGAGAAGATATACTTATATGGAACAGTAGGTTCATATTGGATATCTCCTCGCTCAAATCATGATTATGTACTACTATACGCTTTATCTCCTCACTTAAATTGTTGTGTTTGTCCACATTTCAAGAAATTGATGGATCCTATTGAGAATATTGATGTTCGAGGATGCGTAGCTATGGAGACCACATATTCTCATCTTCTCACAACTTATTTTGCTTTTCTTGTCGTAGCCAAAGTACCGGTAGCTCGAGAAGGGAGTGCACAAATGGGTAAATGATTAAGAAAAGGAAATTATTTTTATAGAATGGTTATTCATTCCAATGATGTGGATTGTCATGATCAGATTCACATGAGTAGGGGAGCCTTCTTTCATCTAGCTACTATCCTAGGGCTGAAAGGAAGCTTGAAAGATATGATACACTTGACGTTAGAAGAGCAACTTGTGATGTTCCTCCACACCCTTGGCCACAATCTGAGGAACCACAAGATTGCCCACAACTTTGGGCACTCAAGAGAGACAGTCAGCTAATACTTCCACACGGTGTTGAGGGCTATCTTAGCACTCTGTGAGGATCTCTTTATACCACCTAGTCCAAACAATTCTCTTGAAATTAGTGGGAAGGATCATTTTGATCCGTTCTTCAAGGTAATTCTTGTGTTGTTACAAATTTCTTATATGGATTTTTATCCTTATCATATTATTGGTTGACAGTACAATTGATGATTGTATCATATTGTATAGGATTATGTTGGACCTATCGATGGAACCCATACCAGTCACTGTCGATGTCGACATGCAGGGGAAATATCATGATAGAAAAGGCAACTTGTCACAAAATGTTATGGGGTGTGTTCCTTCGATTATAAGTTTCAGTACTACCTTGCTGGTTGGGAAGGGTCTGCTGTGGATATTCATGTTCTAGGTTCAGCTCTATCAAGAGAAAATCCTCTTGTTGTTCCCCCCGGTAAGCCAAATCATAGTTTAATATACTCAAGGGTACAATCAATGTTTCAAGTTTTATCAATCTACTTTATTTATGTAGGAAAATATTTATAGTGGATGTTGGATATTCCAATGCACTTGGATTTCTTGCTCCATATCGGTGTACATGCTACCACCTGAAAGAGTTTTCAAGAGAGAATCCAATAAACTCTCGACAAGAGTTGTTCAACCACCAACACTCCTCTCTTAGAAATGCAATAGAGCATACATTTGGTATTCTCAAGCAGCGTTTTCCAATCCTGAGGCATGCCACATATTATTCTATCATGACACAAGCCCATATTGTATTATCATGTTGCATACTACACAACTTCATTATGATAGAGGATGACATTCCATAAAAAATTAGTGTCGAAGAGGAAAATGATCATACTGGGATAGATGTACCAGCACTTGAGACATATGGGTTGTCTCAGCATGATAGAAACCAGTGGGCATAGTTTCTAGATGATATAGAAAGTAGAATGTGGGAAGACTATAGATCCCGAGAATAGTTGTTCTTTTATGGGTCAATTTATGAAGATACTTTGATATACATGATGGTTTCCTTTTTCTTCTATTTGCATTTGGAAGTATTGGACTTTTATGGGTCAATGTGTTTTATTTGACTAAACTGATGTATGAAGATACTTTGATATACATGATGGTTTCCTTTTTCTTATGTTTGTATCTGCAAGTATTGGAATTTTATGGTTCAATGGGTTTTATTTGACTAAACTAATGTATGAAGATACTTTGATATACATGATGGTTTCCTTTTTCTTCTATTTGTATTTGGAAGTATTGGACTTTTATGGGTCAATGTGTTTTATTTGACTAAACTGATGTATACAGATACTTTGATATACATGATGGCTTCCATTTTCTTTTGTTTGTATCTGCAAGTATTGGACATGTTGGTTTTACCATTAACAACAATATGTACATTATGATCAAATAATCTACACCATGCCATACACAAAACTAATGATGAGCATGGAAGAACCTGGTAACATGCCTCAAATATCTTCTTCCTCAAAGAAGATAATGTGGACCAAAGAGATAGAACGAAAGTTTCTAGACTTGCTACTCAAGCAAGTACAACTTGGAAGAAAATGTGATAGGGGGCTTCAAAAAAGAAGCATGGACCTCCATTAAGAGGAGGTTCAATGCGGATATGCACCTGAATCTAACAAAGGAAATTTTCAAAAACAAGTTGAAAACATGGAAGCTTGCATATAGAGTGATGAAAGAGCTGAGAAATACAAGTGGTTTTGCTTGGAATGAGAAAAGTCAATGCATGGATGCTGAGGATAGCACGTGGGATGAGCTTTTGAAGGTAGGGTGGTCTCTCTACTATTTTGATTGAAATAATATTACCTTATTATAAATTTAATAATGAAAGATAAAGAACCTAATCCATTTATTTACGCCAACATGCAGAGAAGAGAATTCAAAAACACCAAAGTGTATAAGAGGGAACCCTTCCAATACTTCATTGAATTGGGTGCAATTGTGGGTAGTGACATTCCTGAAGGTAATGCAGCTACGATGGCCCATGAGACTGAAGAAGAGAACCCTATGGAAGAGGCATTCACTGTGCGTGAGGAAGAGGATATTGGTTTCAGTATAGATCTTGACAGTGCTATTGATTTGTATGAAGAACCTTATCCTTCCAATTAGTCCACTGCAATTGTAAGTGGTAAAGGAACTCCCACATCATCATCATCAAGGAGGGGAAATAGGAGGAAGGCAAGTATGGCAGCTTCCTTGGATGTCATCTGTGAAACAATGAACAAAATAAAAGATGACCTCAACAATGTTCACCTTCACAAAATTGATAAATCTGATGATGATAATGCTTTGATGGGCGCATATATTGTTCTCAAATGATGAACTACAACTAATTAAGAACCTGATTGAGAAACTTCAAGTGATTAGAGATCACCGAGCACTGAACTGTTATGTAAGATAATTCAATCAGTCTGTATGTTGTCATTGATGTCAACTACTTTTGACAGTACTTATTGATGCAGGAGCATCCTGGGTGTAAGAGCAATCTTGCATCACCCAAAAATATTTCTATTTTTGTATTCAATAAGGGCTATTTTGTGTAGAGCTTCTATTTATGGAAAGTTACTATTTTTGGTAATTTTCGTATGTGCTCAGAATGATCTGATTTCTTTCTTGGAGGTTCATTTTGGTCATATAAGTCTGCCAGTAAAGTTTCATTGCCAGATCCAGTGTATATTGGAAGATATTGAAGATTTTCAGTTTTGGCAGCAGGGTACAGAAACTTTGAACTCAGTTTTGAAGGCTTTAAAGGCCCCGGATGAGGTCAAAAATTTGGGTGACAAGCGCTTACGCTAGTCAAGCCTGTAGAGCGCTTCGTGGCGTTTCCGAAATGGGGTTATAATAGCCGATCGGGTCAACTGGTGATGACTTATGGTCTTCGGAAGTTGGACCACCTGAAATGGCAGAAAATAATTTTCTTCAAAATTTCTGTTCGGGTTTCAAAGGTTATCTTGAGCCGACTATGATGTAATAAAATGTAAAATAAAATAATGCTAAGTTTGGTCGGCCTTATTGGCTAAAATTCTGGAACCTTCCTAGGCGGTGGAAAATTGCCTATATAAGGAAGGCTGTATTATTGTCTTAGGCAGTTCAGAATAGTTCTGGGGTAGTAGATCTGGGTAATAGTTCGAGGCTTTGTCCTATAGAATATTGTAAGGGAATGCCCATGTGGCTTTGCATATTGTAATTCTGAAAGTTTGTAATTCCACATTTGTGGAGATAATAAGAAGCCAAATTTCTGTTCTTGCATATTATTGTTGTTGTTTCTCTATTTCTGTTATGTGTTTGTGGCATTAAGGGGAGCACCCTTCATCAAGTGGTATCAGAGCAGGATTTCTTGAGTGTGTAAACAGATCGCCGACTGTGAGACATTTTGCACCAGGACCGCGGTTAGGTTTTCAGTGCGCATCGTGAAAATGCCTCCATGAACAGAACGTGGCGGAAGACCTGGTGTTGTGACACCTGAGGTTAGAGAGTTGCAGAGACAAGTGCGAGCATTGCAAGAAGAGATTCGTAGAGGAATGAATCTTAATGTCAGAGATGAAAGTGAGGATGAAGCCGAAGAAGAATATCAAGAAGGAGAAGTTGAAATTGTGAACCAAGAGGAAGAAAGACTTTTTTGGGCGATTTCCAAGATTGGGAAAAGACCTAAGATTGAGGTTCCTACATTTTCTAGAAATCTTAACCCAGAGGAATTGATCGACTGGATCAATGAATGTGAGGAATATTTTGAGTATGAAGATGTTGAAGATCCTGATAGGGTCAAATTTGTGAAGGCCAGATTGAAAGGTCATGCGAAGATCTGGTGGCAAGAAATTCAATTGGAGCGAAATAGAAGAGGGAAAGATAAAATCACAAGATGGGATCGGATGGTGGATAAATTGAAGTGACAATTCATTCCTGTTGATTATGAGCTTGACCTACTGAAGAAAATGCAGAGTTTGAAGCAAGCAGGAAGATCTGTTCAAGAGTATACAGAGGAGTTCTATCGACTTCTCATCAGAACAGGCCATGCAGAAGCTGATAAGGAGAAAGTTGCCCGATACCTTAATGGGTTAAGGCCAAGCATTCAGGAGGAGCTGAATCTGGTTCGAATGAACAGTATTGAAGAGGCATACCAGTTTGCCCTAAAAGTAGAGGAAAAACTAAACAAGAAGTTTGAGAGCAGACAAAACGGAAGAGGTCGCAGTGGACGATCTGGTGGACGATCATATGGTGGCCGAAATGAAGATCCAAAAAAGAAGGATGAGGCCAGTAGCAGTCAGAATCAGCGAGGAAATAATTCCAATCGCTTCCAGGATCAGAATAATAGAGATCAGAGAGGAAGAGGAAGAGGACAAGGATCTGGAAGAGGTGGCTTCCGTGGAACATGTTTTCACTGTGGAGAAGAAGGTCATAGGGCATTTGAATGTCCTCAGCGCCAAGGCAGAATAGACAGGAGAAATGAAGGCCAGGCCAGAGTTGCACATGTAGATGAAGATGCCAGATCATCAAATTCTAAAGATGCTGAAAGAAGAGAAACATTGATTAACAGAAGAGTCCTGTTGAGTGGTGAGAATGAACCTGAGCAAAGGAGGACCCTGTTTCGCACCAGGTGCAAGTGTGAAGGTAAATGTTGTGATGTGATTATTGATAGTGGGAGCACTGACAATTTGGTGTCAGAAGAGATGGTGACAAAGTTGAAGCTCAAGAGACAGAAACACCCACATCCATATCAGATTGCCTGGGTACAGGATGACCACAGGGTCATGGTCAATGAACAATGCCTGGTGAAGTTCAAGATTGGCGGATACCAAGATGAGGTATTGTGTGATATCATATCTATGGATGCATGTCATATGTTGTTGGGTAGACTATGGCAGTTTGACAGATGTGCTGTACACGATGGCCGTGTGAATACCTATTCCCTGACAAAGGATGGAGTGCGGCATAAGCTAAAGCCATTGAAGGAGACCGAAGAAAAGGTATGTGGTAATGGAAGGATAACTTTTGTTGATGGAAGAAATTTCCTACATGGTATGAGGCATGAGCATGTATGTTTTGCTTTAATTCCAAAAGCTGGTAAAGAGGAAGTAGAAGATGTTCCTGTAGAAGTTGTAGATTTGTTGAATGAGTTTCAGGATATTGTATCTGATAACGTGCCTGATGGATTACCACCAGTCAGAAAGATCAGTCATCAGATGGACTTGATCCCAGGAGCGAGTTTTCCGAATAAGGCAGCACACAGAATGACACCTGCCGAAAGTGAGGAGTTGAACAGACAAGTACATGAACTATTACAGAAAGGATTGATCCGTGAGAGTCTGAGTCCCTATGCTGTACCAGCGGTATTAGCACCAAAGAAGAATGGAGAATGGAGGATGTGTACGGATTCTAGGGCAATAAACAAGATCACAATCAAGTACAGGTTTCCATTGCCACGAATGGATGATATTATGGACTGTTTGAGTGGAGCTGTGTATTTCTCAAAGATAGATCTGAAGAGTGGATATCATCAGATTCGGATCAAAGAAGGAGATGAATGGAAGACTGCCTTCAAGACAAAGGAAGGACTGTATGAGTGGTTAGTCATGCCTTTTGAGCTAACCAATGCACCGAGCACTTTCATGCGGCTCATGAACGAGGTTCTGAAAGAATTTATGGGTAAGTTTGTCATTGTTTACCTAGATGATATTTTGATCTTTAGTAAGACATTGGATGAGCATATGATGCATATTCGTATGGTATTTGAGAAGTTGAGAGAAGAAAAATTGCTGATTAATTTGAAGAAGTGCAGTTTTGTGAAGAAAGAGTTGGTGTATTTGGGGTTTGTAGTTTCAGGAGAAGGTCTAAAAATGGACCCAGAGAAGGTACAGGCTATCCTTGAATGGCCTACGCCAAGGAGTGCTACTGAGGTAAGATCTTTTCATGGTCTAGGTAGCTTTTATAGAAAGTTTATCAAAAATTTTAGCAGTATTTGTGGACCCTTGACTGAAACAATGAGAGGGGATAGAAAAGAGTTTAAGTGGACTAATGGGGCAGAAAAGAGTTTTCAATTGTTGAAACGAAAAGTTACAGAACAACCTGTTTTAGCACTTCCAAATTTTAATAAGGTGTTTCAAGTAGATTGTGATGCTAGTGGTACTGCAATAGGAGCTGTTATGAGCCAAGAAGGTAAACCTGTTGCTTATTTCAGCGAGAAGTTAAATGACGCCAAGAGGAAATATTCTGTTTATGATCAGGAATTTTATGCTATAGTTCAGGCATTAAAGAAGTGGAGACATTATCTGCTTCCTAAGGAGTTTGTTTTGTATACTGATCATCAAGCTTTGCAATATTTGAATAGTCAAGGAAAATTGAATCAAAGGCATTTGAAATGGGTTGAATTTTTGCAGAGTTATACATTTGTTTTGAAACACAGGAGTGGAAAGTCTAATAGGGTTGCAGATGCTCTTAGCAGAAGGCAACTATTGCTGACAGAAATGCAGATTGAAGTGGTTGGGTTCAAGGAACTCAAGAATTTGTATCCAGAGGATCCTGATTTTGGTGAAGCTTGGAAAGCTTGTACAAAACCTGTTACTCTAGACAGGATGAAATGGCTGGATTTCATCATCCAGGATGATATGCTATTCAAAGGGAGTCAATTGTGCATTCCACGAAGTTCTATGAGGGAGAATCTCACCAAGGAGAAGCATAGCGGAGGATTGGCTGGACATTTTGGTCGTGACAAAACCCTTTCTTTGGTTAGTGAAAATTACTATTGGCCACAGTTACAGCAAGATGTGAAGAAGTTCGTACAGAGTTGCAGAGTATGTCAGATGGCGAAAGGAGTGAAGCAGAATACAGGGTTGTATCAGCCATTACCTATACCAGAGAAGCCTTGGGAGGATATCAGTATGGACTTTGTTCTTGGTTTACCGAGGACACAGCGGGGACATGATTCAATTTTTGTAGTAGTTGACCGATTTTCAAAGATGGCACATTTCATTCCCTGCAAGAAGACTAATGATGCTATTCATGTAGCAGAATTGTTTTTCAGAGAGGTAGTGAGACTTCATGGTTTTCCAAGGACCATAGTTTCAGATCGGGACACTAAGTTTGTTGGATATTTCTGGCGTACATTGTGGAAAAAGTTGAAGACAGATTTGAAGTTCAGTTCATCACATCATCCATAGACTGATGGACAGACAGAGGTGGTGAATAGGAGTTTGGGAAATTTGCTGAGATGTTTGGTTGGAGATAAGCCAACAGGATGGGATTTGATTTTACCACAGACAGAATTTGCATACAATAATTCTGTCAATAGGAGCACTGGTAAATCACCATTCCAAATTGTATATGGAAGTAGTCCAAGAAATGCATCTGAATTGAGAAAGATAGCTAAAGGAGAAATAAGTAGTGCTGAAGCTGAAGATTTTGCAGAACACTTGAAGAACATCCATGAGGAGGTGAGGAAGCATATTAACAAGATGAATGCGCAGTATAAGGCTAAGGCAGATGAGAAAAGGAGGCATAAGGAATTTCAGGTTGGCGATGAAGTCATGGTTCATTTGCGGAAGGAGCGGTTTCCGGTTGGTACATATAACAAGTTGAAAATGAAGAAGTTTGGGCCATGTAAGATACTGAAGAAGCATGATTCAGGAAATGCATATGAGGTAGAATTGCCTAGTGAGCTGAATATTTCACCAGTGTTTAACATTTCAGATTTGACAGAGTATCACGAAGGAGGTGTTGAGGATGAGGTTGCAGCAGCACAGTGGAGTATTCCAGTAACCAGTTCAGATATCAAGGAGATTGAAGACATACCGGACAGTCGTGTTGGCAGAAGCACAAGGAACAGGACATATGAAGAGTATTTGGTCAAATGGAAAGGATGACCTATTGAAGATTCCTCATGGCTAACAAAGGAGGAGGTTGACCGTCTTGGTTTTCCTCTGCACACCTAAGTCGTGACAGGGTCACTTCTCAAATCACCCCGGGTGTCTGATGCAGGAGCATCCTGGGTGTAAGAGCAATCTTGCATCACCCAAAAATATTTCTATTTTTGTATTCAATAAGGGCTATTTTATGCAGAGCTTCTATTTATGGAAAGTTACTATTTTTGGTAATTTTCGTATGTGCTCAGAATGATCTGATTTCTTTCTTGGAGGTTCATTTTGGTCATATAAGTCTGCCAGTAAAGTTTCATTGCCAGATCCAGTGTATATTGGAAGATATTGAAGATTTTCGGTTTTGGCAGCAGGGTACAGAAAATTTGAACTCAGTTTTGAAGGCTTTAGAGGCCCCGAATGAGGTCAAAAATTTGGGTGATGAGCGCTTGCGCCGGTCAAGCCTATAGAGCGCTTTGTGGCATTTTCGAAATGGGGTTATAATAGCCGATCGGGTCAACTGGTGATGACTTATGGTCTTCGGAAGTTGGACCACCTGAAATGGCAGAAAATAATTTTCTTCAAAATTTCTGTTCGGGTTTCAAAGGTTATCTTGAGCCGACTATGATGTAATAAAATGTAAAATAAAATAATGCTAAGTTTGGTCGGCCTTATTGGCTAAAATTCTGGAACCTTCCCAGGCGGTGGAAAATTGCCTATATAAGGAAGGCTGTATTATTGTCTAAGGCAGTTCAGAATAGTTCTGGGGTAGTAGATCTGGGTAATAGTTCGAGGCTTTGTCCTACAGAATATTGTAAGGGAATGCCCATGTGGCTTTGCATATTGTAATTCTGAAAGTTTGTAATTCCACATTTGTGGAGATAATAAGAAGCCAAATTTCTGTTCTTGCATATTATTGTTGTTGTTTCTCTATTTCTGTTATGTGTTTGTGGTATTAAGGGGAGCACCCTTCATCAAGTGGTATCAGAGCAGGATTTCTTGAGTGTGTAAACAGATCGCCGACTGTTAGGCAGTTTGCACCAAGACCGTGGTTAGGTTTTCAGTGCGCATCGCGAAAATGCCTCCACGAAGAGAACGTGGCGGAAGACCTGGTGTTGTGACACCTGAGGTTAGAGAGTTGCAGAGACAAGTGCGAGCATTGCAAGAAGAGATTCGTAGAGGAATGAATCTTAATGTCAGAGACGAAAGTGAGGATGAAGCCGAAGAAGAATATCAAGAAGGAGAAGTTGAAATTGTGAACTAGGAGGAAGAAAGACTTTTTCGGGCGATTTCCAAGATTGGGAAAAGACCTAAGATTGAGGTTCTTACATTTTCTAAAAATCTTAACCCAGAGGAATTGATCGACTGGATCAATGAATGTGAGGAATATTTTGAGTATGAAGATGTTGAAGATCCTGATAGGGTCAAATTTGCGAAGGCCAGATTGAAAGGTCATGCGAAGATCTGGTGGTAAGAAATTCAATTGGAGCGAAATAGAAGAGGGAAAGATAAAATCACAAGATGGGATCGGATGGTGGATAAATTGAAGTGACAGTTCATTCCTGTTGATTATGAGCTTGACCTACTGAAGAAAATGCACAGTTTGAAGCAAGCAGGAAGATCTGTTCAGGAGTATACAGAGGAGTTCTATCGACTTCTCATCAGAACAGGCCATGCAGAAGCTGATAAGGAGAAAGTTGCCCGATACCTTAATGGGTTAAGGCCAAGCATTCAGGAGGAGCTGAATCTGGTTCGAATGAACAGTATTGAAGAGGCATACCAGTTTGCCCTAAAAGTAGAGGAAAAGCTAAACAAGAAGTTTGAAAGCAGACAAAACGGAAGAGGTCGCGGTGGACGATCATATGGTGGCCGAAATGAAGATCCAAAAAAGAAGGTTGAGGCCAGTAGCAGTCAGAATCAGCGAGGAAATAATTCCAATCGCTTCCAAGATCAGAATAATAGAGATCAGAGAGGAAGAGGAAGAGGACAAGGATCTGGAAGAGGTGGCTTCCGTGGAACATGTTTTCACTGTGGAGAAGAAGGTCATAGGGCATTTGAATGTCCTCAGCGCCAAGGCAGAACAGACAGGAGAAATGAAGGCCAGGCCAGAGTTCCACATGTAGATGAAAATGCCAGATCATCAAATTCTGAAGATGCTGAAAGAGGAGAAACATTGATTAACAGAAGAGTCCTGTTGAGTGGTGAGAATGAACCTGAGCAAAGGAGGACCCTGTTTCGCACCAGGTGCAAGTGTGAAGGTAAATGTTGTGATGTGATTATTGATAGTGGGAGCACTGACAATTTGGTGTCAGAAGAGATGGTGACAAAGTTGAAGCTCAAGAGAAAGAAACACCCACATCCATATCAGATTGCCTGGGTACAGGATGACCACAGGGTCATGGTCAATGAACAATGCCTGGTGAAGTTCAAGATTGGCGGATACCAAGATGAGGTATTGTGTGATATCATATCTATGGATGCATGTCATATGTTGTTGGGTAGACCATGGCAGTTTGACAGATGTGTTGTACAGGATGGCCGTGCGAATACCTATTCCCTGACAAAGGATGGAGTGCGGCATAAGCTAAAGCCATTGAAGGAGACTGAAGAAAAGGTATGTGGTAATGCAAGGATAACTTTTGTTGATGGAAGAAATTTCCTAGATGGTATGAGGCATGAGCATGTATGTTTTGCTTTAATTTCAAAAGCTGGTAAAGAGGAAGTAGAAGATGTTCCTGTAGAAGTTGTAGATTTGTTGAATGAGTTTCAGGATATTGTATCTGATAACGTGCCTGATGGATTACCACCAGTCAAAAAGATCAGTCATCAGATGGACTTGATCCCAGGAGCGAGTTTTCCGAATAAGGCAGCACACAGAATGACACCTGCCGAAAGTGAGGAGTTGAACAGACAAGTACATGAACTATTACAAAAAGGATTGATCCGTGAGAGTCTGAGTCCCTGTGCTGTACCAGCGGTATTAGCACCAAAGAAGAATGGAGAATGGAGGATGTGTACGGATTCTAGGGCAATAAACAAGATCACAATCAAGTACAGGTTTCCATTGCCACGAATGGATGATATTATGGACTGTTTGAGTGGAGCTGTGTATTTCTCAAAGATAGATTTGAAGAGTGGATATCATCAGATTCGGATCAGAGAAGGAGATGAATGGAAGACTGCCTTCAAGACAAAGGAAGGACTGTATGAGTGGTTAGTCATGCCTTTTGGGCTAACCAATCCACCGAGCACTTTCATGCGGCTCATGAACGAGGTTCTGAAAGAATTTATGGGTAAGTTTGTCATTGTTTACCTAGATGATATTTTGATCTTTAGTAAGACATTGGATGAGCATATGATGCATATTCGTATGGTATTTGAGAAGTTGAGAGAAGAAAAATTGCTGATTAATTTGAAGAAGTGCAGTTTTGTGAAGAAAGAGTTGGTGTATTTGGGGTTTGTAGTTTCAGGAGAAGGTCTAAAAATGGACCCAGAGAAGGTACAGGCTATCCTTGAATGGCCTACGCCAAGGAGTGCTACTGAGGTAAGATCTTTTCATGGTCTAGGTAGCTTTTATAGAAAGTTTATCAGAAATTTTAGCAGTATTTGTGGACCCTTGACTGAAACAATGAGAGGGGATAGAAAAGAGTTTAAGTGTACTAATGGGGCAGAAAAGAGTTTTCAATTGTTGAAACGAAAAGTTACAGAACAACCTGTTTTAACACTTCCAAATTTTAATAAGGTGTTTCAAGTAGATTGTGATGCTAGTGGTACTGCAATAGGAGCTGTTATGAGCCAAGAAGGTAAACCTGTTGCTTATTTCAGCGAGAAGTTAAATGACGCCAAGAGGAAATATTTTGTTTATGATCAGGAATTTTATGCTATAGTTTAGGCATTAAAGAAGTGGAGACATTATCTGCTTCCTAAGGAGTTTGTTTTGTATACTGATCATCAAGCTTTGCAATATTTGAATAGTCAAGGAAAATTGAATCAAAGGCATTTGAAATGGGTTGAGTTTTTGCAGAGTTATACATTTGTGTTGAAACACAGGAGTGGAAAGTCTAATAGGGTTGCAGATGCTCTTAGCAGAAGGCAACTATTGCTGACAGAAATGCAAATTGAAGTGGTTGGGTTCAAGGAACTCAAGAATTTGTATCCAGAGGATCCTGATTTTGGTGAAGCTTGGAAAGCTTGTACAAAACCTGTTACTCTAAACAGGACGAAATGGCTAGATTTCATCATCCAGGATGATATGCTATTCAAAGGGAGTCAATTGTGCATTCCACGAAGTTCTATGAGGGAGAATCTCATCAAGGAGAAGCATAGCGGAGGATTGGCTGGACATTTTGGTCGTGACAAAACCCTTTCTTTGGTTAGTGAAAATTACTATTGGCCACAGTTACAGCAAGATGTGAAGAAGTTCGTACAGAGTTGCAGAGTATGTCAGATGGCGAAAGGAGTGAAGCAGAATACAGGGTTGTATCATCCATTACCTATACCAGAGAAGCCTTGGGAGAATATCAGTATGGACTTTGTTCTTGGTTTACCGAGGACACAGCGGGGACATGATTCAATTTTTGTAGTAGTTGACCGATTTTCAAAGATGGCACATTTCATTCCCTGCAAGAAGACTAATGATGCTATTCATGTAGCAGAATTGTTTTTCAGAGAGGTAGTGAGACTTCATGGTTTGCCAAGGACCATAGTTTCAGATCGGGACACTAAGTTTGTTGGATATTTCTGGCGTACATTGTGGAAAAAGTTGAAGACAGATTTGAAGTTCAGTTCATCACATCATCCACAGACTGATGGACAGACAGAGGTGGTGAATAGGAGTTTGGGAAATTTACTAAGATGTTTGGTTGGAGATAAGCCAACAGGATGGGATTTGATTTTACCACAGACAGAATTTGCATACAATAATTCTGTCAATAAGAGCACTGGTAAATCACCATTCCAAATTGTATATGGAAGTAGTCCAAGAAATGCATCTGAATTGAGAAAGATAGCTAGAGGAGAAATAAGTAGTGCTGAAGCTGAAGATTTTGCAGAACACTTGAAGAACATCCATGAGGAGGTGAGGAAGCATATTAACAAGATGAATGCGCAGTATAAGGCTAAGGCAGATGAGAAAAGGAGGCATAAGGAATTTCAGGTTGGCGATGAAGTCATGGTTCATTTGCGGAAGGAGCGGTTTCCGGTTGGTACATATAACAAGTTGAAAATGAAGAAGTTTGGGCCATGTAAGATACTGAAGAAGCATGATTCAGGAAATGCATATGAGGTAGAATTGCCTAGTGAGCTGAATATTTCACCAGTGTTTAACATTTCAGATTTGACAGAGTATCACGAAGGAGGTGTTGAGGATGAGGTTGCAGCAGCACAGTGGAGTATTCCAGTAACTAGTTCAGATATCAAGGAGATTGAAGACATACTGGACAGTCATGTTGGCAGAAGCACAAGGAACAGGACATATGAAGAGTATTTGGTCAAATGGAAAGGATGACCTATTGAAGATTCCTCATGGCTAACAAAGGAGGAGGTTGACCATCTTGGTTTTCCTCTGCACACCTAAGTCGTGACAGGGTCACTTCTCAAATCACCCCAGGTGTCTGATGCAGGAGCATCCTGGGTGTAAGAGCAATCTTGCATCACCCAAAAATATTTCTATTTTTGTATTCAATAAGGGCTATTTTGTGCAGAGCTTCTATTTATGGAAAGTTACTATTTTTGGTAATTTTCGTATGTGCTCAGAATGATCTGATTTCTTTCTTGAAGGTTCATTTTGGTCATATAAGTCTGCCAGTAAAGTTTCATTGCCAGATCCAGTGTATATTGGAAGATATTGAAGATTTTCGGTTTTGGGAGCAGGGTACAGAAACTTTGAACTCAGTTTTGAAGGCTTTAGAGGCCCCGGATGAGGTCAAAAATTTGGGTGACAAGCGCTTGCGCCGGTCAAGCCTGTAGAGCGCTTTGTGGCATTTCTGAAATGGGGTTATAATAGCCGATCGGGTCAACTGGTGATGACTTATGGTCTTCGGAAGTTGGACCACCTGAAATGGCAGAAAATAATTTTCTTCAAAATTTCTGTTCGGATTTCAAAGGTTATCTTGAGCCGACTATGATGTAATAAAATGTAAAATAAAATAATGCTAAGTTTGGTCGGCCTTATTGGCTAAAATTCTGGAACCTTCCCAGGCGGTGGAAAATTGCCTATATAAGGAAGGCTGTATTATTGTCTTAGGTAGTTCAGAATAGTTCTGGGGTAGTAGATCTGGGTAATAGTTCGAGGCTTTGTCCTACAGAATATTGTAAGGGAATGCCCATGTGGCTTTGCATATTGTAATTTTGAAAGTTTGTAATTCCACATTTGTGGAGATAATAAGAAGCCAAATTTCTGTTCTTGCATATTATTGTTGTTGTTTCTCTATTTCTGTTATGTGTTTGTGGCATTAAGGGGAGCACCCTTCATCACTTATCATGGAGTTGCAAACATATACACATCTATAAAGAGGAGAGAAAAGATGAAGAACCAAGATATCCACATGGAGGAAGATGGTTATGACAGATGAGAATAAGGAATACTTTTGGTAACTTATTGATGAGTCTATGACTTCATATTGTTGACTTTATTATGTTGCATTAATTTGTTATGAAGTTGGGAGCAAAATGTTACAAAGTAGTGTGGTCGATTAATGATGCATTCTAGTATACACCAATCAAGTGTAGTGTATACTGAGTGATATTATCAACTGAGCTTGTGTTCATTGATGCATTTCTTTGTTAACCAAGAATGGACAAAAGAACTAAATGATTAGTTTAGCCGACAAAATTGATGAGCTGGAAAGCACCTCGAAATTAGAGTGGAAAGATAAAGTTTGTTACAAAATCCATGAATAACAAAATTTGGAGAAGATCTAAGGGATGGAAACAAAACGTGTTACTGACACATCAGCCGAGGAAGGTTTAAGCGACAAAATCAATGAAGGAGATTAAGCAGAAAAATATGATAGATGAGAAGAAAATGGTTCACTTGTCTATTTAAGAGACTAGGGTTTCATTGTGAAACTTATGCCAGAGAAAATAATACTACAGAGATATCGTATGAACAAAGATTCATGTATGCCTGATCAGACTAGTTAAGGAGAACCGAACAACAGAGATTACTGAGCGTTAGAAAGCTATAACTGAGAGATAGTAGGTTACTGAATATTGTTGAACAAAATTGATATATTGATCAGAGGATTTGAATGAGCATAATATAGATCTGTACATCTACAAAAGAAGTTTTATTGTAATCAGATCATCTACTGTTACATTTTAACCATTGTAAATAGATAAATCTCTTAACCGAGTAGACTAGAAAGTCTTGTATGTCATTCATAGAATGTACATTGTTATCCTGTCAACCCCATTGTGAATGCTGGTTGGACGATAACTATCGATCTTAAATCTTCTAACAAGGTCACACCTTATAGTGTGTTTTTTAACCTTTAATAGGGTTGGTTCTTCACCGAGCTCACTTCAGAAGAGTGAACAATATTTTGGGTTGTCGGTCCCAGGTGGTTTTTCCCTTTATAGGGTTTCCACATTAAAGCTCTTGTGTTATATGTTGATTGTGATGATTGTTGGATATCATACTTTACATGTTGCATATTTGATTTGATCGGTAGTTACTATAAGTTATTAACTGGTAATCGGTAAATGCACAGATAGTTTACTATTCTATGTTACCGAGCTGCAGAATTTTGTTTAAATTGTTTTTGGATATACATTTTGTATTTGGGACTATGGATAACTGATTCCCCCCCCCTCTTGGTTATTCTAACAATTGGTATCAAAGCATATTGGTTGCTTGGAATAGAGTTTTAAGGACTTCAACATAAAGATCACAAAATGTATAAGAGGGATGTGCCAATGTTGAACAAGGACAACTTTACAATATGACAAAGCTAAATGAAACTGCATATATCTGGAATTGGGAATTCTGCCCGCACACTATTGGAGAATGGCTACATTGCACCGCCTACTGGACCTTTGACTCTTGATCAACTAAGAGATAGACATGAGCATAACATTACTATGATGGAGATTGTTGTTGCTTTGACAGATGCCGAATTTGAAGATATCAAAGATTGCACTACTGCTAAGGATATGTGGGATAAACTTGCTCAAGTTTATAGTGGTGATACAAATGTCAAGAGAGCCAAAGCTGAAAGTTTAAGAGGAAGATTCGATGATATGAAGATGAAAGAAGGAGAAAATATTGTGTAGTACACAAACCGAATAAAGGAGGTAGTTCACGCTATCTGAGGATTTGAAGGTGTTATTGATGAAGATACTGTGGTAAGAAAAATTCTAAGGACTTTATTGCCTGTTTATGCAATCAGAATATTTGCAATACATGAAAATAGGTCAGCACCTAATACTACTCTCACTCTTGATAATCTGATTGGTAAGCTAAAAACTTTTGTACTAAAAAACTATGATAATAGTGTTGTACCGACTGTTGAATCTACTTTTATGACTTCTCTGAAGATCGATAAGTCTAGTAGTAGAAATAATAAGGATGATAGTGATAGCAATATTGATGATGAGCTTGAAGCTCTTATGGCTAGGAGATTACCTAAAGGAAAAGGTAGATATAGAGGCAAATTATCTTTAGCATGTTTTAACTGCAAAGAAGTTGGTCATATTGGTGCTAGATGTCCAAATAGGAAGGAAGATGACAGAAACAAGGACTGATCTAGTGAAGGAAGCTATGGGAGGAGAGGAAACAGAAGTTACCGACACTGCAACAAAGACAACCGAGACAACAATGATAAAGGCAAAAAGGTATGTTACATTGTTGAAGAGAATGAATTTGATTTTGATTCAGATGATGATGTAGAAGTAGTATTTGTTGTGATGAAGGATGATTCTGAGGAAGAAGAAAGGTATGTAGAAACAACACTGATTTATAAAGTTAATAAAAATGATACATGGATCATAGATAGTGGCTGTTCACATCACATGACTGGTGATGAAGAAAAATTTGATCATCTCGAGCAATATAATGGAGGATCTGTAAAAAAGGGTAATGATACACCTTGTATGGTTACAGGAAAGGGCTCCTTACTGATAAATGATAGAATCCAATGTGATAATGCTTATTGGGTAGAAGGACTAAAATATAATTTGCTAAGTGTGGCACAACTGAACAATTCAGGTCATCAAGTAGCTTTTGAGAGCAAGAAGGTAAAAATATTTGATGATGGAGAAAGACTTGTTGGAATAGGAGCACAATCGAAAGGTAATTTGTTTTATCTTGATAATGCAGAGTATTCTTGTTTAATGATGAAAAATGAGGATGCTTGGTTATGATATAAAAGGTTATGGCATAAAAGGTTATGTCATGCAAACTTTGATAACATGATAAAGATCAGTAAAAAGAAAAAGGCTAGAGGTTTGCATAACTTATCAAAGCCTAATCATGTTATGTGTCATGAATGTCAGAAAGGTAAAATGAAAAAATCTAGTTTCAAAAGAAAAAATTATTCAACAAAGAAAATACTTGAATTAGTTCACACTGATCTATGTGGTCCCATGAGAACACATAGTTATTATGGAGATAGATATTTCAATCTTTTTGTTGATGATTACACTAGATTGATGACTGTCATGTTCTTGAAAGAAAAATCAGAGGCATTTAAAATGTTCAAGTGGTATAAAGCAAAAGTAGAGAAAGAGACTAGTAAAGAATTGAAATTCTTAAGATCTGATAGAGGAGGTGAATTTATTTCTGATGAATTTACTAACTATTGTAATGAGCATGGTGTAAAAAGATAGGTCTCTGCACCGAGAACACCTCAACAGAATGGAATTGCTGAAAGGAGGAATAGGTCAATTGTTGATTGCACAAGGACACTGATGATAGAGAAAAATATTGCTCAGACATACTGGAGAGATGTAGTTAGCACAACTATTTATGTTTTGAACTAAGTACAATTGAAGGACACTAACAAAACACCCTATGAGTTATGGTTTGGTCACAAACCCACTATAAGTTATTTCCAAACTTTTGGAAGTAAATGCTTTATTTTGAAAGATGATAGAAATGGAAAGTTTGACTCAAAAGGTGATGAAGGGATATTTCTTTGATATTCCACTAAAAAAAAAGCATACAAGTGTCTAAATAAAGTTACTAATAAAATGATTGAAAGTGCTAATGTCAGGGTTGATGAGTTTGATGACAAGAATGCAGAAGGAAGCACAAAGGAATCAAAAGACTATGGTAGATTCACATACATTGAACAACTAGAGTATCTACCAAAGCTACAGACTATGAAAACCGGTCAGCAGGAAAATAACACTGAGGAACAAGAAAGAGAAACCAATGAGTAGGAAGGACCTACCGAGCAAGGAAATGAAGCTGAATAGGATGAACAAGAAAGAAGAGATCAGATACTAGCAAGATTTGTCAGAAGACATCATCCTGAGAACCAAATCATTGGTGACAAGTAAGATGGCATGATGACAAGAAGTAAGTTGAGACAAGGTACATTCTTAGTTTGTGAATATGAACCGAAGAATGTAAATTTTGCACTAGAAAATGATGAATGGGTAAATGCAATGAAAGAAGAAATAAAATAGATAGAGAAAAATAAGACATGGACTTTAGTACCTAGACGTAAGGATAAGAATGTTATCGGTACTAAATGGATATTCAGAAACAAACTTAATGAGAATGGAGAGGTTACAAGAAACAAAGCTAGATTAGTATGCAAGGGATATGCACAAGAAGAAGGAATAGATTATGGTGAAAATTTTGCACCTATTTCTAGATTAGGAGTCAGAATGTTACTTGCATATGCTGCACACAAAAAGTTCAAAGTATATCAAATGGATGTTAAATCTACTTTTCTAAATGGGATACTAGAAGAAGAAGTCTACATAGAACAACCAGAAGGTTTTGTTGATCGAGACAAGAAAGATATGGTATGTAGATTACATGAAGCTTTATATGGTTTGAAGCAAGCACCAAGAGCCTGGTATGAAAGGTTGCATACTTATTTGTTAAATATTAGATTTGTTAGAACTAGTGACAACAAAATTTGTATATGAAAGGAGATACTGATGATACTATTCTAATTGCTGAAATATTTGTGGATGATATTATTTTTGGAGGACAAGATCAAATCTGTAAATCATTTTCTGATGAGATGAGACAAGAGTTTGAAATGTCTATGTTTGGAGAGATTAAGTTCTTTCTAAGCTTACAGGTTATTCAACAAAGTGATGGAATATTCATCACACAATCCAAGTATATAAAGGAAGTACTGAGAACATTTGGCATGGAAGATGCTAAACTAGTTGGAACACCGATGGTCACAGGCTATAGACTGACCAAAGATGATGAAACTACAGAGGTAAACCAGACACTGTACTGATCAATAATTGGTAAGTTGGTGTATGTAGTACATAGTAGACCAGATATAGCACATGCTGTGGGAATTGTAGCTAGATTTTCTACAAATCCTAGGGAGTCACACATGCTACAAAGAGAATCTTGAGATACCTGAAGAAAATAGAAGAATATGGTTTATGGTATCCAAAGGAAGGCAATTTTGAGCTCAAAGTCTACACCGACATAGATTGGGTTGGAAATATAAATGACAGGAAAAGTACCACCAAAGGAGCATTTTTATTTGGTGAAAGACTTGTTACATGGACAAGTAAGAAACAACCTTGTATTTCTCAGTCCACTACTGAAGCATAATATGTTGTTGCTGCTACAAACTATTCAAATATTTTTTACATCAAGCAAGTGTTGGAAGGTATTAATGAGGTAATCACTGATCTGATGATTATATATTGTGACAAAACTAGTGCAATTAATATTTCAAAGAATCTAGTGATGCACTAAAAAACAAAGCACATATCTATCAAGTATCACTACTTAAGAGAACAAGTACAGGATAAGCAAGTCAAATTGGAGTATGTTACATCAAAAGAACAACTTGCTGATATTTTCACAAAGCCTCTACCAAAGGAAACTTTTGAATAATTGAGGACTAGACTTGGGGTCCATCCCCTGTCTACCGATCACTAATGTGATCTGGAGGTTGCATCAGCCTAATATTATCAGAAGATCATTCATGTTGATGTAGCATAGTTCACACTTTGGATTTGTGTCTAAGGTTGTGAAAGATTTGAGGAACTAGAAAAAATAATTGCAAATCAATATACAAGGATACTATGTATAGGAACCGAACAACAGTGAGTTAATTGGCTACTACAAGTATGGTTTATGTTTTTCTTTGGCATTATTGTCAAAGGAAGAGAGATCTCAATATGAAACATAGATAAATGGAGAGAAAATTAATAAGAGATCTGAAATGAAAGGGAGAGACAATTTGAGAACTGGAAAGATCATATTCGTAGAGGAAAGTCTACACTATTAATGATGTCATGTAATGTAGTGATTAAACATATTAAGCTAAGGGAGAGCTTATCGAGCTACAACATTTTCTTATAGAGTTGTAGAATACATGTTTGGTATGTGTATGGTATACTTCATATTACTTGAGTTGCCATCAATGCCAAAGGGAGAGATTGATGAACTACAACTGATTAAGAACCTGATTGAGAAACTTCAAGTGATTAGAGATCATCAAGCACTGAACTATTATGTAAGATAATTGAATCAATCTGTATGTTGTCATTGATGTCAACTAGTTTTGACAGTACTTATCATGGAGCTTCAAACATCTACACATCTGTAAAGAGGAGAGAAAAGATGAAGAATCGAGATATCCACATGGAGGAAGATGGTTATGACAGATGAGAATAAGGAATACTTTTGGTAACTTATTGATGAGTCTATGACTTCATATTGTTGACTTTATTATTTTGCATTAATTTGTTATGAAGTTGGGAGAAAAATGTTACAAAGTAGTGTGGTCGGTTAATGAAGCATTCTAGTATACACCGAGAAAGTGTAGTGTATACCGAGCGACATTATCAACCGAGCTTGTGTTCACCAACCCATTTCTTTGTTAACCGAGAATGGACAAATGAACTAAATGATTATTTTAGCTGACAAAATTGATGAGTTGGAAAGCACCTCGAAATCAGAGTGGAAAGACAAAGTTTGTTACGATATCCACGGCTAACAAAATTTGGAAAAGATCTAAGGGATGGAAACAAAACGTGTGATTGAAACATCGGTCGAGGAAGGTTTAAGCAGTAAAAACAATGAAGGAGATTAAGCGGCAAAATTTGATGGATGAGAAGAAAATGGTTCACTTGTCTATTTAAGAGACTAGGGTTTCATTGTGAAACTTATGCTGGAGGAAAGAATACTGTAGAGATATCACATGAACAAAGCTTCATATATGCCTGATCAGACTGGTTAAGGAGAATCGAATTGCAGAGATTCCCGAGCATCAGAAAGCTATAACTGAGAGATAGTAAGTTACTGAATATTGTTGAACAAAATTGATATATTGATCAAAAGATTTGAATGAGCATAATATAGATCTGTACATCTACAAAAGAAGTTGTATTGTAATAAGATCATCTACTATTACAGTTTAACCATTGTAAACAAATAAATCTCTTAACTGAGTATACTAGAAAGTCTTGTATGTTATTCATAGAATGTACATTGTTATCCTATCAACCCCATAGTGAATGATAGTTGGACGATAATTGTTGGTCTTAAATCCTCTAACAAGGTCACACCTTACAGTGTGTTTTGTAACCTTTAACAGGGTTGGCTCTTCACTGAGCTCACTTCAGAAGAGTGAACAATATTTTGGGTTGCCAGTCCCAGGTGGTTTTTCCCTTTACAGGGTTTCCACATTAAATATCTTGTGTTATGTGTTGATTGTGATGATTGTTGGATATCATACTTTACATGTTGCATATTTGATTTGATCGGTAGTTACTATAAGTTATTAACTGGTAATCGGTAAATGCACATACAGTTTACTATTCTATGTTACCGAGTTGCAGAAGTTTGTTTAAATTGTTTTTGGATATACATTTTGTATTTGGGACTGTGGATAACTAATTCCCCCCCCCCCCCCCTCTCAGTTATTCTAACATCAAATCCATCCCTGAATTGAGTCGAGGTATTTTCCTAAAGGTATATGACACCTTCGTGGTTCAACGTGAAAGAGCCAAAGGGTTCTTGCTAATGAGTGAGGATGAGATAGTGGATTGGATTGCAGCCACATAAGGTGGATTGTAGTTATTTTCTATCATAGTTCATTCACATACACTGATAAAACTATGTTTTGGTTGATGATTTTTACGTTGATACTTAGTTTTTGTTACTCTCTAGGGATATCTTTGTTTATTTAACTTTAATTATTAAATTAATAGTAAGTATGAACTGATAAATTTTGTAGATATGGTTAGATTAGTCTATGATTCTTGGCTATTGTCTATCATTCTCTATTGTCATATGATAAATTATTTCCAAATGTGGGAGATGTGCATGGTATTTATTGCATCAGGATCTCCATAGATGCCTACTCTATGAATGTTTGAAGTTCTTTTTCATAGTGATTTAAATGTCTGCTTGTAATGGAGCATGATTTTCAATAAAGGAAGAACACCAGTTGATGCTTGTAATGCAGTATGTAATTGCCTGGATTAGAAGATAGACCCATGGTAATCTAATCCTGGCACCCATTGCAGTATGTAATTAGAAATACATACTGGTATGAATTACATAGTAGGATGAATGATTTTATTCAGGTGTAAGAATTCAAGTCCCTTGGCAATACCCATTATTAGTTTGAGGCTCTGCTTCCAACTGTACGAAAACCCTCTACAATTTTCTCTCTAAATCTATCAATAGATACTTTAATTACCATTTGTTGCCCAAAAATGTTGGCCATGTTTTGCTAAGTTATCTTTTTGCTCGCTATTATATTTTTTTCTTTTTTTGTTCATTGAAAGTGATGTTTCTTTCCTTTTATTGTCCTTGATTTTTCTTTTTAGGATATAGAAGGTCTCATTTTATCTTTATTTTTTGAGGGCCTATTGGCCAACTAAGTCTGACTGGTGGAACTTGCTAGTCCCAGTACGTTTGGCATACTCAGTGACTCTGTCAAAAACTCCCTGAGACCTATTGGAAAATATACTGGCTTTGTTTAACTACCTTGCAACGGGACTTGGCAAGTCCATGCATCTGGCAAGCTTCATGACAATAGATCAGACAACTTAGGCAAAGAATAAATTGATGTATTATGACGCAGTCAAGGATGGAGAATCCAACTAAGGACTGTCCAAAATTGCAGCCAAACCACAACATAATGGAATTACACAACATTAACACTAGATCTGAAAGAAAATAGGTATCTTCATTCATCAACAACTGATTACATGCAATGTGTCAGGCTGTAAGGCCTTCCCAGTTACGACCAATTACAAAGCAAGAAACAGTTCTACAAGATCACACAAGATCCAATACACCTCTCAACTAGTCCAAGTCTGTAACACAATAGGACACTGGTAGGTACTCCAAGGAAGATCTAAACTTGTGCACACAAGCCACCAAGCAATCTTCTTGTGCCTAAGCTCGCAAGCTACTAACTCCGCTACCTTCTATCTAGATCCAATATCATTCTAGATCTCTACTTCCTTTTCTAACTGCCCTAAACAACTACCCAAACATCCTCTTAAATACTAATTCCCAGCCATAAGTCAGCTTTACAAACAATTAAATTCCAAAACCCAGTCGGCTTCCAATGTATACAAATATTAAATGCAATACATGGTCAGCTCTCAGATAGCCTTACAATAAATAAATTATCCATGTCGGCCTCCAGATCCACATAGGAGAAGGCAACATGCTAGATCTAGGTCCCCAAATATCCAATGGTCAACCATAACTTGAGGAACATGACCCAAATGAAATGTACCTGTCGGCCAAGTTGATTCATCCAAACAACCAAGTTGGTTTGCAAGAATACCGAGCACCAGTAAGAAACACCGAGATCCCATCAGTAACCAAACACTGAGCAATACATAAATAATTAAGTGTCAATGATCCAACCACACCAAGCATCACCGAGCAATGTAGTTATCATCGAGCACTAGGAGGAACCGATGCCTTCAGTTACCAAGTGTTCTTTAGAGACCAAGCACCCCTGTAAACACTGTAACCGGGAAACCATACTCCAAGACCGAGAAAATACTTCACTAACTAAGATCAAAACTACTAATCTACTTTTCAAAACAAACATATTTTTGGGTGATACAAGATTGCCTAGAATCCTTGGATGCTCCTACATTAGACATCCCAGGTAAAGAAGATTTTCTCATAAGGAAATCAAGAATGTCTTAAGGGAATCATAACATGTATTCCATATCTATTCTTAACCCATATCTCCTCTTGTCCTTCATTCCAAATTGTCTTCATTTCATCCATTGTCCCTTGCAGTAAGTTTTCCCGCTTCTCATCTTTCCTGTCTATAACTAATAACAATCAATTTTGACCATCCCTTCCATTGTCGATCACATCAGTTCGTCGATAAACCCCATCCTCTCTAGACTCCTCAATCAGCTTGACATCATCTACATCTCTCTATGTCACCAATGTCATTATTTGTTGTACTATTTATGTCAGAAATACCATCTGTCTCTTAATCTCAACAAACTTTTCAGATATATCATTCTCCTTCTCTTTCAAACTAGACTTTGTAGGAATAGGTTCACCAACCTTGTGCTCCTGAGGTTTGTCCCGGTCACACAGACGTCTAAAAACTCCACAAACCTTAGTCGCTATCTCCTATAAAGGTAACAGCTTATGCCTAGATCCTTCATGCCTAACCACATAGGTGTTTGCACGACTATCAAACAAGACATTTCTATCAAATTGCCAAGGTCTCCCAAGAAATAGATGACAAGCATCCATAGGCAATACATCACACAATATTTCATCATGATAAGATCCAATCTAAAAATTAACCAAGCATTGTTCTTCAATACTAACCTTAGACACATCTTGTATCCAACTAATCTGATAAGTATTAGGATGTTTCTTTCTTTCCAAATTCAACTTACTAACCATCTCTTCTGAAACAAAGTTCTCAGAACTGCCACCATCAACTATAACATTACATACCTTATTCTTGCACTTACATCTAGTTCTGAAAAAATTCCTTCTTTGCACTGGTTCCTAGACACATGTAGCCAACCTCCTAGTGATAAGAAATTCACCTTTTTCTGCAACATTCTCAATGTCTTCTTCGGTAGTTAGTGCAACTCTTTTCTTAGGACATTGAAAACTTCTATGACCCGCTTCACCACATTGATAACAAGTGCTAGTAAACTCATTTTTCCACCTTCCTCTCTATCTAGTATTGAAATTCTTAGTGACTTGACCATTGCCAGATCCTACATCAGCCTTCTTAGGATTCTCTACCACATTACTTTCAGCAATTGTTTCACCAGTCTTACCACCTTTATTCCTATTGTTTTGTCTTCCTTCAAACTTCTTATTCATCTTCTCTTCAATCTTTAATACCATCTGATAAGCATCTCCTATTTTTGTCAACCGAATAGTAACTCTTCTTGAATACTAGGTCTCAAACTATAAACATACCTAGAAACCTTTTCTTTATCATCTTCAGAATGACCAGTCCTAATCAAGATTCTGTGAAACTCCTTAGTATACTCCTGTACTGATTTATTGGTCTGATTCAAGGCTTGCATCTTCTTAAACATGTCCAACTCATAATCCACCAAAATGAATTACTTTTTCAACTTGTCAACCATTCAGTTCCATCTAGTGATCTTTTCCTTTCCTCTCCTATTTCTTTCCAACTGAACTTCTCTCCACCAAATATTTGCATGACCCTTCAGTTTAGTCTTTGCAAATATAACTCTATCAGGATCTTCTATCTCTTCATACTCAAAGTATTCATCTATCTCATTAATCCAATCAATCAACTCTTCTAGCCTAAGTCTTCCAACAAATGTAGAAACTTCAATTTTAGGTCTTTTCCAATTTTTAGACATAGCCTTCAGGATTCTATTCTCTTATGGATCCCTAGCTTCTTCTAAAACTTCTTCAAAATGATCCTCTTCCTCAGATTCATCATCACTATCTTCTTTCAATGTAGTCTTCTTTCTTAATTCCTCTTGTAGATCTTGCACTTGTTTCTGCAAAGCTCTAAAATCATCAAGACTGAATTCTCCAGCAACTTCCTCCTCTAAGATCTCATGAGCTCTCCTCAGAAGCATCTTCAATCCAAGGTCCTGGTGCAAACTATCTCCCCTTCGACAGTCTGTCCACACATTCAAGATCAACTTTCTCTGATACCACTTGACGTAGTCAAGGATGGAGAATCTAACTAAGGACTATCCAAACTTGTAGCCAAACCACAACACAATGGAATTACATAATAATAACATCAAATCTGAAAGAAAACATGTATCTTCATTCATCAACAATTGATTACATGCAATGTGTCAGGCTGTAAGGCCTTCCTGGTTACGACCAATTACAAAGAAAGAAACAGTTCTACAAGATCACACAAGATCCAATACACCTCTCAACTAGTCTAGGTCTGTAACACAATAGGACATTGGTAGACACTCCAAGGAAGATCTAAACTTGTGCACATAGGCCACCAAGCAATCTTCTTGTGCCTAAGCTCACAAGCTACTAACTCTGCTACCTTCTATCCAGGGTAATCTTTAAGAAACCCCCCCATTAAGAAAGGTGTAAAAAAGTGGCAAAAGTGAGAAGGGAAAAAAAAAAAATTGGCGAAATTATTTTATTTTCAAAGAAAAAAAAATAATCTAAATTGGCGAATCATTGATGCTCCCTAAAAGTAGGTGGGACTATCTCGGCGAATATATAACAGTATTTATAACTACAAAACTATAAATTGGCGAATATAAAATAGTATTTATATTATAAAAAAAATACATTGGCTAATAGAAAACAATATTTATATTATAATAAATATAAATTAGCAAATATAAAAGAGTATTTATATTATAAAAAATATAAATTGGCGAATAGTTGTGGTGACTGGTAATAGTATGGTGTGTGCGTAGTTTCAACAGGCTAAAAGGAGGGTCGATGCTGACAGTTACGAAGATACGTAATGGTCAGGTTGACGGCGTGCATGACTTCTGCAGTTATGTTGGTAGGTTGCAGTTGAAGGACACAAAGATACGCAAAGGACAGGTTGATAGTGTACGTGACTTTGAAAGTTATGATTGTAGGTAAGATATGGGGGTTCTGAGGCCACGTTGGCAGTCTGCGTAACTTAGCCACAAAGTTGTAGTGACATTGATCACTGAAGTACAATTAATGAGACTTAACAATGACAAGATTTTGATTAAAATCATAAATATTCATTATCTTTCTTTTCGGAGCCAAGTGACATTACGTGAAATTTTAATTCGACTGCCAAGTTGTCAGTTCAAAATTTAAAATCCCAGCTAGGATATGGTGGTTCCGAGGCAACGCCGGCAGTTTGCGTAACTTGAGTGGTACGATTATGCATTATCCAGGCCAAGATTTTGATTAGACATTAAAAAGGATAATTTTAGGAGATATGAACTTTGATTCAACATTTATTATGCTTCTTTTCGACTTCAGAGCCAAGTTACGCAGGACATTACAATGTCTGCAATTTTTCTTTACCGATATTCATTAATTTCATCTTGAATTACCACCTGACGTGAAACATTCCTTCAAAATTTATTGCGGCTAGCAAGTTGGTGATTATTTTCTTTATATACTCTTCGGTAGTGGAATTGCAGAGCATAGGAGCTTTCTAAATTTCTAAATTTGGATGACAAGTTGGTGATTATTTGTATTTTCTCAGCGCTTTCACAGAATGGGTCTTCCAGTAGTTGAGGGATCATCAAATGAGAACCCAGAACCTATTATCCAACCAACTTTGGATATGGAGGAGGAGATTCAACAGGATGTCCTTAGTCATCTAATGTCTGTAGCAAGGGATCATCATCATGCTACCAATTACACCGGTTACCTGAGTGACATGTTCAAACTTGAAGTAGAACATGACAAGGCAAAGAAGCGCGCCATTTTTGATGATCATGGCTTCGACCAGGAGGCATTCCAAGAGAAGATGAATTAGATGATCCTGTTATTTTCTGCTCTGCACATCGACTAATCTTTTTTTCTTTGTGCAATGTGGATCTTACGGCTTACCGTTACAAATTTTTTTGTTAATTGTTACTTGTAAGTTGTAATTTGTAAATATGAAATAATCGAATGTAGTTTTCATTTTGGTTTTGAAAATGGTTGGTCCACAGCCGCTCAGAACTTCAGTGAAATGTTGAATCAGTGAATCAGTTTAAGTTACCAGTATTATGTATATAATATATTGTATACCAGTTTTTGAATTAAATAGTAATACTGTAGTCTGTAAATTTGTAATACTGTATAGTAGTATACAAATGAAACAATGAGAAGTCAGACGACTCTTTTTCAAATAGTGTTACTGGTTCTGAAGTTACGCCCAGCTGTTTTGTAGCTTCTCAATGTTTAAAACTTTAATTTATTATGATGGTTCCGAAGTTACGCTTGGCTGTTTCATAGCTTCTCAACGTTTAAACCTTTAATTTATTATGATGGTTCAGAAGTTACACCTGGCTGTTTCATAACTTCTCAACGGTTAATTTATGATGGTTAGGGGTTTCAAAGTAATGCTTGGCTATTTCGTAACTTCTCAACGTTTAATTTAATATGATGGTGATGTGTTCCGAAGTTACGCCTGGCTGTTTCGTAGCTTCTCAATGTTAAAAATTTTAATTTATTATCATGGTTCTGAAGTTACGCCTGGCTATTTCGTAGCTTCTCAACGTTTAACATTTTCATTTATTATGATGGTTCCGAAGTTACACCTGGCTGTTTCGTAGCTTCTCAACATTTAAAACTTTAATTTATTATGATGGTTTCGAAGTTATGTCTGGCTATTTCGTAAGTTCTCAACGGTTAATTTATTATGATGGTTAGGGGTTCTGAAGTAACGCTTGGCTATTTCGTAACTTCTCAACATTTAATTTAATATGGTGATGTGTTCTGAAGTTACACCTGGTTGTTTCGTAGCTTCTCAACGGTTAATTTATTATGATGGTTAGGGGTTCTGAAGTAACGCATGGTTGTTGCGTAATTTCGTAAGGGGTTGAAAAGTGAGAGATGGTCTGATGGAGACTAAGTTGCATGCTGATGCCACGGCCCATGTGGAAAGTGGGAACTTTCAACTTGGGAAGTACAAGTGTCATCATTCATGTAGCATGTCAGGTTGTGTCGTAACGTATCAAGGTTTCATTTTTCTGGTTAGTTTAACGGCTAAGGGCCAAAGCCCTTGATTTGCAGGTAGCAATTTAGCCTAAGTTGAGATAGGGTATTAGGGACCTAGGGTTAGAAACTTAGAAACTTAGATGTACCATTGACAGTGACACTTAAATTTTGAAAAAGGTAATTACTAATTTCATGCGTGTGTGACTATGCTTGATGAGACATTGAGATTTTAATTTTTAATATAGTAGGTGGCCTGGTGGCTGGTACCCTGGTTGTACTTGTGAGTTGCTTGTTACTTGTTAGTTATTAAATATAGTTCACACTTCAGAGCATCCATAATTTCCAGAGTCAAAGAGAAACCAGAGAGTTTAGTACTTAAAAGAATGGCAGAACAAGGATCTGTTGATGTTGTTGTAGTACCAGAAAAGAGTGCCATTGTGCATTCACGAACAAAGAGGCCAAACATATACGCTGAAGAATGGATGAAACTGTTGCCTAGATCCTCAAATTTGCAATCAAATAACGCTTATGAATGGAGGGACCCTTATGCGTTCTGCAGGGATGTTGAATGCCCAAACACAACTAGGTATGAGCTCTTCATGTTTTTCTATAACAATAGAATTAGAGGCCCTCCTGTTTCAAACCCATGGGAGAGGAACTTTGCAAAGTTGATAATACCTAAGGTATTTTTGGATGTAGACCTCATGAAAGCACTAATTCAAGCATACAATCTAGTGACACAAGCTTTCCACAAGCATGACAAGTCTATACTCTGCATGTTAGATAGAGCGTCTTTTACTCAAGCTTTCGACCTTCAAGGACCTATGAGCATGGATATTGACCTAGTAGGAGAGGAAGCCCTGTTTAATAGACAAAAATTACTACCATGGAAAGGTTATGAGGAGTCATATTTATAGAGAAATCAAAGAGGCAGGGTTGTTACCCAAGAAGGTTGCAGATTCATTTGATATTGAGCTTTTCTTTACCTATTTCCAGAATACCATCTATGGTCTACACAAAGTTATTGGACTAGATGGAGGTTCAACAGTGACTGCTGACATTTTTGTCATGGCTATAGATGTTTAGGATCAGTACACCAACAAGGAGTTTGATTATGTAGGGCACATAATCAATGTAATGCACTCTGAGTTGATGAATGCAAAGACTAATTTGAAAAGCTTCAAGTTCAATCACTACTCCATGCTGATGCACCTGATCCTCTATTTCAATATTGGCTACATCAACCCAGGGTTCATCAATGAGACTGAGAATGAGGGAGGAACTAATCTGGTTCAGCTGTGGACCAAGGTATGGGATAGAACTTACCCTTTCTCTAATTCCATTACTTTTTTTAGTGATTTTTTGGATCCAGTAATGAACATGTTAGGTATTGTGAGCGATAGATTTCCTTTACTTGTTAGAAAATTGCTTAGACCCTTAGCATTTAATATGGACAATGACAATTATGAGAATGACATTAAGCACAATTGGGGTGATATGTTTTTTTTTGAGAATTTTACTCTTATAAGAGTGTATGCTTGCCCTCAACCTCCACACATACTGCCAACATTTGTCCCAGAAAGATTGGCAATAGTAGAATTCTTGTGGTAGCTTATCATGATGGATAGAGAGCACTTAGGCCTTAAAAGACATAAGGGAACCTTTCTGGCAAGAAGGTTCCAAATAGGGGATTTCTCTATAGGTAAAGATGTTGTGGACCAAATCCATGAATTTCTCAGACAATTCAGATTGCTCTATAGTAAAGCAAGGACATATGACCCTGAAGACTTCATTAGAGGAGCATTGAGAGAAATAAGGAATCACAATTTGGCTCTAAATCAGCCTATGGCAGAGGAGGATGTTATTAGAAATATTTTTAGCAAAGTTACCTATCAAGAGAGAACCTGTAAATGGGAAAATATTGTAAGGGTAGAGGAACAATTGAAAAAGGTAGACCCTACCTTCCCCAATTTCTTTCCTGATCTCAAATACATGAATAAAATTGAAATGTGTTTAAAGAATTACAAAGATATTATGTCTAAATTGCCAGACATCCTTGAGGAGAAGGAGGAGGACAAAATAAACCCTGAAGAAGTTGAAACTGATGTGGAGTTTATGGGAGAAACAGAACAAGCTGAGCCATCCACATCTGAGTAGGGGCCATCAAAGAAACAAAAGTTGATGAATGTACCAGAAAAGGTAAGGCAAAAGGCACTACAAATCCTGCCAGGTAATAGCCATTACTTTGCTGACTTAAGACAAAAAATTTTGACATCAATGGTAGATGAGGGAGAAAAGGCCGTAGATGAGTTAGAATTGGTTGTAGCTAGATTGGATGACAGGGTCATCCAAGCTAAAGAGTTTATAGATGATGATGAATTCATCAAGTCCGTTGAGTTTAAAATTTTTCTCTTTAGAGTTAAGCAAAATGAATTAACACTATCTTTGAAACCAGGGGAATCAAAGGAAAAAACTGTTCAAATGATTGAAAAATTATAGGCCTATGATCCCAATAGTGAAACATTAAGTGTGGAGGAGGCAAGAGATCTAGTAAAGAGAAGTGGCATGTTGCTGATCCCTAGATGGGACTTGGAGTCCTCATTCCTAATTGACCAAATCAAGAGGCAAGATAAAGTTGTAGCTTATGAAGCTTTTGGTCCTGATGGACTCACGAGGGGTTCTGGATTCAATATGGACACTAAGACACTAGCAGTATGGTGTGTGGTCCCAGAATCTAGTAAGCCCAGATTGGTTGACATCCAAGACACCGCACAAGGTAGCCAATTAATATGGAGGTTGTAGGACACTACAGGATCAGAGATAGAAAATCTCTTACACCATGCATCCTCCATGAATAAAGTAGTGGTTGAGGACTTGGAGAACAAGCTAGCCAGGACATTCAGAGATTATGTGGCAACTAGAAAAAAGTTTGAAGAGGAATTGAAGAAGAATTATTTGCTGGATAAGACTATGAAGGAGCTAAAAGATGAAATAAATACTCTAAAAAATAATTCCAGGGCATTTATAGAGGTCTGTGATGTAGGGGTCCAAACTGAGCATGAGGGGGGCTTAGCTACAGAACTTGCAATAAAAAAGATAAATGAGGAGAAGAATGAGGCCATCTTACAAGCCCTGCTAGATATTCTGCAGCATAGAATAAATGTAATTAAAGATAAATTTGATCTTGTTTTTAATGCTTATGGTAAGTTGCCAGAATTATAGAAAGAAGTGGATAGCTATGTACAAATTTTAAGTGGGTATCATGCAACTTGGTCTCCCAGAACACCACTTTTGGATAGATTGGCATTTGCTCAATCTTTGAGAAGTGATATTCCAGAGATAGTTGTGAGGGTTGGTGAGGAGATAGACAGAATGAAAGCCATATTACCACTTTTTAAGGGTAAGGAAAATTTGATAGAGGCTAAGATAGCCATGCTCAACTCCTATTCCAAAAAGTTTATCCCTTCCATTAAGAATGGGGATGGAGCCATAAAGAGCCTTGATCAGTGGAGGTCAGATGCTGATCTTTTATTGCTTAGGAAGGAGGCATTTTTAGGTGAGGGGAATAATGTTGATTTGGAGAGCTTCAATAAAACCTTGGATGAAGCTATTAAGGCAGAGACAAATCTCACCAAGTTTGTGACAGATGTCAAAGCAATTACAAATGCCAGGTGGGGAAGACAAAAAGCAGAACTGCAGCTTGTCCAGGACTTCAATTGGCCATCAGAGGAAGAAGTAACTGCATGGGATGAGCTAACAAAGGCCAAGAAAGTTAAATCCACTATAGTTGACTTGGACATTTTGGATGATGAGTAAGGAGGACATCTAGAGCACCTGACACCTGAGCTCAGAATACAGGGATGATAAGCTATCATTTAAGAATGGTGTAAGTTAGCTGGAATGGCAGTCACCATATCTTGTTATAACAGCAACTATCATGAATACTCACAGACAAAGGTGTTAGTTATCAGTGATCCAGGATGCAGAACAGACCAAAACAATTTTGTCTTTCCACCACTTGAGGGCTCATTGTATTTTGTCTTTTATTGCTTTATTTCTTATGTTTTTAGGTTTAGGGTTTTCAACCATCCGAAGCTTGTTGCATTCCCATTCATGAGGGAATTCCAAGATGGTTGAAACGAGGTATAAATAGAGTTGAAGACTCATTTTTGGGATAGAGTTGAAAGATAATAGAAAAATTTGAACAGAATTGCTTTGAAGTAGACTTCTAAGTTATGTGTTTGACCTTCTGAGTAATTGAATTTTGAATGTAATTAGCGAGTTGATTTTAATACAAATACACTGCAACTTTTTCCATATATTATTGTTGTCTCTTTACTTTTATCAGTAATCATTAGAAGGTAATACGGTAATACCTGCCTAAGTATGTGGAGCTCAAAAATGAAGGACTATCTTATCCAATCCTCAGAGTCAACAATTAGGTCTTTCTCTTGTTTGAATTAGTCTTAAGAAGCATAGTCTGAAGTAACCTTTCAAAAATTTGATTCATGCAAGAAAAATCCCTAACAGAGCTCATTCATTGGCTCAAGTCAAGAATCTCAATTCTAATTAAGTAAATGCTTAGTATTAGGAAATTAGGTAATTGATAAATAATAAATTGACCATGTTGGTAGTATTTTCAGTTTTCACAATTGTTTTGAGAATTTCCTGCAATTTTCCCCCCGAAGGCCTGAATTTTGATCAAAATGTTAAAACCCTAAGTGCTAGGTTGAGATATGCACTAAAAATCCATTAAACCCTAGAAAGGTGTTGGCACTTCAATTTTTCAGTATGTCAATCTTGTGAAATTTTTATAAAATTGAAGTTGGCATAAGTGTTAAAAGATTGTGATATTTTTGCTACAGAAAACCCACAAAAAATCCTACAAATTTATCAAGATTTTCCCCCATATCCAGCTAGCCCTAGTTAAAGTTCAAGTTTGAGGAAAGCCCTAAATATTAGCCACTTTCATAAAAAACCTAGGTCGCTCTTTTCATTTCTATTTGAGTGTTACTTTTTGAGTCACTTAGGTTCATAGAAGAGCACGTGCATTTATTTTATCATCACACGGGGGTCATATCTTTATTTTCCCTAAGTCCAAAGGCCCGGTGATATAAATAATATGTCCTAAGTCCTGAATACCTCATATTCTAATGTTTCAGATGTCATTCAGCTTTGAATCTTTAATGAAGATCTAACGATGGTCGTGTGTTCACATGGAATCTTTCCAAGCCATGCGAACATAAGACTAACCGTTGATCTTACAATGAAGCTTAATGTGGGAACAAAGTGGGGCCGCTGACAAGTATCTCACAAGTGGCAGCTTTTTATTTGAGATGGTGGGGCCAGTGTCAGAAGGATCTTCAGAGCTAAAAGTAACAAAGGAAAGATCAGACAGTTGTCATATAATCTCATAGGATCTTAGAGGCCTATGTGATCATGCGACCAACTGTCAGTCTTGCATAAAGACAAGCGCAATTCTTAGGTGGGACCGCCGACAACTCTCTTCACAAGTGGTAGTTTTTCATTGGCTAAAAGCAGTGGGGCCAGTAACTCAAAAGGATGCTGACAGTGGTTGCATGCTAGCAATTTTTCATATGATCGTATAGGCTATTTTTAAGTTATAAGATCATGCGATTAACTGTTGTTCTAACAATAAAGGTTGTAGGGACTGCCGCCAGTGAAAAGACTGGTATGACTATTTTTTGTATGATCACATAGGCCTTTTTCATGTTATGAGATCATGCGAACAAACTGTTAGATGATATGCTAGTAAGAATCGACAGTCCTAATTCAAATTGGAGATAAAGTGACGCAAATTTCAAGTTTCACATTGAGAAGTGACAGTTCATTTTTTTAGAGGAGTAATGGTTGAATCGTGTCAAATAAATTGCTGACATGAGTGTTTTAATTATTCGTATATCAAAATTCCACGCACTCTCAGAAGCACAAAGAGATCAAAAAATTGTAGAGACCCGAGCGTGAAGAATTGCAAGGACTGGTTGTTGTCTCCTAGTGATTTCCTAGAAAAAAGGTCAGTAAAATACTTATACGATTTGCTTCCCTACTAAAAGAATCATAGTCCCATAGTCTATATATCTTGCAAAGGTTTTTTAGCATAAACCCTAAAATGGCACCAAGGAAAGAATTGTTTGGTAAAATTGAGTACAGTGAAAGAGGTTTGCATGAGGATTTATTGCAGTTACTTCTCGGCTCTACTACTAACCTAGTGAAAACCAAGAGTCTGATTCCCAAAGACCCTAGGGTAAAGGTAGCGGATGGTCTATATGACATAGCACATTTTATTAGGGAGGCCAAAATTGGTACAATCAATGCAAATGGTGACCCTAATATCACTGGCTTAGAGTTATTCAAAGTGGGTTTTAGTCAAAGAAATACCCCTCACCCTGCAAGCAATATATGGCAGTCTGACTTGGGAAAACTTGTGGTACCCGACATCTTTTTAGATGTTGATTTGATGACCCAGGTTGCAAAGAGTTATGAACCAATCACTAGGGAGGTTAGGGATGCAAAAGGAATGTTATTGATCAAAATTTCTACTGAAGAGATTAGGAAGGTGTTTAGGTTAAGTGAACCCTCAGACAGTCTAGAGAATATTGATCTTGAAGAACTAAAGCAAGTGTATGATGCACAAAGAAACTATTTCAGAGGAAAATTATTGAAGGAATTTTGCACCAAAATTGGGAAAATGGTTATCATGGGACAGAACACACAGGAGCCTTTTATGATAGAATATTTTGACTTCAGGGCTAAGGGAGCATATTGGTCATTATGTCAGGTTTTTGGAGAGGATGTCAGTGAAAGGATGCCAATACATTTGATGTACATGGTGATTCAAATTATGCACCCACACTTGTCTATTACCTTTGATTTTGCTTCATTTATTGCTGAATTAATCCATAATGGATTAGTGAAGATTCAAAAGAATGAAGATGATAGGGTTTTATGCTAGTATTCTTTCATAATGTACATGTTTTTGTTTAAAGGAGAAAACTATTTTGAGCAAGAAATGGAGTTGATAAGACACAAGGATGGTGAAGATATGCTAGTCCAATTGTGGAGCCTCACAATGACCTAGGATAAAAGGGATCACAGTTTCACAAATTTTGATAAATGTTTTGTAGCCAGACTCAGGAAGTTGTTTGTCCAAGACAACCCAAGAATCCCAGTAGCATTGGCATAGCTCATTAGGCCAAACCAGTTTGCTAAAAAATTGAATATTATACACAATTGGGATGATGTCATTTTCTACAATGTATCAACTATCATCAGGTTGTATGGTTTTAGGGGAACCCCTTTTGTATTGCCTTATCATGTACCCCTTAGGATTGGAATCACAGAATTTATTAGGCAATTAGGAGATATTGAAGAGTGTGCCCTCATTGGAAAAGGCAAGGGAACTCTATTCCCAAATGTTACCATTGCCCACCAGTTCATAATTACCAAGGGTGGATGGGTTCACATAGATAAAATCATGGCTCCATACCATATGGCTACTGCAATTTCTAGGACAGCAGACCCTGAGGGGTTTTATAATGAGATGTTTAAGAAGAGAACCAAATGTGCCATACTTTTAACTTTCCTGAAGATATTGTCATAAATACCCGAGTTACAGGAACAGGAGGTTAGGAAAGAAAAATGGCTGGTGTACAAAAAGACATTGGATTTCATCTGACATTTTGATTCTGGATGGGACCCCCTAAAGAGCATAACTCCAATGGGCAAGAAAATAGATACTCTCATGAATTGTTTCCAGGATATCTTTCAGACCCTCAGTGAAAAGAAGGAAAACGTGATGAAGGATGACCCAGAAAGGGCTAAATAGTTGCTGATCAAACCTATATTTGCAAAAGGATTACCCCCGGGGAGGTACATGGTACAAAAGAAGACTGGTTACAATGTTGTAGTACCAGAGCAAAGCCAACAAAGGAAGATGGATAAAAGGGATGTCCCATCAACTTCACAACAAGTTGAGAAACAAAAGGAGGTTATAGAGGTCCTTGACTCTCCTCATCTTCAAGCCTTTGAGGATGTAACTGATTCTCCACCCCATCAAAGAAATAGAGAGTGGAAGAAAGACCTATTCATGTTGAAGAATATTACTCTCCATCACAGTCACCTCTAAAAATTATGGATGACTAGGAGGTTATAGAACAGGTACAGCAAGTAGATTCTCTAGGTCAAATCTTTATGACCTATGAAGAAATAAATGAGGGAGTGCCAGAGGCACCAGAAGAGCCCAAGTTGGATTTAATAGCAGGGGAATTGGTAGGTATAGAATTAGATCTTGTAATCAAGCAAGCCTATCAGGAGTTTTTGGCTGATGATGCTTTTGTTAAAACTAGGGCTTTCATGCAATTTCTTTGGAAATTGAACATCAACCAGTTTCAAGAAATTTTTGAGAAGAGACATGAAGAGAATCTAGAGAAGGATTTACAAATCATAGAGGAGGAAGTGAAAATAGAGATGATTGCAAAATTTAAGCAAATCACTCCAGAACAGGGAAGAGATATGGTGAAAGTATCAGGAGTACTAATCCTTCTAGAGTGGGATATAGCTGATGCGGTGGTTTTTGACGCAGTTAAAATATAGACCACTCCTTTCCACAAGACTAAAGAGGAAGTAGAACAAGCTATCAAAGGGGTCACTTTCAGTGACAATCACTAGGCTTTGGTAATGTGGTCCCTAAGAAAGAATGAAAATAATAGGGAAAAAAAAATTGTCAGAGATGACCTTTCAGGGAGTCTAATTGTAAGAAGGGTTACTGATACTTCTTTGGTTGAAGCATCAAATATGGTAATGGCCACAACACAATTAACAGCAAAGGTGGTAGAAAAGGAAGCCAAAGAGAAGGAAGAACTCACTGCCAAGTTGGAAGTAGTTTTGAAGGTTTATGGTGAGTTGAAACAGGGGATTCTTGAAAGAGATACTTTAATTACAGATTTGAAGAAGAGATTGGGGGAGCATGGCCCAATGCAATTATCAGAGTAGATGTAGATTGCTTCCTCCCCTGCTGAGCCTTCCTCTTCAAGCCCTATTATTGAATTTCCTCCTTCTCCTCTTCCTCCTTCCACTGATGAGAAAGACATTGATCAAAAGGTAAAGGAGAAATATGAAAAGAAAATAAAGGATGTTGTTTCACACTTTGTTGCAAAGGTAAGACCTAAGGAAGTATATAAAACTGCAAATCAATTGGCAGTTGTCTTAACATCTTTTCAGAAAGAAGCAGCTACTGTGGACAAGATTTTGGAAAAGTGGGTTACAAGGAAAGATAATTTGAAATCATTTTTTTATCAAATTAAGGACAAATCTATTGTGGATATAGAGTTAACAAACACTTATAGGTTTGTTAAGGATCTTTTTGATTTTGAGGTAAATAGGGAAAGTATAAGAAGAAGATCAAAAATCTTAAGGGTAAGATACTTCCAGGATGATTTTCAAATTTTTCCTGGTCTCATTAAGGCATATGGGGTAATTAAAGATAAGGATCAATGGATGAAGCAGATAGATAGACAAGTATTATCTAAAATAGACTCCATTTTAGATACAGATGATAATACCCCATTCATACAACTTGTCAAGCTCCTTCAAGATGCTAGGATGCATTTTGCTAATGTCAGAATAGAGGTTCACCAGTTGGTTGTTGAGTGGAACAAACTATTAACAAAGAAGGATGAAGTCCTTTCCTTTCATTGGCTGAGTGAGGAGACCTATATGACTTGGAAATCAACATATCCCTCAGAGAGTTCAGAACAAGAAGAAGCATCAAATGAGGAGGCAACAGGTGGCAGTGTTCCAAACCCTCAAGATCAAAGCCAACAAGGATAAAGTCATCAAGCAGTTATCATGAGCACGGCTATTACACTTGGCAAAAGTTGAACTATCCTTAGGAGTTACTATAGGATTTTTGGCGCTCATTTTAACGATCCATTTTAAAGTTTTGTAATGAGAATTAGAAAGTTTTATTTTCATTTTTTGTCCTATATGAACGCTCCTTTCTTGTCTTTTCTAAAATGATCCGAAGCTTGTTTGCAATCCTTATTTTCTATAAAAGGATTACCAGGATCAATGAAAAAGGACCGAGAACTTGATCGATTTGACTGATAAGTTTCTTATGTTTGGGATATCATAGACTGTAATAGGCATATTTGCTATAGAACATAGTATCTTCTGGTTCAAGTTATTTTCAGAAGGTTACATTGTAAAGCATTTTGTGAGCATGATATAATATAGCATTTGAATATAATCCAAGATTTATATCTCTCCTTGAGTATCTCTCTTTGAATTATGAATTGTTCTGATTCATTGCATGAATAATCTTTGTGTGTATGTTCATATTTCTCAGCTCTAATCCAAGATCAGATTAAATAAGCTTTGAATATAACATAAATTCTCTAAAGTTTTTCTTAAGGATATACTAGTAAGTAGTGTGAATCTAGGAACCTTTGATAAAATCCAAGATATACTAGTAAGCATGTGCGCATTACTAACAGACCACCAGCAATGTTCTGAAGTAATGCTGGGTTGTTTCATAACTTCTCCATGGTTAAGTGGTTAGGATGCTAATGGGTTTGAAACTTTCGAAGGACTCCCGACTAACGGCATGCGTAACTTCGGAACACTTTGTCAGGAACAGTTGGTTTACGGAGCTTCGCGAGGGTTTGTTGGCCATTAGTGTTGGTGGTTATGAAGCTACGATGAAGCATCTGGTAGAAAGGCATAACTTCGGAAAGGTTAATCAGTTACAAGATTAAGCAGCCGAGAGGTTACGAAAGGTTTTGTGTGGGACTTCGCAAGGTTATATCAAATTACAAATTTCTTGAACATTCTTCAATTACAAAAATCATATATATCCCTAGCACCTACTATTGTGGACAAAGAGGGACATTCTAGTTTATACAATCTACATTACAAAAATCATGAATTAAAAATTACAAATTACAAATTACAAAAATTGAAATTGAAATTATGAAAATCATGAACAATACTTATTACTTGTACCCGTAGGCTTGTAGCTGAATATGAGTCAATTAATAAATTGTCAATAAATTAATAAATATTCAGAATCAAGTCCAATTCCATTATCAATTTATCCAACAAGTACAGTAATAAGTATACAGTGTATAAAATTATAAATACCTATTAACCAAATGCTAATTCTAAATCACTTCACAGTTCACTCTTCACTCAGTGTCAGTGAGCATTCTGCCTTGCCCTCTTCTATATCCCACATGGAATCCAGCTCCTGAAATTGACCACTACTACTAGCAAGAGGTTCTTCTTCATTCTGAGTTGGGTATTCAAAATCAAAAAACTCTTCATCTTCATTCTGAGTCTGGGACCAAGATCCATCGTTTGTCTCTGAACCACCATGTTTTGAAGTAGTGTTCAAAAGCCCTCGTCTTTCACGTAGGGAATTCCAAATTGCCAATGCCCTATCATAAGGAAAGTCTGTAACATTGTACTGAGTTACAAAGAACCTCAAGCAATTTTCCAAATTTCTGTCTAGTTTGTTTCTAATCTTTGATTTCAAAAACCCCAATGCACTAAAAACTCTTTCATCTTCCACCGACCCCAATATCATTGTTTGACATAAATCAACAAGTTTGAAATATTTTGATATTGAATCATGCAATACTTCACTCTGCTCTATCCTTTTCCAAAGCCTAGTTATTGCACCAGGTTGAAATGGATTCTCCAAGTTTTTTAACTGCAATTTCATACATGATGCAAATTGTCTACATTGTTTTTTAAGAATAGTTGAATCTATAATTCCATCAATTGGTTGTCCATTGCAATCTACATGTTTTGAAAACTCTCTGATCAATTCATCAATTTTTTTAATGAAACATATGAGCATCATGTTGTCTATCTCTGATGTTTTTCCAAAAATGAGGAAACACACAACCCATGGCCTCAAGAATTTCTTCTCTAAGGAATCTTTCACGAATCTCACTTGAAAGTTGGTAGGAAATTGACTTCAAATTCTCACTAACAGATTTAACAAACATGTCAAAATCAGCCCTTTTAACTGGAAGTAGTTTGCCTCGCTTGCCCGTCTTAGATTGGTGTATTGGTATTTCATATCCTTTAACAAACACACATAAATCATTTTTTGTATTGAATTGAAAAAAATTCTCAGCATGATTCAAATCTGTAATTATTTGCCACCTGAAAAAATTTGGGCTTTGAATTGTTATCATATCTGAGTATAAATTATCTAGGGCAACGCATGTCATTTTACGTAAATCTGAGTACTCATGGATATACATAGTCCTGTCTTGGGCTTTCTTAACAAGCTTGTTCATTAAATCCAGCATGGGGAGAAGACAAGCTAAAGTTAATAGAGTCTCTATATCACTTAACTTATGTAACAAATTAGGAGCTTTGTCTACTATGAGGCGTTGCTCATATATTACTCCGATCAAGGATTGATATTCTGTTAGAACTCTTTCTACTGGTCCATGCAAAGAGATCCATCTGGTCTCAACATCCTTGAGAAGCTTGTTTCTTGGTATTACTCCCTCTAGGAAAATCTTAAATTCTACAAAACATTTAGGACTTCTGCAGAAGTAAGAGTATATGTTGCGAATTAGATCTTCAACTTTTGACACTGTAGGAAAATTGCTTACAATTTTATATGCTAAATTCATTCGATGGGCCATGCAATGTATGCCAAGCATGTAAGGTGCAATACTAGTTTGTAATCTTGCACAGAGACCATTCTTTTGTCCTTGCATTACTACAGCTTCATCAGCTACAACACACAGTAACTTCTTTCCAATTGTCAAATCATCCATACTAGCAACTTCATGCAAAGCATTCTTCACTTCAGAATATAAGTTTTCTGTTGTTGAATTGCCCCTCATTTTACGAACGCAGAGTAGATGAGCTTGGCAGACATGTTCTTTTACTGTATACACATGCATACAAATCCAAGCAGTGTTATCTACTACAGTAACTTCATCTATGGATAATGAAATGAATCTGGACTGTTTTACTTTCTCCTATAAATTTTGCTTTTCCACCTCAGAAAGATAGTTTTCCATTTCCCATCCAACGTTTGTTGACCAATGTGACATGGGATAGTGAGGAACTTTCAAAAAAGATAATAAATTACCATATTCTAAGAAGTCTCTCATAGGATGCCCTCTGGACATAATATGAAAAACAACACTCATCTGAATGGTCTTTGCCAAGTTTTCTTCATTGGCTGCATGTTTAAACTCAGCCTTGATTGGATTTTCACTACTAACAATTACTGCCATTCTCTTGTTATGCTCTTCATATTCTTTAGCATACTTAACATGAAGACATTCTTCCTTTGATGTCCATCTCACTATTGATATTTCTTGTCCGTCTATGGTCTATTTTTCATAAACCTTACCAATATGCTTTTCTATAGTGTCAAGCTTTAGCTGCAACTTCTTCTCTCTTTTAAGTTTCCAGGTACAAATATTACACCTGCATTCTGTTGGTTGTTCATCATTGCTTAGGACTGGTTCAATGAACCAGTACTTTGCTACCCAATCAACCTTAAAGTTTCTTGCCATTTCCCACTCCCACCCCATTTTTACTTCCCTTTTTCTTTTCTTCCTACCAACATTATTATTATCTTCATTGCTACCATTTTCTTCCAATTGGTTCTACATATCCCTTATAACATCTTCTCTTGTGCCACCATTGTTATCCTCATTTGATGCATTTTGATTTTCATTTAACTCAGTGACAACCCTGGCTTGTGGTATTGGTACTGGTGAGCTACTCTAAATGGATTTTGCACTCACAATTGTAGATGTTGATGGAGCAAAAACATTGCCAACTCCAAAGAAAGCCTTTATGGTAGTATCTTTAAGTTTTGGGCATTTTGATGGCCTCTCAGGCCCTTCGCTGCCTCGAGGAGTCTTACCCTTGTCTAGCTTTCCAATCTCTTCACTGCCCTGAGTCTCAACCTCCCCTGATATCTGAATCCCTTTAGGAGTAGTAGCCTGAGGATACTCAATCTCAGCCTCAGGATAGTCACCCTTGTCCGACATCTTTACCCAATGACCTCTCACTAGTCACTAGGATTCTCGCCTCTATGAATTAAAATTAATAGAAATACTGTGAATTGTGAAATGTGAAGTTGAACAAATAATTGTTTACCTTTGTCCTGCTTCCTCTAATTTCGGACTCTCTGAAATGTTGAATCCTCTATTTACTGTTGCAAGATTATTATTTGTAAATCTAGTCCTCCAGGTTTCGGCTCCAAAAATTTGTAATGACGCACGATAAGACTACTTCTAAGTTTTCTAAATTTGATTTGAATTTATATCAATCCATGATACCAAATTCCAAATTTCCAATTTTTAAAATCCCAGGCTTTTGGCGAAAATGTGTCGAGTGCCGACCTGATCAATGCTATGTTTAGCAAAAAATTAAATATACGTGGTGAATAATTAATTAACGGGTTGGCAAAATACGTCATGGACCAATAAAATAATTAATTAATGGGTTGGTGAAATACGTCATGGACCAATAAAATAATTAATTAACGGGTGGCGAAATAGGTCGTGGTTAAGATAACAATATAAACTATTTGGCTATTTCAAATTTTATATGCAATTCATAATTAATATCACTAGCGAATAAGAGACCGTTAAAAGAACCACGTCACATTAATTATAGGTGAATATGATGGTTAATAGCATCAAATGACAAATCTAATTGGCGATTCCAATTAATATTTAGTGGTTACCGTGTCAAGATTGGGTGAATATTTGCCAGCATATACCTGCGCGATTCACCAATTCCATAAGACATTATTCCCAGAATTCGCCAAAAGGCGAATATTCACCACTAAAAATTACCCTGCTTCTATCTAGATCCAATCTCATTCTAGATCTCTACTTTCTTTTCTAACTACCCTAAAAAACTACTCAAACATCCTCTTAAATACTAATTCCCAGCCATAAGTCATCTTTACAAACAATTAAATTCCAAAACCTAGTCAGCTTCTAAAGTATACAAATATTAAATGCAATACATGGTCAGCTCTCAGATAGCCTTACAATAAATAAGTTATCTATGTCACCCTCCAGATCCACATAGGAGAATGTAACACGCTAGATCTCGGTCCCCACATGTCCAATGGTTAACCATAACTTGAGGAACGTGACCCAAATGAAATGCACCAGTCGGCCAAGCCAATTAATCCAAACAACCAAGTCAGTCTTCAAGAACACCGAGCACTAGTAAGCAACACCGAGATCTCGTCGGTAACCAAACACCGAGCAGTAGAGAAATAATCGAGCGTCAGTGATCTGACCACACCAAACATCACCGATCAATGCAGTTATCACCGAGCACTAGGAGTAACTGACACCTTTAGTTACCGAGTGTTCTTCAAAGACCGAGCACCCCGGTAAACACTATAACTGAGAAATCATACTCCAAGACCGAGCAAATACTTCACTAACTAAGATCAAAACTACTAATCTTCTTTTCAAAACAAACATATTTTTGGGTGATATAGGATTTCCAAGAATCCTAGGATGCTCCTACATCATATTATAAACAAACTTTCTGTAGAGGACTAAATGTCATAAAAATGTATGAAATTTTACATGGTACCTAGTTATGGTGATGAATATGGACTCAAATATTGTTACTGTGACTAGTTGAACAACTTAAATATACAATTTGAAAACCAATCTAAGAAATAAGTGATAATAACTTCAAAAATGTCTTGTCATATAAGTCAAATAAGCATTAAGGAATAAGGGTAAGCTCCCAATCATCTAGCAGGTATATCAATCTTATATAAGTTGCAAAATGTTATGACAATTGTATTTTCTTATACCAATGATGTAAATGACACATAGAAGTGCATAAATCTAATATAAATTGTATTTCAAGGTATCCTTATCCTGTGCCATAGACAACTAAATAAACTAGCAAGTACATCAACTGTATGAATAAACTACCAGTAAACAAGCTCTCATTCACCATTATGTTTGCCATAAGCAGTCATATTCATCTCATCAAATGTCACCTCTTTATAATATCAAAGGACACAATTTGATTGTATTTTATTATTCTTCTCAACAAGTACAACAAATTTTGACTTAGGTTTGCGAGCTTGACCATGAGACCACATTTCCTCCAGGAATTCGATCAAATTGTTCATATGTAATCTCTATACTTTGATGAATGTTTGCAAGCTTGTAAACTAATTTTGCATGCTCTCTACAATTATCATAGTCCATTTCTTGGCACTGTTTATAATGACGTCCTAAAATAAATTAAAATCCCTGCAACCCTAACATCTATAGAGGAAACTATATTGTCAGGTAACTTAGCCAGAATTAAGATGGGCTATTTACATGATCAAATAGGCTACCAACAAGGCTTTTATAGCTGTTAGTCAACTTATGGTCTAGCTACCTAGTAGTTGAAGTTAGAAAGTTATAAAATCAATATGTATTCTTTGTTCAATTTTTGTAAAACATATAATGGGTATTCAACTAGATTATTTGGGGGCCAAGAAATAATGTCCATGTTTCTTCTGATCCTTTGGTTGCAAAATCTCAATTGAATTTTTAAAATTACCATCCTAGCGTCTTTTTAATTTGTACATTTTATTTTGTTATCTCTGACAAGATTACAGTCATCTAGAAAAACCAGGCTTTATATGAAATCTGCAATTTCTTGAAGTAATTGTTATGTTACAAATTTACAATAAAATTTCCTAGTATCTATTTTTTGTTGTAATAGATCTTAAACTAGAATAATCATGTATGGAATAACAATAGCCATGTATGGAATAATGATCAATCTGAGCTCAATCTTGATGAACATCATGATAGTTATTCCATACATGGCTATTGTTGCAATTTATAATAGTTATTTCATACATGGCTACTGTTGGAATAATAGTAACCATGTATGGAATAATGATCAATCTGAGGTCAATCTTGATGAACATCATACTGCATTACAATCTACTTGTAATGCAATATGATGTTAATCAAGATTACAAATTGCAACAGTAGCCATGTATGGAATAATGATCAATCTGAGGTCAATCTTGATGAACATCATACTGCATTACAATATGCTTGTAATGTAGTATGATGTTACATTAAATTAAATTTTATTAAATGCATTAATTATTTATTTGAGAAATTTGGAAATTACTTATTCTCTCTTTCAGCTCTTGTGATTCAGTATGACTGTGAAAGTTTATAGACATATTCTTGCATTTGTTAGTCTTGTTTCTTTTAACATATTTAAGTGGAATACACGAAGGAGTACCACATGATGAATGCTTAATTTAATGTATTTTTAAGGTGTACTCTCATAACTGTCCATTTCTAGTTCTTCAGACATGGTTTTATAAATGTGTTTTGGTATATGACTGTATTGTTCATGATTCTGTATGTATATACCCTAACCATCTTGTTATTACTGTTTCATTACAAAATTAAGTGGAATAATTCTACTTTGTTCAATGCTCTATTTCATCATGAATTTCTTTTCATTTTTCATTCATTTTAGAAAACCACATGATAGGTACAGAAATAGAAATGGATAGTTTTGAGACTACACATATGATGATATTGTGAGAGTACACATATTTTGATATTAAAAATGTTTGAAATAGCTTCTGGATTTGATTGTGTAGATATTTTTGGCATCAACGTTTCAGATCAAACTCTGTGATCCTTCATCAGGATGAAAGAGAGAAAAATTATTGAAATAAAAGTCCATCATTTTTCTATATTGCAATCATTTTTCTCTCTTTCATCTCGATGATGGATCATAGAGTGCGATCCGAAATGTTGATGGAAAAAAAATGTACACAATCAAATGCAATGAACCATCCAATAAAAAAATCCAATGTACACAAACATGCGAGACTCCACATATGCTGATAAAAAAATGAGCTATTTGATGATTGTTTACTATTCATGTTTGTAAACGGTCAATATTTCTGATGGCACTCCTTGGTGCATTCCATTTAAAAATAAACAAGTTTTAGTTTTTCTATCATGTTTAGTTTGTAGATGCAGGATTGAACATCTAACAATATGAACAATAATGGGAAGAATGAGAGGGATATGAGATGGTTGCTCACCGAATGTGGGGCATACAGGAGTAATTTAATGGTGTGTTTTCACACCACCATTCAGTTCATGGATATTTTTCTTCCCCGTCTTCTATCTGATGCTATAGATGTTTCATTTTATTTTTTTTATAAATTTGTAATATCAACAAATGTGAAACTTTTTCATTTTGTACTGATAGAAAATAGTCATGTTGTTATCTATCTCCAATACTAAGTTTTCTTGCTTGAATAGTATGAATGAACAAAAATTTGTTTGATACAGTAATGATGGCTATGATAAATGTCCCTATGTGTGACTGTGGTGATGGAGTGCGCTGCGTCTTGAGGATGTCACACACAGACACTAATCCAGAGCGTAAATTTTGGACTTGCATAAATAAGAAAAAGATTGTTAATTACAGAATATTTAAATATTTACAAAGAATAAATATTAGTCATTATAGCAATACTAACTTAGATTTATATTGTAGGATGGCGGTGGATGTGACTTCTTTCGATGGGTCGATGACACCCCATTGCTATCTACATCATTTGCACCTTCTACACATATACTTGTTGTCGATGATGAGTGCAAGTCTTGCAAGGCGCTCGAGACAGCTATTGCAAAAGCGGAGGCTACCTATAAAGTTGATGTCATATTTTTACGATGTTTTCTTTGTGCAACAATCACACTACTTTGTTGGGTCATTATGCAGAAATAGATATATATGTGGACTATAAGACTTATTTATATTTTGATGTGATATCGAGCAATGCAATCATTATTTTCTTGTTATAATATTGTTTATGATAATGTATAAAATTATTTTCAAAAGTTAAGTTTACTATTCACAATATTATTAAAAAAAATAAAATTGTTTATGATTTACTATATAAAATATAAATTAATAAAAAAATATAAATAAAAAAATGGACAAAATAAATAAAATATTAAATAAAAACATTATATAATAATTAAAAAAACTTAAGTTTTTTCTTGTCAAATTCTAATTCCAATTCAAGATGTAGAACCAAACACAGAAATGGATAATGTAATTCCAATTCCAATTTGAAATTGCAGAACCAAACACAGAAATGGGAATTTCTCAGTTCTAATTCCAATTTCAAAAATGGCAACCAAACACAGAAGATGGATTGTCTTAGTCATCTTCCGGGTCAACCAAATGGTCCAAACTGTCTTCCGAATACACAAAACCAGAATTTCAAACCCTTATTTTGAGATAATAAGGTTTTGAATCAAATTCCAATTCTGCAAACAAATGGGGCCTTACATTCAATTTCAATTACATTCTTTTTATGTTTCAAGCCTCTAGTTGTTGAGAATAAGTTAGTTTAGGAAAGGAAGATGTGCATAAAGCAAAATAAGAAGAGGTTGAACAAATAGGATATTAATATTAAAAAATGTTTCAACACATTTGTGTTAGAAAAGTTCCTAGTTGTCATGTGGACAATGCAAATAGGACAAAAACAATTCATTATTTGAAAGAGTTCAATTTCACTTCGGATCATGATGAAAAAGATTACTTGCGAGTTGCAATTAAGGATTAGGCTAGATTGCTAGTGACATAACTAAAAACGGAGTCTCATCATCTAAGGTGTGAGACATGTAGAAGGATAGGTTCACTTAGGATTTAATTCTTGGTCCCTTAGGCTTAGAATATTGGTCTCGTGAACACTATTAAAATTCTTTTATTTATTCATTCAACACTTTTTTTTTAATTTTCTTATGAACTGATGTTGTTCAAGAGCCACCTTTTTGCTCTTCCAAGTGGCTATTTCAACATGTGGAGGCTTTCATGAAATAATTTGGTAATTGGCATCCCATTTCATGATTATGGCTTTGACATGTGCAAATGAGTACTCCATTTCTAGTATTGTGGTTTTTTTTTATGAGTAGTCTAAATAATTTCCCTAGTTAAATGTCCCCCTTTCTCATGCAAGTAGTATCTAATTTATGTGGTATAAAGAGGTTATAATAATGATGATGCCATTTTTATTCTTCAATTCTTTGTTTAGAGTGTAATATCCTTGGAATTCCTTCATTGTTGTAGCACTTGTGTGCTAAGAGAATACATTATCCTTATCCTTATAATGCCAATTGATGGTTAGGGAACACATTGTGACGAGAGATCAATACCCCTTCCTTTGTAGGAAATCCTTTGATCATTAACTCAAAATCATCTTTCATTGTACTAATGTCATTCTAATTAACCTAGTCAAAAGCATTATTAATTTGAATGGATGGAAGGTTGTAGTTGATTTATATTAAAGGAGTTTATTATGGTGTATTTTCTCAAGAAAGTGGAATTAACAATCCCTTCTAGAGACATTTTGAGAGAGGCCTAGATGACTCAACAAGCTTTGCAAAGCTCAAGAAAGATTTGGTGAGGTTGGTCATTTGGTGGTAGCCCTTCAAGGTAATTTGTTTTCTTTTTGGATGTGCATCATAATGTGAAGGACCTCCATAAATTCTTCCTAAATCTCCATTTACTGGTCAAACACCTTCTAGTGGTCCATGCTAAAGGTGGGTTAGATGTCAACAACTCTTACAATTTAACTCTCTTGATTGATATATGGTGGCCCACTTAATGACAATCAATGGGGCTTGATTCTTATTTCTATCTAATTATGTGAATGATACCTTGGTGAGCCTTAAATACTTTGTGGTGGGAGCATAGTGATGGTAAGATGGTAGAGTTTAGATATTAGTTGTGAGTGGCACAATGTGGTGTAAGTTCTATGGTTGATTATCGAGATATGACCCATAAAGTGTAATGTCTATTGGGTAAAAGTACAAACATGTGTCACACTTTTATAAACGAAAAGGATGACAACGTGCAAATTTTTCAACTTTAACGACATAAAAGTGGCATTTGTGTTTAGAACTTGAAGATAATGTAAACAAATGAAATGTGTAAAATTTGATGAAGTTTATGCTTATAATTTTTTTTAAAAAATTTGAACAAAAATTGAGTTTTTTAATTTTTGAAGTCCATTTTTTTATTGCTGAAATATGTTGAAAATCTAGGGTCTAGTTCCCACCAAAAAACTATATGCCAATAATCTTTTTTTCCTCTGATTTCATAATATGTTTTAGATGACATATATAGCTAGTGCATAAAAAAAGAAAGATTGAATTTCGGTATATATTTTGTCTGTTATAACTATCCAAAGTCAGTGTTACCCAAAATAAATAGTTTTTTGTTCCCACCAAATTTTCCCTATCAAATCTACACCATTTAAAAAAAGATTATATATCCTTGAAGCCGACTCTCTCCTCTAGCCTTAAATATAAGTTTTAAATTTTTCTAACATGATTTGTTATTTTTATTTTTTTTCGAACGAGCGTGTTCTTAAATGTTAAAATACCTACTTGAAGTATTTTCAACTTATAATATATTATATGAAATCAAAACATAATAAAAATTACATGATCATAATCTTGACTCTGAGCTCTACAAAAGGGTATTTTTAGATTTTACTGTATGTAAATTAGTTGGATATTATTCTGAATGATGAATTAACTAATAAAAGGTTAATAAATCTATATAATAAGCAAACTACAATGAAGAATGCAATAACAAATGAAACCAAATTAACAATTTACCTTCACCTACAAATGTAGCTTGTCTCCATTGTCCTCCTAGCTTTGATTTCTTGAAGATGTTGAGCTCTTAGATTTCCAAATGAAGCTCTTTCCCAAGATGATTCCAAAGTGTAGAGATTGAATGAAATGAGTGCACAACTAAAACTTGATTATGCAAATATGGTGGATGAAATGCAAATGATGGGGTGATAATATGGATGCTTGGTTGCTTGATTGCTTGAATGCTTGGATGCTTGAATGCTTGTTCTCAAAAATACCTATTAGCTTTCAAATGGAAAATGAGGCTCCTTTTATAGAGTTTTGGAGGATCTAGGCCTAGGTGGCAGAATGCTATGGTTGAGAATGAAAGGTGGAAGATCCTAGGGCTAGAATTGACTTGGTTGAAGGAGTTGAGAGAAAGGGGGATGTAGTTAGAATGTGAGTGGAAGAATAGGGATGATGTTCCTCTCATATTGACAGGGAGGAGAAGAAGGTGGAAGGGAAAGACACATGTCAAGTGTCTCACAAAGACCAAAGAGAGAAAGAGGGAAAGACCTTTTCCTCATGAGGACTCTATGCACAAGTGTCCTATGACTCACTCTTGACCCTTAGAGGTGGCTTGAGAAGCCCCTTAGGAATAGGGAATGTCTCTTGACTTGGTTTTTGAGAGGACATGTGGTCATGAGACCAAGTCCTATGAGGCCACATAGCCCTTAAGAATAGGACATATGTGGGTGAGGATAAATATGAATAAATAATTAATAATAATTAATTATCTTAGCCAAGGTGATGTGTTAGGTGACTAGGTGGATGAAGTGGACTAGGGGATTTAGTCATATTTAGGTGATTGTGTATTTAATTAAATCACTTTAACAGACTATTTAGAAGACTTAGGATATAGAATTAGACTATAGTGAATTTATTAAATAAATTGAATAATTTACTTAATAAATAGAAGAAACAAATATTAATTAAATAATAAACATTTAATTAATTTATCAAGTCAATAGTAATTAAATAATAAATATTTAATTAATTAATGAAGCCATTTTTAAGTGTATACATTTTGCCCCTCTTTGAAATAATGTGCTAGTCACATTGTTTCAAAAAAAAAATCAAGCATTTTTGCCCCTGCCCTAGACAATGTCTCAGACGACCTATGCATGCCCCCTCGAGAGATTGATTGACAAAAAAGATTATTTGAATTGTGTATTGGATTTTTTTTTTGGATTTTTTTTTTATTATTATGTTGTTTTTTTATTGTACAATCAAGCTCACGAAAGAACGGTAGAAAATATGGATGAAAACAAGGTGGAATGGAAGAAAAATGGGAGATCGGGTCCACACACCAAGCACACTGGGTCCACAGGCTATAAATAGGGCTAAGGGGTCCATAATAGGCTCATTGTGCACACTTGTCACTTGGAGATCAGAGCGTGAGAGAGAGAAGAGCAGAGCCACCAAGATGTCATTCCCCTTGTTAGATCACCACTTTGAGAGAGTCAAACGCTTCTAGCAACCACCCGATTCGGGTGAACCGGTAGGTGACTCTATCCTGCTTTGTAATTCCATGATTTGATGCATGTTAGATTAGATTTGGAGCATGTTTAGGGTAGATGAAATGATAGATTAGATTAGAAAATTTTAAGTTTTCTTGGCGGAGGATAAATGTGCAGTTTCGGCTCATCAATACGCAGCAACTTGTGACATTTGCGTAGAAATTCAAATTTTCTGTGCATTCATTAAGGATAAGTGTGCATGCATACTAGGAGAATGGTAGTGTTGCGCAAGCATGAAATAAAAGTGCGCATTGGTACTTGCTGCACACGTGTTATGAAAAGCTGCGCAAATGGTCAATAAAATAGCACATACGTTTAAAGCTACGCAAATATCAGTAAATGTTGCGCAAATGTGGAAGAAAACTGTGCATCAATAAAAACCTGTGCAAATGTGAAAGAAAGTTGCACATGCATGTTTCAATGCTGCGCATATGTTTTAGGTGGTATAAGTTGGTCATAATAGATAGTCAATTAGGTAAAACTTGATGTCGATAAGATGATTTGATCTGTCGGTGGTTGATTGTGATCGATTTGATCATGATTGGCAACATTGTAGCATGTTCGCTAGTTAGCCAGTCTGAAATAGACAATTGATATAATCATCTATTAAAACATGTGATAAACATGTTTGAAATTGATATGATAGGATAGATAGATTGATAGATCAGTTTATCAAAATCTGATAGGTTGATTGTTGTTGACTTGAATAGGAGGATATCACAGATGTTCTGATGTCACGGGAGAGATATCCCATCACACAAAACTTGAGACCAACATTATCAGAGATAGAGAGACTGGTGATAGGAGTGTCGGGACTTTATTATGTGATTTACACGTCTGAGATTCGGGTGAATTTGAGCATGATGATCGCATTAGCTGAGAGATGGCACTCGGAGATGAGTACATTCCATCTTCCGACAAGGGAGATGACAGTGACACTAGAGGATGTATATCACATCCTCCGACTTCCCATCACAGGAGAGTCAGTGCAGTACGATCGACACGGTGGAGTCATAGAGTGCAGAGCTATCTTTGGGGATGATGACATAGAGGATGGGGAGATTAGCTGGGAGGATATGGTCGACTTGTATGACTCTCTTCCAGTGGTTCTAGCAGGTGCGATTAGGGGATTCGTATGCCCTGATCGGAGGTCACACAGATTTGCAGTTGGGTGGGGCCGTACGTTACAGCGGGTGATGGAGGGGACCCGATTTGCTTGGGGGGTGTGTTTATTAGCACACCTATACCATGATTTACATTAGGTGGTGTACCACGGGAGTGCATCTCTATCAGCAGGGGTGACGCTGCTCCATGTTTGGGCATGGGAGCATATTGCAGTGACTAGGCCATTGGCGATTCGATTTCAGGATGCAGGGCAGCCCTATATTCATTTATACTTAGTTTTGTCTCAGGAAAAACTGGGCCATTTAGAGTTTTGGCGCTATAATTTTGATACACTAGACACAGTGACATGGAGACCCTACCTAGGGTGTGAGCCATGGGATGATGAGCGGTAGCTAGGATTTTGTTTTAAGGCGCGATGGCTGATAGGACAGACGCCCTTTATTATTGAGAGACAACTAGTTAGCCAGGTTCTGTGATAGTTTGGCAGGATACAGGGTATGCCCTAGGGAGTGACCAAGTTTGCATGGACACATCAGGAGAGACAAGATTAGGGGCCCATGGCATCATTTGATGTTGCATAGTAGGAGTTTTTGGATGCACCATTCTAGGCATGGTCCATGAGACAGACAGTGGTTGACCTTGGGATGACTGCTAATTTACAGCAATTTTTGAGAGATCATCCGGTGCCACGGATTACAGATCTAGCAGTGAGACCTCTAGAGAGAGATCCAGCAAATAGACATCTGGGGAGGTGACGAGGTCAAGATAGGAGGGGACAAGGGAGAGGAGGAGATGGAGGTGGTGGAGATGGTGGCAAAGATGGAGGTGGGGGAGATGGAGGGAGAGTTGGCCCATGGATGAGGGGAGGTGGAGTGTGGTAGAGGGGATAAGGATGGAGACAGCCTCCGATACAACCAGCACAGCTAGCTGCAGGAGTGCCATTATAGGTACCAGTCACTCAGTTATAGATACCAGTTGCTGTAGTACAAGCACAGGCATAGGTACCACAGGTACAGGCACAGGATGAGGTAGACATTCTATTGGCCTAGGTTGGTGTGGTACAAGGTGGCATGCAGGATGAGCCAGATGTGGAGATGCCAGATCTACGAGGATAGGATGAGCAAGCAGACATGGACATCGGGGGACAAGATCCCTATTTACATAGAGATGCTACTGAGGAGGAGCCTGATATTGATGCACTGCTAGTCCAACTAGCAGCTATCCAGGTAGAGGCAGACCGGGTTCCAGGTCTGGAGAGACAGATTGAGAGGATGGGCAGATAAATGGATGTGCAGCGAGCAGAGAGAGATTCAGCTGTTGAGAGACTCGGGGAGTCAGAGATGCTATTAGATAAGTTGCAGAGGACAAAGGACCTAGGTCCCCATGAGGATATCATGCGAGCCATGATACATGCCAGGAAGGAGATATCCTACTGGCGAGAGGCATACAGACAGGCAGTCCCGAGGGATCAAGTGATCGGGAACTATAGAGAGAGCTCAGTTGGCATCAGATCAGCAACATATGAGCAACAGGCACCAGCTGGCAGTGGAGGGGTATCATCATGTCCTCCCAGAGCACCGACAGGTTCAGGAGGTCAGGGTGGATCCTTAGCATCAGGGAGTGCAGCAGCACAGGGCCACATTGCATCCCGCAGACAGCGACATACAAAGTCTGGAGACAGTGGTTCATAGATGGTGAGAGAGCATTGTATACACTATTGTACCATTATGATTCATTATATCATTATATTTTTACTTGACGAACACTAACTATGGACACATTGTTATTGATTTATATCATTAGACATTCAGATATTTTTGTTGTTTTATGGATTGTATGTGATGCAGTTCTATCATGATTTGCTTTGATGATTTATATACATGTGCATACTGACATATGCAGGATGTGATGATTTACTTTCATATGCATAAAATGTATGTCTTAGAATGCAAAATGATTTATATGCATGATTTGATATTGTTGATGCTTAATGGTTAATAATCCTATGATGGTGATATAAATGGATGTCTTAATGCTATGTGATTATCAATGCAATATTGTGATGAACAATGTGGATAATGAATAATAAATGAATGATATAATGCAAATGATATCTAATGTAATAAATGATAATGTACTTAAGATGATTAAATGTAATAATGGATAACATGATAAAAGAAAATGAGATGAAACGATAGCTATAATAAATGACCAAATTATATATAAATGAATACCCCTAATGAAGATAACATATGTCTCTAAATGATTAAGTGCAAAATGTGAAATGCAAAAAGTCGTAATATGTTTGGTTGTCCAAATGTCCTCAACTTAAACAACAATGTATCTGACACAAGAAGAATAGACTAAGAGAACAGATAACCTAATAAGAAAGGTAACCTACAAATCCCTATAAAAGGAGCACTGATATGTAAGTCATGAACTGTTTAAATGAAATGCAATATGAAATGAATGTATCTCCACAACTTTAGGTAACATCTTAGAACTTCATAATAACTAGAACTTGAGTTTCATCATTGAGCTCGTTATGTTGCAAGAAAATGCAAGCATCATGGTATAATTAAACTAGGATGACCTGAGCACTTTTTGCATGGAGTTTAATATTGCAAACTTGACAAGCATCTAGGTATAATTGAACCAAGATGACCTGAGTTTCATTTGCATAACAGACAAGGAATATTTTCCCCCTCCATCAAGGAACAAATATTTGGAGTTGAGGTATGCGATGGCGTATCGCCATAAATAGTATTTGCAGAGCAACATGATTTTTATGTTGTTCATACTATGAAATGGATGAAGGCACTTATACACAGACACCCCAAATTATTGGGTCCTTTGATTTCATTGGAAAATACCCCACAAATAGCAATCAAATAAAATACCATGCTCCATCTCGGCTATTCTAATCAATGACATATGGGAGTTTCAAACTCATGTCAAAAGATATCCCGGAATAGCATAGGAAACATGATAACAATGAAATCCAGATATGAATGCATAATCTACAACAAATCATTCTAACATGCCTGTCATGAATATACATTTATTTTGCCACAAAGATTGATTTAGGACATGTTGATCAATTCAAGTGATGATGTATAGTCAAGATATATAGATAAGTGGTCACGTTTCAAAGAATAGATCATAGATTTGGATTCAGCATGAAGATACCATTGTAAAAGGACATTTGATTGTGTCTGCTTGCCTGGTGAAAATAACCCCATTATGTCCTCTAAGAGTCACAACTATCATAGATCCACTTCCCAAATTAGGTCGAGGACATGCCCCCAGCTAGGTGATGGACTGACTTATTATGGATGAAGACGCAACAAGACTAGGATGAAGACCAATGACAAAAGATCAAGCTATGATGGGATTTTATTATGGATAAATACAAGGAATGGTGCATGAATTGGCCATTTTATTATGATATATACATGGTGGGGATGAGGACTGACTAACCATTTTATTATGGATATATACATTGAACGGACACATGAGAAGAATCCTAATAGATAAAGGAGCTAACTTGTCACATATAGCGCCTGTTTCCAGGTTTTCACCACATGCTTTTATTGCAGTTTTTCTTTTGATTTTGTGATTTTGTGATTTTTTTAATATTTTTGACTATATTTTATTTACAGAATATATATATACATCCTATATAAATGCCCCTTGCATTGGGATTTCAGGGATAAAACTTCTTGAGATGGATACTATTAAGAGGCTCATCCAAGGGATCCCCTTTAGGTGTAGATAACTGATAAGCTCCAGAACCATAGACTGTTGTAATCACAAAAGGTCCTAACCAATTAGGTTTGAACTTACCCTTCTTTTCACAGTGCTGTTGATTCTTTGGATTTTCTTGAACGACTAAGTCACCCAACTAAAAGTCTCTGATCTTTACCTTGCTTTTGTACTGATGGGACAGACGCTACTGATAAACTTTCAAATGATCATAGGTGCACTGATGGCATTCATCTAGGAGGTCCAATTCAGTCAAGCGTGCAACTCTATACTCTTCATCAGGAATTAAATCTTTAAGAGTAACACGAAGTGAAGGCAACTCGACCTCGAGGGGTAGGACTACTTCAGATCCATAGACAAGGGAGTATGGAGTGGCTCCAGTAGGAGTATGGATGGAGGTGTGGTAAGCCCATAAGGCAGGATTAAGTTGGAGATGCTAGTCACTGCCAGCGTCATTGACAGTCTTTTGTAGGATTTTAACAATTTTTTTGTTTGATGCCTCAGCTTGGCCGTTTCCTTGAGGATAGTAGATGGTGGAATAGTTGTGGGTGATGTGGAATTTGGCACACAGTTCATCCATGTCCTAATTTTGGAACTATTTCCCATGATCAGTAATGAGATACATAGGTATACCATATCTGCAGATGATATAGTTTAAGATAAACATGGATATTTGTTTCCCTGTGGTAGTAATTAATGGAACAGCCTCAATCCATTTAGTGAAGTATTCTATGGCAGTGAGGATCCATTTGTGACTGTTGGAAGATGGAGGATTGATAGCACCCATGAGGTCGAGTCCCCACCGACTGAATGGAAAAGTAGTTCTAAAAGGATGTAACTCTTGTGCTGGAGCATGGATAAGGTTTCCATGTATCTGACATTTCTTGCATGCCCTAGCAAAATGAAAGGAGTCTGCTTCCATGGTAGGCCAATAATAACCCATATGCATGAGTTTCTTAGCCAAAGAAGGACCACTCGAATGTGTCCCACAAATACCTTCATGTACATCCTGTAAGGAAAGTTGAGCTTCATCATGTTTGAGACATCGCAGGAGAGTACCATCAAAACCTCGCCAATAAAGGGTGTCAGATATTAAGATATAGCGGGAGGTTTGGCGAAGAAAAGTTCATTTTTTATTGTGGGATAGGTCGGGAGGTAAAGTGTTATCTTTGAGGTAAGAATGGATCTTTCCATAGGTTGGGGAGTCATCTAATCAGATGACATATAATACTCATATCAGGGTCATCATATGCAGGACAAGTCAGGGATTCCACCAAGAACTCAAAATGGGCCTTGGTATCTTCTATATCAAATAAAGAAGCAATCATTGCCATAGCATCAGCAGCCTTGTTTTCATGCTGAGGAATCTACTCAAAAGTGATAACAGAGAAATACTTTTTAAAGTCATCAACCATACGTTTATATGGTAATAACTTATTATCTTTGGTCTGGTAATCATCATTAACTTGGTTAACAATTAGCTGAGAATCTCCGTAGACATTTATTTTAGATACGTTCCATTATAAAGCCATTTTTAACCCAATCAGCAAAGCCTCATAATCTACTACATTATTAGTGCAAGGAAATAACAACTTGAAAGATTTCAGAATACTGTATCCTTGTGGCGTGATAAAAAGTATACCATCTCCTGAACCTTGTTGAGTGTATGAGCCATCAAAGTACAATTTCCATGTTTGTGTAGACAAAGCTAAGATATGAGCATCAGGAAACTCTGTGTGTATAGGATGGTCATCTGTTAATGGAGCATCAGCTAGTTGATCTATGATCACTTGACCTTTGATAGCCTTCCTGTCTACATATTCAATATCAAACTCGCTAAGTAGCATGACCCACTTAGCCAACCTGCCTGTCAATGCAGTCTTTCTTAACAAATACTTTAATGCATCAATCTTTGCAATAAGCTAAGTAGAATGTGACAACATGTAATGTCATCACTTCTGTGAAGCAAAGACAATAGCCAGACATGCTCTTTCAATAGGGGAATAGTTTAACTCATAACCCACTAAAGTGTGACTGATGTAGTAGATGGCTTTTTCTTTTCCTTCATGATCTTGTTGAGTGAGAAGAGCACCTAGTGAGACTATCGTGGCTGAAATGTAGAGCAAGAGTGGCTTGCCTAGAATTGGTGACATCAAAGTTGGAGGATTCACTAGATACTACTTGATTTTGTTGAAAGCTTCCTCACACGTACCATCCCATTGGAATAAGATATTTTTATGCAACAAATGTTGAAAGGGATGACTGTGATCTACTAGTTGAGAAACAAATCTTTGGATGGATTATAGATGCCCATGTAAAGATCTTAGCTGACTGATGTTAGTGGGGGAAGCCATCTTCAGTATTGCTTTAACTTTTTCTAGATCTACTTTGATTCCTTTAGCTAAGACAATGTACCCTAACAATTTTCCAGATGTGACCCCGAATGCACATTTCTTTGGATTGAGTCGAATCTAATATTTTTCCATCTGGGTGAATATTCTATCTAACACTCTCAAATGACCAGCTCTATCTTTGGATTTTGCTAAAATGTCATCAACATAATCTTCCATGATGGTATGCATCATGTCATGGAAGATCGTGGTCATGGCTCTTTGGTAAGTTGCTCCAACATTTTTCAGGCCAAAAGACATTACATTCCAGCAGTATGTACCCCATGGACAAGTAAAAGCAATTTTTTCCTGATCTTCTAGCGCAATTTTGATTTGGTTATAGCTAGAAAATCCATCCATTAATGATAACATCTCATGCCCAGCTGTTAGGTCAACAATCATATCAATATTTGGCAAAGGGAAGTCATCTTTCGGACAAGCTTTATTAAGATCTTGAAAATCAATACAAATCCTGATAGACTTGTCTGGTTTTGAAATCGGAACAATATTTGAAATCCACTCAACATAATCAATAGCTCGAATGAATCCAACATCTAGGAGCTTCTTCAATTCTGCTTTCACCATTAGAGCAATGTGAGGATGCATTTTGCGGAGCTTCTGCTTAATTGGTTTTACACCTGGTTTGATAGATAGATGATGCATAATGAGATTAGGGTCCAAACCAGGCATATCAGCATAGGACCAAGAAAAGTTGATTTGTTTTGTTCTGAAGAATTTTGCAAAAGCTTCTTTCTCTGATTATGTCAAGGATGCTGCTACTTTGAGGATGCATGGAGACTCCTTTGTTCCAATGTTAAGTGGTACTGTTGGTTCTATAAGAATGGCAAATTGCTCTCGATCAAGATAGTTGGGAAGAGTGTCAATCCTTCCATCATCAGGCACCTCAGAGAGGTTTTCACCATCAGATGTGTCTTTTCTTTTTACTATTTTTGGATCTAATACTGCCACTGAGTGGTTTTCACCATTAGATCTGCTGATTATTTTTATATTTTTATGACTGAAAGGATTGGAACTCTCTCCAAAATAGGCCATGTCATTGAGTTCTATTGGAAATCTTGACTTGTGATCCCCTGGTGGTAAATGATCCCTGATACCAAGATAGTCAATGATCACATCATCATTATGGAAGACATCAAGTTCTGGGTGATCGGGAGAATCCCAATCAATAAGGTCAGGACAGACAAGGGGCATTGGATCATTTGGGTTGGTTTCAAAAGCAGAGATGGTATTGATGGAAAAGTTGTCAAGGTTTATGATAGTATCAGTGAGGTCTATTTCCATACTCTCATCTGAATCATCTGTCACAAGATAACACTCACTTCGCTCACGATCAACATGAGTAGTATTTTGTGGGACCAATCCTAGTGAGTCACTCATTGAACTCTCACCCTGATGGTAATCGTTACTATATTGATGGACAAAATTGACTCCTATTTCTTTAGTACCATCAGATAAGGAATCCCATTCATAATCATTAGAATCAGAATCATCATTATCTTCAAGTCTATCAATGATTCTTTGAGCTATCCTTGTTTCTCCGGATCTACATACATACCATGCTTTCTGAATTGTAAGGTAGGACCTTTAGATGTCTCATGAAAAGGTGGTATTTTTGCTTTTCCTTTTGTTTCTTGTGGTCCTTCTCCTTTATATCCTAATCCTATAGTGTCTCTTTGATAATTGGGATTTTGCAAAATTGGTTTTATAACACCTTCTCTTTGTAACCCTAGAGGTCCAGCACCTTGATATCCCATCGTTTGTAGCAAAGTATACCCTTTTCCATAGACATCAGGTGATATATAATCATGTTTAATATCCTCTTCAATCTTCTGTGTCTTAAGCCAATAATTTGCATTACGCTCAGCTGCCTCTTTGGATATTGTGCCCCCACTTATAAATGTGTTATAAACAAGTGTGGAAGGGGGTTCTGATTGTTGTTTAGTGATCAAAGACCTACCATATGATTTGGGAGATAAAGGTAACTCAGTGATACAAAGAGCTTGACCTAAAGTATATTCTCCCATACTTCTTTCTTTGATATCTATCTTGATCCCATCTAATGTAGAAGTTGATGCTATATTACTAGGGTCACCAGGTGTAATTGCAGAAGATCCAGTATGATTATAGGGGACCAAAGAATCAGAAATCTTCACATTGCTACAGTATTGAAAATGATTAGAATCTCCTTTGATAGTGATCTCCTGACCATTATGAGGGAATTTTATACATTGGTGATAATTTGATGGCACAACGTGCATGGAATGAATCCATGGTCTTCCCAAAAGAATATTATAAGAAAGATCCATGTCCAGGACTTGACAAGATACATCTTTGACAATAGGACCAATTCTAATTGGAAGAACAACAGACCCCTTGGATGATGTCTCTTCCTCATCATAGGCTTTTATTGTGATTTTCTTCTTTGGATCAATGACATTCTCAGAAAATCCCAATGCAAGGACCAACTTTAACGTCCAAATATTCAAGCCAGCTCCCCCATCTATTAATACTCTTTTAATCTTGTGATTCTAGACAAGGACTTCAATATGTAAAGGAGCATTATGAGGTTGGGTAATGGCTAAATCATCATTTTTAGTAAAGGACAAATAGTGTGGGGTCGTTAAATGGCCTACCATAGCTTGAAATTGATCAGGATCTAGAGTTGTTGGAACCTGGGTCTCTAAAAGAGCTTTTTCAAGGATATCTTTGTGAGATGGAGAAAGACGCAAAAGCTCTAAGATGGATATCTGGGCTGGTGTCTTTTTGAGTTGTTCCAAAAGATTATACTGGTTGGAAGTATTGGGTATGGACTTTGAGACATAAACAGACTTGTTCTAAGTAGTGCTTGGTTTAGACTGGACTCCTTGGAGAGTAACCTTGGCTTGAGCACGAGTAGTATCATGGATTGGTTGACTCTCTGATTTTCCCTTTATGGTAATAACATTGGCATAATATGTAGAAGGATGATGGTCAGAAATGTTACCAACATATCTATAGGGTGTGTTATTATAATTGGCTTGGTTGTCACCCTTATTGTTGGAAGAACCTCCCTTTTCATGCTCAGGAAGTGGATCTTTGAAGGTCGTATGTGATTCATTCGAGACATGTCCATCAACACTAATTTCACCGATTTTGATTAAGTCTTGGATCACATTTTTAAGCTGTTGGCATTCATTGGTTATATGTCCTCTTCCTCTGTGGAATTCACAATAATCATTTCCATTCCACCAAGAAGGCTTCACTCTAGGTTCATAGTCTTTCGGTTCAGGAAGCGTGATGAGTTTCTTGGTGATTAACTTCTGTAATGCTGATTCAAGAGATTGCCCTAAAGGAGTAAAGTTTCTTCGAGGTGAGATAAAAGGAAATCTTGGTTTAGATGAATCCTTGTTGGTACTTTGATTTGCTGACTGATTGTTTTATGTAGCTTGAGTAGCATTGGTCGTACTTGTGAGATTTAGAAGAGGTTTTGTCGGTTGGACATTACGATTATCAACAATTCTATCATTGACAATGTTTTTGTTTTTATTCCAATATTTCAATTTGTCATTGTTGGAATTGGAATTATAAGTGTTGGAATTGGAATTTGAGGATCCAGCATTGTCTTTGGAACAAAGTTTTATCTCACCTTTTCGGACCATGGCTTCCTCAATCTTGATACCATTTTCTATGAGCTTATTGAAGTTTGGTGGACATTGCAATTGTAACCTATAACTCATTTCTGGTGTAAGGTTATGCACAAAAATATCCATCTTTTCTTTTTTGGGAATCACTCATGGATATTTGGCAAACAATTGATGCCATCTTTGCAAAAAAGTAAGAAAGGGTTCTCCATTCTTTTGATGTGTATTGCAAAGATCAAGCATAGTGACTTCATGTTTGATGTTATATGAATAATGAGTCACGAATTTGTCCAAAAGCTCATTGAAAGATTTGATACCGGGGGGAAGTTTGGAGAACCATTCCATGGCTTGCCCTCCTAAACTTTGTGGAAATAGTCACATACGATAAGTGTCATTGTGAGCGACTTCAATACAAGCAGCACAAAACTCATGAATATGGTCTTGTGGATCTGAATTCCCTTTGTATTTGTCAAATTTTGGTACCTAAAAATGAGGAGGGAATGGAATCATGACTAAGTTCTTATCAAAAGGATAAGGACATATATCATCCAAAGAATACTTCTTAGTTGATGATCCAGTTTGGATATCATGAATTTGTTGTTGAAGCATCTGGATGTGTTGTAGGACAGGATCCAAAGATAATGTGCTTCCTTGCAGGTTTTGGGAAACATTATGTTGTTGAGTATGTTGAGGATCATTGGATTGTTGATTATTTTGAAAAACATTTTGTTGTTGATCACTATGGGATGCATTGGATTTTTGATTGATTTGAGAAGCATTGGATTGTTGATTGATTTCCTTTGCTCGATGTGGATCTTGAGAACCTTTAAGGATATCTTGATTTTTCATATGAGCTGGTTCTCTAAGATAGGTAACATCAAAATCACTTGGTAACTTAGCTCCTTGTTGAGCAAGCATGAGGAAATACATCTCTTTATCCAAGCCTAAAAGTCATTCCATGACTTGCAAAAATTTAGGATCTTGTGTAGCATCCTTAAGTTCCTCATCAGTAGGTTCATCATCAAATGTGAGAGGATGAGTTTTCTTAGGAGGCTATTTGGGCCAAGGATTCTCTTCATTGTTGGTATTGCCTTCCATTTTGTCTAGGGATTCTAGATTAATAGGTTGTTTGAGTTTCTGAGATCAAGTTTGAACCATAAAACGGATGAAATTGATTGTAGAAAAGAAAGATTTTTGATAAAAAGATACGGAGAATGATTGGTAGAAAAGATATGATAAGTATTGAAAATTGGTGTCAAGAAACAATAATCTAAGTAAGCTTGATGGTTAAGGATGATATATCCTGATATGATAAGCTCACCAAGATCAAAGTTTGATAGATAAGGTAAATTTTCAACACCACACTAAAAATCTTAAGATTGGAAGAAAGTGACTTGTTGACTCTTGAGAAAGGAATGATGATGAAAAGTTATGAAAGTGGTCAAATTAGAAATCAGAGGTCTATGTAACTTGACTGTTTTTCCAGAATCTTACTAAGGATGAAAATGGGTATCTGAAAAAGTGATTTTGAAATTCCAAAAGCCTGTGAGAATGCTCTCTGTTGTAAATGCACAGCAACAAATGCGCAGGACAGTGTGGTATATGCGTAATAAAATGAAACAAATGCGCAGAAAATTTTGACAGATGCAATCTGATAAATGTAAATTCGCAGTAACAAAGATCGTATGCGCAGCAAGATTTGATGTATGCGCAGGTTATCAAATTTTTGATGATTTTGCTGGTTTGATGATTGAGAAAAAAAAAAATTTGTTTTTCTGATGTTTTCTAGTTTTTTGGCAAAGTAAAAATGCATAAACACACACATGCAAGACAAAGATGATTTTAATCTAATTTAATCTAGTATGAATGCACAAACATGCTTACAATCCTAAGGTTGGCAAGGATGATATCTACTGAATCCCCACTAGGATAATAAAATCCAGCCACGCAAATCCACAGCGGACAGCCTAGAAACTTGGAGGCACGGGCTCCTCCTTATAGTGCACTCACTTCTCAGGCACACCAAGTTCTGAATTCAATGGGTCATTACTTCCCAAAGAACTGCTATCTCAACTATGAACCATGAGTAATGTGGGGTGTCTTCACGAGCTTGGGTGACTCCTTGAGCCAACAGATAGAAGGTCTTTGGCTACTAAACAAAAGTTGTTAATAAGGACATCCATTCAGGTGGTTGTGATCAAGTCATTTTCCCAATTAAGGGGGCTCTCCCAATCCTTTCAAAGCAAGGCTTTCACCTCTACTAAGTAGGACTTTAACGCACCACTGGGGTACTGGAGGAGATTTTGGTTGCCACAATGAATTCACACCTATCTAATGTGAGACTAATCACACTAGCATTTTTTATATACCAGTTTGGAAGGGCTTAGCTTTAGCCTGTTATCAGTAGGGTCATTCTTTGGGGTGAGTACCTCTTTTCCCACCAAAGACCGCCCTCTAAAAATTATAACAATTTCTCTTACACCCAAGGTCCACGAATGGCGAGGGGAGAGGATATGTTGTTATAATTTTTGGATTACAAATATGCTATTAAGAAAAACACAATAGACACTTGAATCTATGCTAAGGAAAACACACAAAGCAAAAACATGTCGTATTTTAAGCCCAAACAAAATTATAATCTATTTTGCAAACCCCTTGGCAATTTGCAAATCAAATTGTTAGAAAAATGTTTTTAGCAATGGGGTCTTCAAAAATTACGTCCTGCAAAATAGCCTAAAAATACTACCAGAATGAACAGACACTCATCAAAATGTTAGCTAAAAATAAATCTAATAGAAAATTGAATTTTTCTATAGAAACTGATAAATGCGCAGAACAGTGATACAGATGCACAGTAAGTATGGATGTATGCGCAGGAATGATGTATGCGTGAAACAGTTTAATGAATGTGCAGCTTGGTGATACGTATGTGTAGTTACTATGTATGCACCGCGAAAATGGATATATGCGCAGGAATCATGGACAAATGCGCAGCAAATATGATAGAGAGGAAAATACAGAAAATGGATGCGCAACAGAAATGAATAGATGTGCAGGAATCATGGACAAATGCGCAGAAATAACCTGTAGAAAAACCTGCACACAGAAAACTAAAAACTGAAAGTATGCAAATTAGTTGGATATTATTTTGAATGATGAATTAACTAATAAAAGGTTAATAAATCTATCTAATAAGAAAACTACAATGAAGAATGCAATAACAAATGAAACCAAATTAACAATTTACCTTCAACTACAAATGCAGCTTGTCTCCATTGTCCTCCTAGCCTTGATTTCTTGAAGATGTTGAGCTCTCAGATTTCCAAATGAAGCTCTTTCCCAAGATGATTCCAAAGTGTAGAGATTGAATGAAATGAGTGCACAACTAAAACTTGATTATGCAAATATGGTGGATGAAATGCAAATGATGGGGTGATAATATGGATGCTTGGTTGCTTGATTGCTTGAATGCTTGGATGCTTGAATGCTTGTTCTCAAAAATACCTATTAGCTTTCAAATGGGAAATGAGGCTCCTTTTATAGAGTTTTGGAGGATCTAGGCCTAGGTGGCAGAATCCTACGGTTGAGAATGAAAGGTGGAAGATCCTAGGGCTAGAATTGACTTGGTTGAAGGAGTTGAGAGAAAGAGGGATGTAGTTGGAATGTGAGAGGAAGAATAGGGATGATGTTCCTCTCATATTGACAGGGAGGAGAAGAAGGTGGAAGGGAAAGACACATGTCAAGTGTCTCACAAAGACTAAAGAGAGAAAGAGGGAAAGACCTTTTCCTCATGAGGACTCTATACACAAGTGTCCTATGACTCACTCTTGACCCTTAGAGGTGGCTTGAGAAGCCCCTTAGGAATAGGGAATGTCTCTTGACTTTGTTGTTGAGAGGACATGTGGTCATGAGACCAAGTCCTATGAGGCCACATAGCCCTTAAGAATAGGACATATGTGGGTGAGGATAAATATGAATAAATAATTAATAATAATTATTTATCTTAGCCAAGGTGATGTGTTAGGTGACTAGGTGGATGAAGTGGACTAGGGGATTTAGTCATATTTAGGTGATTGTGTATTTAATTAAATCACTTTAATAGACTATTTAGAAGACTTAGGATATAGAATTAGACTATATTGAATTTATTAAATAAATTGAATAATTTACTTAATAAATAGAAGAAATAAATATTAATTAAATAATAAATATTTAATTAATTTATCAAGTCAATAGTAATTAAATAATAAATATTTAATTAATTAATGAAGCCATTTTTAAGTGTATACATTTACAAAAAGTTAAATTTTGATAGAGAATTCAGATCCATAAGTGAGAACTTTTGAGACACACCTTTTTTTGCTTATTTGGCTGCCACATGGGATGCCACTTAGATAGGTTCAACCGAAACAGGTTTAGACGGAACTGTGGGCGACCAAACACGGTCCTGTGTAAGAGCCACCCAACCAATTTTGGGGGTTTATATAGTTTTTCATGGAACAATTTCGACCAAAACTCCCCTACCACATTGACACCACATGGCACCTCATGTGCACCATGTATGTCCGGCCAAAACAGGTCCGTTCGGACCTATTCCGGCCGGAACCATTAAAAATGTCCTCTAGTGCGACACAACTTTGTACTTTTACCCTATTTATATGTATTTTTAAAGCATGTTATGCATTTTATATTTTTGTCTGGATTCAACTATCTTTACCTACAAATGAATATGAACTTTCTTTCTTTAGCTTACACTTGTGTTATCATGTCTATTTTCTTGTAATTTGAGTAATGGTTCTCATAGAACCCCTAATATTTTATCGCGTGTGTATGTGTATGTACATTGGATATGCCAACTTCTTATAACCCACAAATTATTTAGTTGTTTACATTAAATTTATAATAATTCAAAAATTATAGAATCTACATTTTAATCTTTGATATATTTTTCTTTTCTACTTTTCTAAATTTATGTATAAACAACTAAAATTGACCATGTCCTAATGGCATACTTAACATCATCACTTTTGACACCATAACAAGCTTATCTTAACTACATTCTCATCACATCAACACTATTAATTAAATACTTTATATTTATGTAATTAATCATGACTTAAGCTCTGACATTCTCTTCGTCATCTAGTTAATTTAATATATTACGTGGGTATATGCACAAAGGTGGGGGACCAAAAAGGTGCCAAAATCCATTTTGGTCCCCCATTTCCCATAGGGCAAAAGCCCAATAGGGTGTACGCCCTATGTTGTTTGATATAAACAAAAAAAAATCTAGCAAACTTCACATTTTTCCCTCCCTAGTCGCGAGCCAACTTCTTGGATCAATTGCAGAAGTATAAACACCATTCTTGGAGTCATTTTTGCTTGTGACCTTCATCGAATCAAATAAAAAATGTCTCCACCACGTAGAAGAGGTAAGTTAATTTATAGCCTAGGCTTTGTTTTTTATTGAAATTTAGGTTTTAAATCATATTTTGTTTTCTTTGTACCAAGTTATTAAAATTTTAGTTTAATTAGCATTTTAAGATAATTTTTGTCTTAATATCCAAGAAAGAATTATACTCTTGAACCAAACACTCCACCTTCTCCTCATGAAGAAATGAATGAAGAAATTAAAAAATAAAATGAACCCCAACCTCCTCCATCAATCCAAAGACCTCCACCTGGAACACAAGATACTTTGATGAACCAAATGGAAAGTGGAAAAATTGAATTGCAATCTTTGATTGGGAGGTAAAAACAATCGATTAATACAAATCCTTGAAGGACAATACTTCATAATTCATTAGAATCAATCTTGACCCACGTAGGTTCTGTTAGTGGGCAACTTAACTTATGGTTAAACAAAAGAGAAGAGAAAAAATAATATTATGCAGATAAGTTATCATATGCAGACATAAAAAAGAAAAAAATACCAAAAGGTGATATTTGCAAGCTATTTGTAAATCCAAAAAACATGAGGAGCTAAACACTAATACATTTGGGGAAAATTTCTAATGGCTATGGTATTTATTTTTCTCTGTCAAATTTTACAAAGGGAAATTTGATTTTTTTTTCAAAATATTGTTCGTGTTTGTCGAAATGCCGATGATAGATGAGGATATCAAAATTTTGACTCACACGAGCATTACTTAAAAAAAAGGTAATTTTTTCTCATTTTCCTATGGGTCGTTATAAGATCGAGATCGAGCCCTCACCACCACACAGCTCCACTCAGATAGGAGAAACTCTAGAAGTTTTTGCAACCTCAAAGTGATTACTGCCATTAGTTGCATCCAATTGTTGCACTCTGCACCCATGATCCCAGTTCCTATGAGGAGCTTGTCTACCTCATCGAACCCTACCCTATCCACTAGCTCCACAATATCTTCCTCTTCCTCCATTTTTTCCACCCCTGCCTCGACCTTGCCTTGCCCTTCTCTATTCCCTGCCCTTTGTGGAAACCCTATTCAATAAATGTTTATGTAAGTCTTCAGCTCATGGCATTTTGGGAAAGTTAGGGAAGAGGACTAGAAATCATTGTTCCAGATAATAATAAGGTACGAGGAATCCACTTGTACTGTGATATTCTCAATGTAGAATTAACTAGTAAAATTTCCTTATGTTTCATGGCTTGTATTGTGATATTTTTAAATGTGGAATTAACTAGTAAAATATACTTATGTTTCATGAGACCATTTCACTACTTGTGTCTTAGATCCCTCTATGGATCATTACCTTAGATACTTGATGGTGACTTCATAGGGGTCTTGAATCCCACGATGAGGATTTCTACTTGCAAATAATTACTCTGAGCTAATCAAGCACAACCAAGACCCTTCATTACATGGTCTATCTACACCCAAGAACACCCAATCCAGCATCAAACAAGATTATGTTAGAGAAGAGTCAACAGCCAAGGTTACATGTCTTAAATGCAATAACTTTGGGCATACTAAAAAATATTGTAAGCTACAACTAAGTCAGGAAAGAAGGAGACCACCTACATGTTACAAATGCAACAACATTGGACACATAATGAAGTTTTGTAGATACAATAGAGAGAACAATAGAAGAGAACCAAGAGAACAAAGAGGACCACCTCCTCTAGTTATGAGGAAGAATGTTGATGACAGTGGAAAAATTCTAAATGAGTACATGGATGAATTCAAGAATCATTTCAAAAAATTAGAAAACAAAGAAGATGATAAGATATGGAAGGTGAAATAATTCAAAAAGGCATTGGTTCAAGGAGAGAGAATAGATGATACTATGTCTTCGCATGATGAATTCTTTGAGACATCAACCTAGAAGGCCGCATGGCCTTAGGGGAGCATTGGATGCAGATATCATAATATATCCATCCCCTACATGTGTGAAGTAAGCTCATGCAAGCTTAGGTATGGTGTGTATATACACTGATGGATCTATGGTAGAGAATTTAAAGCACCTAGAGAATCAGTCTATCATTAAGCTAACCTCGCTTACAGAATTCACAGAAATAGAATGGTTTAAGATTATTCTTAGTAGAGTCCATGATCAGTTCATATGGATTAGAGAACAACCAATGAAAATATGTGCACAGATGATCCATGACATAATTGGATTAGATAATGAAGGAGCCCTTCCTGTAGTAGAAAAGAACTTAAGGAAATAAGTGGAAACCCTAAAACACTCAAAATGGGATAAGAGGGAAATGACAGTCAATGAAATCTTCCAGCAAGATGTTGGATTGGTGGAAAAGATATTGGGCTACAAACTATACTATAGCGGCAAACCTAACTCTATTTCTGCTGGTGTTATTATGATGGCCTATAGGATGGTCAAGGAAAATAAACAGTATAACCTTTGTGAAGTTTTAGCTCAATAGTTCCCAGAGAATGTAAAGTTCATAAAGAAAGATAGGACCAAAACATTCAGGTTTGGGTCCTTGTTGGTCCACATGTATATACATATCATTCACAAGTTCCCTAGCATGCACCCTAGGGCATGGAAAGATAATGAACCCACTAGAATTAAGATTTCAAAAAGCTACCAAAGTCAAGACAAGAATTGGGTAGATGGAGAGTTATTTGGTATGATTAAGATCCTTCAAAGGTAGATGAAGGAAAGGTATAGGATACCTGAAGACTTAGTTGAAATGTATAAGGACACTATATGTTTCATCGTTGAAACTGATTGTGTATATTTTGAGGCTAAGGAACCAAGGAAGAAATGGTGTTACCCTATGGGGTATGAAGTTAGTTATGAGGTTTTGACCATGAAAGTAGAGCATGTACTGGCAACTGAGATAGACCCAACTAAGGAAAGATGGGGAACTTATAGGGAGAAGTCAGGAAAGATTAGAGAAGAACATGAGAAGGTAACAAGGAAGAGAAAAATTAGTAAAATTGTGGAGGACATTTTTGCGAAGGTAGGAATCACTAGAGAATAGTTGAACAACATGATAATAAAGATGGAAGCATCTTCAAGTATGGCTATAAATGCACCTACTCCTTATGAGGCAGAAAAGACATATAATCCTACACCGGACATTAATGACCTATCACCTATACAATAGGAGACAACACAAGAAGTTATGCCTGCGAAAATTCCTAGAAGACCCACAAGATCCACCAAGCAGAGTGTAATACCCCAAAATTGGCACCTTGTAATTCTAATCAATTTTCGTGCATTCCTTCAAATTTTTACATCATTAAAGTCCTATTGTACTAGGCAATTCTATCTCCTAATTGACTTTATTTGACTTGGTGTCAAATGCAAAAAACCCTAAATTTGCATTAATCATACACTATATTTAATTCCTAAATATTCAACTTTATTGGCTAAATAATCCCTATGATTAATTAATTTAATTCTAAAGTCCTAGTGCTTTTAAATTAAATTAATTCCACCCCCTTTAGCTAATGCACATCATGGAATTAAATAATATTTGGTTATTTGAATGGACATCTTTATTTGAATTTATTAATTCAAAATTACTGGAAAAGCCACCCATGTGGCAATATTCATTCATTTAATTAAATAATTCTTTCATATTTGTCTCACCTTCCTCCATGGAGATGAAGAGTCAGTTGTTTCTTTCCAAGAAACTCTTCATCCTCTCTCCCGACTTTTCTATATTATGAGCTCCTTTTCTTGATTTTGAGGGGAGGCAATTTTAAAGTATCAAAACTATAGTCAATTTGTGTCTCAATTCTGTCATGCTTTTAAGATTTTCATTGCATAATTAGTATAATTTCCTGTTAGTGGTATAATTGCATTCTCATCTCAATTTAGTTTGCTTAATATATGCTTAGTTCAATTCTCATCTTATTTTAAAAGCTTTTTAGATTACTTGGCATCTTCATTTTCTAGCTTAAAATATGCATTCTTCATCTTAGATTAATGGCAATTCATTCTTTTTCTAGCTTTGAAAATCCTCCATTTTAGAGTTGTTCTAATGGTTGTTGGCTCTCGTTCTGAGAGTAAATTCAAACACCCCACCTAAATAGGAGGCAACAAGTTGATTCAATCGGTATTATGAGATGAATAATTCATATTCATCGTCGTAATTCAATGATTGTGCAATGACTATGTTGTGTATATGGCTAGATTAGAGGTCCACATTCAACTATAACTATTTTAGCACCTACCATGGGGTAGAAAATTGATTCCTAGCCTCACTCTCAAAAAAATTCTGACAAGAATTTCAAACTATGTCGTACGTTCATACATCACTATGTACAAAATCTCGCATGAGCTTTCTGACTGTACCATGCAAAGATTTTCTTTTTGTGTACTTTCTCGCACGAAGGTTTGCTATTAGTAGCACTTTCTCACACACAGCACATTACTTTCTTGCATGTAGAGGTGTACTCCCTCACGTGAGTTTTGGGCATCAGTTTTTAAGAATTTTTTAGTTTCTGTGTCCTATTGCAGATTTCTAACATTTATTGTTTACTATGATTTTATATCTCTATTTTTCTGATAGCATAACAGTGGTCTGTAGGGCATGTGATGAAGACAAAACTTGCTAATGGTTTGCTTGCAGGATGATTGTCGAAGACATTCAAAAACACTTTGTTTGTTTATTGCTTTCATCACATAGTATAACTAGGGCCTTGTGAAGATTTCTTAAGGGTCTTGATAGTGAGCTAGGGTAATAGGGTCTTCATTACATGGAAGTGATGCCCATGGATGAACCTAAGATCTATATCTTGCTAGCATGATAGATACATGGGGAAGCAAGGAAAGGTAGTGAATCTTTGGCACATCTACTTGTTAGGGGATTATGCTCTTCTCTCTTTGAGAGAACCAGAAACCCAAAAGCTTGTGGATTGGTTAAAGAGGAACTAGCTCTATAATGAATTTTTCTTGTGTGTTTGGGTAAGGTGAAGAGGTAGAGAAGTGTGCTCTTCTCTCTTTGAGAGAATCAAAAAATTTGACCCTTGAATCCAAGCCAAGTTGTGTCACCTTTAGAGAGCCTGCCGAAAGTTGAACCTTTGGGAATGACCCAAGTGAGTACACACCTATTGTCGGTGATTCCACCTCACTATAATAAAGAATAATTTTTTGATTCTAAAGACTCCAAAGACATGTTAGCTTCTTTCTCTTGATTATGACTATCATCTTGAGAAAGCTCTGTCTGTTCTACTGAGCGGCGCCACTCCTAGCCCTGCTTGTGGGGGTGTATAACTTTTGGGTGTTTATGTGGGTGTGAGGCCCTAGCCCTATATCAAGGGCACCAAATATTACTATGAATCAAAGCCCACTAAAAAATTTCTTAGTTAGTTGCCTACCTGGATCACCTCCAAAAGGAGACATAATCTTTACACAGGGAGGGGAAGAATCTCTCCCCTAGATTCTCACCATAGGCATCCTCCTGGATGTTTGAAGTGGTATATGACACTGGCCCCTAATTCAAGGGTAACCTTTGAACATATACTATTGATTCCTTGGAAAGACCAAAAATATAGGTGCCCTCTAGGGGGTGACATGACTATGTGAGGTGAACGCATGCACGTAAGCTATGAGGCACATATTTTGTCTTCTCTACCATTTCTTTTATAGGGATAACTAAGTGTGATTGTTTCGAGTCTTAAACTATCCATCATGATTAAACAAAGACTTCCATGATTTTGCCAAGTTGCTTTGTCCTTGGTAGAACTATTTGTGACTACTTCTTGTGTCACTATTGCTTGATCTAAAACTTCATGCTTGCAACACTCAAACTGAGATTGCTGATTCAAACTATCCAAAAACTAAAAATTATGTCAGAGAACAATTCAGGCTGTGTCTTGAAACTTGACTTTTTACCTCAAAAACTGTGTCAAACTATCAAACTTTGGTTATTTCTCACATGAAATTTCACTTTCTAGAGCACTTCCTTACGCAAGACTTCATTCTCTCACGTGAAGTTTGACATTTTCTCACATGGCCCAACACTTTATCATGCAAACCTGTACCCTAGTTTTCAAAATAGTGAGTTATTTCCCGTTGTCTGGTGAACTTTTTGCCTAATCTGATCTTTGTCTGAGGTTTGTTTGCCTGTTCTCCTATTGTTCACTGTCTGAAACTGAGTGTCTTGAGCTGCGAACAAATGATTACTACATAAAATCATATTGTCTCCTTGTTATTTGTCTCATCTTTTTGTGCTTTTGTACCTTGCAATGTGATAGTCACATCTTAGTTGTTCTATCCATTCTCTTGATGATTTGTGCCAGGTGCATCTCACATCTTGGTTGTTCTAGCCTTTATCTCCTTTTCACTATTCCTAGAGACAAAGTTTTAGCATAATCCCAAGTCCTCTCTCGATACTTAAATCTTTGTCTATGACTATTACAACTAGAAGTGGCAATACTTTCCTCATTCATGGTACTAGACAAGGTAGAGGTAGATCTCATAATCAAGAAATAGGTTGTTCTGAACCTATTATCTAATCTAAGTGTTGTGAGGGATCCACAAGTTCTTCTTCGTTGAGTACTTTGAAAGATAGCCCATCACAATCATCACCTTTAGTGTTCCAGGAGTGTTATAATCCATTGTTTCAAGCACAACCTAACTTATCATTTCAAGAATAGGACAACTCATTCTTCCAAAACAACTTGTTGTTTCATAACCTTGGAAGGCCACTTCCTCAAACTAGTCCTATTATTGAACCTATCCACCCTGCTAACGATATCGACTCAAATGGACCTATCAACCCTCTTGATCCTATTAAAGCACCAAAGGTTACCTTAGCCACACCCTTTCAGCATTGTTCATATCATTTTACTAAGTCTACATTCACTTCCCAATCCTACAAGATGGGAGATCCATTCGATTTCCAACCAAGAAAATACATCCAAACTCATGAGCAATCTCAAAATAACTAGCGTCCTGATCACTCTCAAAATGATCAACGTCATGATCAATCCCAAAATTATTAGAATCAAGACTAATCTCAAAACAAACCTCAAGGCGATTGACAACCATATCACTATCACCCTCCTCCATATGACCAAAATCAATCCCAAAATGATCAATCCTAAAACAAATCTCAAGGCGACTGATAGCCATATCACTATCATCCTCCTCCACATGATCAAGACCAAGATTACTAGCAACAAGATCAAGTCCCAAGCATTTACGAGATTCTTGGTAATGAAGATGAGGTAATAATGAAAAATGACATAGATGCGGAGAAAGCCAACAAGGGTCTTATCAAGATGATGGAAATCCTCCTTCTAGAGGAGAAGGAGAAATATTTTCTAGAACTAGCCAAACAAGGGGCCAAGTTACCTCGAGACTACCAAGTCAAAATGCTTATGGCCAATGATGAAGAGACTGAGACCGCAAAGTTGCAAAAGATGATTCAAGATATGCAAGACCAGATTAGCCATCTTGTGAAAGATAAAGATAAACCAACGCAACAATTCACAATGGAAATCATATGTCCTTTCCCGTTTGATAAGAGTCTTTGCATGCCACCTTTTCCCAAAGGTGTAGAGCTACCTAAATATGAAAAATACTTGGGTACTACCGATCCCCAAGATCACTTCAGGGAGTTCGACACTTTATCCATGGAATTCATACATGATCAGACATATCTTATGCACCTCTTTCCTCATAGTTTGTGTGGGTCAACTATGGAGTGGTTTTCTCGGTTACCCGCTGGAATCAAATCTTTTGATGAGATCGCTAATCTATTTATCCATCATTACTCCCACAACATTCAGCATCCAGTCAATATTTGAGACCTTTGTAATTTGAAACAACAACAAGGGGAGCCTTTCTTGGCATTTCTCTAGAGATGGAGACAACTCTGTACGAAATATCCCCGCAAACTGCATGAGTCTGAAAAAATCAACATCTTTTTGGACAATCTTGTCCTAGATTTTGGAGATCAAGTACAATTACAAGGTCCCCTAACTTTTGATGGTATGATTAAGCAAGTTGTGCACATAGAGGCATTTATGATCAAGAAAGGAGAGTTGACTTTGCAAAAGGATAACAAACAAGGGTCTTCCTCCTCAAACAAAGATAAAGGGAAGTTTGTCAACAAGAATAGAGATGTTGTAAATGATGGAGTGGTTGATAATGTGACCCCGAAGCCTTGGGCATCCTGACCCAAGCATGAGTTCACATCCTTAGGAGAATCACTTGATGTGGTTTATAAGACTCTTGTGAAAAACCAGATACTCACTCCTTTGGAAAAGTGTCTCTATGATCCACAACCATGACCTCATTGGTGGAATGACAACGCATACTATGACTATCACCAAAATAAGGGTCATAAGACTTCTACTTGTCTCCAGCTATGCCATAAAGTCCAAGATTTGATTGACAACGATGACATTGTTGTGGACAACCATAACAAGAATTTAGATCATCAGGATTTTAAAGATCTCTTTCCTCCTCACGAGAAGGGTGAATCTTCTAAGACTAAGAACACCAATGCTAAGGTCAACTACACATACACTACCGATGATAATGTCATTGGTATGATTGAACCTGTTGAGGTTGAGTATTGCGATGCAATTACTATTAAGGGGAGAGAAGATTCTACTAAGACTAAGAATCCATTTCTCTTGTGAGGCCTTGGGTCTCATTCTTCCAAACCTGAATCATCTTAGGATTGTACAAATGTTGTTACTCACTCTCGTGCGAAAATCACCATTAAGGGTCCTAACCCTTCTACGTCCACTCCAAAGAAACTTGTGGATAAAACTATTGTTGGTCCTACCAACAAGAACTTGAAATCATTCCCTACATCTAGTGTGGATAATTATAGCATTCTAGACTGGCTACAACGTCCAACACTGATGAAGGGTGCTCCCCTTAATACCACAAACACATAACAGAAATAGAGAAACAACAACAATATGCAAGAACAGAAAATTGGCTTCTTATTATCTCCACAAATGTGGAATTACAAACTTTCAGAATTACAATATGCAAAGCCACATGGGCATACCCTTACAATATTCTGTAGGACAAAGCCTCGAACTATTACCCAGATCTACTACCCAGAACTATTCTGAACTGCCTAAGACAATAATACAGCCTTCCTTATATAGGCAATTTTTCCACCGCCTGGGAAGGTTCGAGAATTTTAGCCAATAAGGCCGACCAAACTTAGAATTATTTTATTTTACATTTTATTACATCATAGTCGGCTCAAGATAACCTTTGAAACCCGAACAGAAATTTTGAAGAAAATTATTTTTCACCATTTCAGGTGGCCCAACTTCTGAAGACCATAAGTCATCACCAGTTGACCCGATCGGCTATTATAACCCCATTTCAAAAATGCCACGAAGCGCTCTACAGGCTTGACCCGCGCAAGCGCCTGTCACCCAAATTTTTGACCTCATCCGGGGCCTCTAAAGCCTTCAAAACTGAGTTCAAAGTTTCTGTACCCTGCTGCCAAAACCGAAAATCTTCAATATCTTCCAATATACACTTGATCTGGAAATGAAACTTTACTGGCAGACTTATATGACCAAAATGAACCTCCAAGAAAGAAATCAGATCATTCTGAGCACATACGAAAATTACCAAAAATAGTAACTTTCCATAAATAGTAGCTCTGCACAAAATAGCCCTTATTGGAAAATATATATATATATATATATATATATATATATTTTTGGGTGATGCAAGATTGCTCTTACACCCAGGATGCTCCTGCATCAAACACTCAGATTACTATCTTTGAGTTGTTGAAGATCTCGCTTGCTCATAGGGAGATTTTGGATAAAGCCCTCACCGAGGTGAACGTCCCAAAATATTTGGATCTCGATCAGTTTCAATCCATGGTGGGTCACCTAACCTCACCCCACTATTTGTCCTTTTCTGAAGAAGATGACCACTCACTGAGCCATCCACACAATGCTCCTTTACATATAGAAGTCATGATAGGTCCAATGTGCGTCTGCCGCATCCTCATTGACAATGGTGTTGGCCTCAATATTTTCTCTACTAAGCTGCTCACCCAACTAGGATATGATGAAGATTGCATAGATGTCTGTAATAAAATTACCTTTAAGGCATATGATGAAGAAGAATGCAAATCCAAAGGTCTGGTTGTGCTACCAATCTGAGTTGGGCCTGTTGAAAGAGATGTCATTTTTCAGGTTCTAAATATTGCTCTAGCATATAATATACTATTGGGTAGACCATGGATCCATGAAATGTAGGCAGTTCCATCTACATATCATCAATGTATCAAGTTCTCATTCCATGGTGCAAAAGTGACAGTTCCTACCAATACCAATTACTCTTGCAACACACTCACACAATCTGCAGACGGTCTTGTCCCAACTAATAGAGAGTCCACTAAATTCTATGGTGCCAAACTCAAGGAAATGAAACAGACTCTGAAACTTAAGGATACAGGCATGGGAGGGTATCAAATTGAACCTGTGTTATCATTAGTGGCTTTACCTCCATCTCTACGTTCCTATGGGAGACCCTCAGAGAACAATAAACCTTCTGCTTGTTCTCCCCAAATAATCTATGATGGTGCCTTTGTCAAGGCCACAACACCATTAGAGGATGAAGATGAGGAAAGAGCTATTACAGCTTGGCTTTATAAAGGAAAAGAAACATCTGAATAGATCACTCCTGCTCATGAATTAGAACAAGAACCATATAGTGAAGCCTTCAAAATCATGAAGCACTTCAGTTATAAAGGGAGTGAACCCATAGGGGTGAATGAAAATGTCTTGCTTAAACCAATTGAAGCCACAGGTCATCACACCAAGGACACCTCAAGTTTAGGCTTCAAGAAAATCTTGTTTCATCTAGGGATTAACAAGTTTGTACTTGTATGCACCCAAAAATGGTCGCCTAGACTTTGGGCCCCATTTATTTGATTTATCAATCCTGAATCAGTTTTATCAATAATCAATATTTTCAACACTATCAATTTCTTAATCAAATCTTAATTTCAATCATATATTGGATTTGTATCCTATGGGCTAACCATTTTATCCTAAGTTTTTATTTATTTAAAAGGAATATTTCCTCTCCTTTTATTAAATAAAAAGCCCCCACTTTTCCTCTTATCCTAAGTTGCACAAATAAAGCATCATTCTTATTTTATGAAAAGGAGAAAAGCACTTTTTGTCTCATATGGACATAAAGTCAACTCCTATTTTTCTATTGGAGGATACATGTGCACATGGATTGCTCCTCTTTCAAGCTCCACCATTGATTAAGTCTTTTGCCTCTTAATCTCAATGGTCCATTTCATCTCATTTCTTATAAAAGGAGAGCTCTCTCCTTCATTTGCAGATCCATCTCTTTCATGCTATTGTTATGTTGCAGGTTTTCTCAGTTATTTGGAATTTTTGGAGATCATTGCTACATCAAGCTTTCCTTGGATTGCTTCATAGTTTAGACTTCATTTCTTGCATTGTCATAGCATCCATAGCTTCATTTCATAGCTTAGTTTCTTTTATGCAATAGATAACTTCACATAGCTTAATTAGGAAGGTTGTAATCCTTTGTATTTCCTTTCAATAGCTTAAATTGTACTTTCATTTCCATAGAATAGTTTGCATTCTCATTCTTAGCTTTCATTGCATTGCATTTCCATTTGATTCTTTGGAGATATTGGCACTCTTGCCCTTGTCCTCATTCAAATCTCTCATTGTATGGTTGACTAGCAAGGTCACAAGCTCAATGGCTCTAGCTGAGAGAAAATTCATAATCTTGCAACTCCATGCATAGAGAGCTATGGATCGATTTGTGATGGCTCATTCTTGAGTTTCCTTGCATGTAAGGATCCATAGAAGTGCACAACTTTTGTGTGTACATTTTTGGCGCCCCACGGTGGGCGCCAAAAATGTATGAGTCAAAAGTGACCACACTTCTATGAACCATTACATGTAAGGTTGCTCAAAAATGAGGCCTCACAAAGTGGCTCATAGCTCTCTATGCATGGATTTGCAAGATTATGGATTTGCTCTCAGCTAGAGCTATTGAGCTTGTGACCTTGCTAGTCAACCATACAATGAGAGATTCAAGTGAAGACAAGGGCAAGAATGCCAATATCTCCAAGAATCACTATGAAATGCAATGCAATGCAACTAAAATGAGGATGCAAATATGCAAAGTATTCTATGAAAATGGAAGTACAAACTAAGCTATGAAATGGAAATAGCAATGTGTTACAACCCTTCCTATTAAGCTAGATGAGTTATTCTAAAGCTTGAAAGTAAAATCTAAACTATGAAAGCATAAACATGAACTACTATGCAAGAATGGAAACTAAACTATGAAGCAAATGAAGAACTCTAAAATGCAATGCAACAATGATCTCCAAAAAGCTCCAAAGAATTCCTGCAGCATAGAGTTAGCATAAAACAAGTGTCCTTAGAATGAGGGAGAGAGCTCTCCTTTTATAAGAAATGAAAAGGAATGGACCATGGAGATTAAGAGGCAAAAGGTCTTAATCAGTGGTGGAGCTTGAAAGAGGAACAATCCGTGTGCACAAGTATCCTCTAATAGGAAAATAGGAGTTGACTTTATGTCCATATGAGACAAAAAGTGTTTTTCTCTTTTTTATAAAATAGGAATAATACTTTATTTGTGTAACTTAGGATAAGAGGAAAGGTGGGGCTTTTTATTTAATAAAAGGAGAGAAAATATTCCTTTTAAATAAATAAAAACTTAGGATAAAATGGTTAGCCCATAGGATAAAAATCCACTATATGATCGAAACTAAGATTTGATCAAGAAATTGATAATGTTGAAAATATTGATTATTGATAGAAATGATTCAGGGTTGATAAATCAAATAAATGGGGCCCAAAGTCTAGGTGACCATTTTTGGGTGCATACAGTACCAGTACCAGAGCTAGAACCAGAACCAGAATTATGTCCAAAATTTGAGGACACTACCACAGTTGATAAATCAAAGAATAGCTCTGATGAGGATACTTTTCCATATCCTATTCCTCCAAACCTTGCTGCATTCTTTGAAGGACCAGATGATCCTATTATACCTATCCACCTAGTAGAGATTGATAGTGATTCCGATGACACTACTTCAGTGCATCGACTTGCATATGACCAATGGAGAGAAATACAAATGGCTAATCCCAATTTTCAAGATGAACGATACATACCACTGCATTTCCAAGAGAGGTTTGAACAAGATCAACTTCGACAAACCATTGATACTACAAGAGATGAAGATGAGTCAGATGGTACAACTAGTGTTGATGGAATTCCCATATCAAGCATCACTAACTCACATGAATATGAGTTTGACTCTCTGTCTGATGCTACTTTTGATAAAGATATAGATGTTGTTCATGTGTATGAAAACCTTCTCAAAGTAGGTGAAGGGTCTAGTGTTAGGTTGACCGAGTGTGAATTTACTAATGTTGACATTCCCTCTACTTTCGCTATGAGGACTCAATAACAATCAAACACACCTTTGGATGAGATCGCTCTAGGTCTTGACTTACTCATCCATGCTTTCAATGGCTATACTATGAACGCACTTGAACCCACCACTTCTCTTTCACTCTGCCATCCTGAACTTATCAACTAGAACTCTCCCTCTCTAGCTAGTGAAGTCCTTATGTTCCAGAATGACTACACCCTTGCATGTTATCTTAACAATGTCGAACTTGTAATGTACTCCACCAGTGAAGACAATATCAATATCAACATGACTGAAGATGATATCAAGTATCTTAGTCATAAAATTAAAAGAAAAAAGAATAGATGCTCTGATGGTGAAAACCACATTGTGGCAGTGTTAGAGCCAAAAAAAGTAAAAATAAAAGACGTATCAGAGGGTGAAAACCTCTCTGAGGTGCCCAAGGATGAGATACTTGATACACTTCCTAGTCATTTTCAAGAGAGATCATCAGTGCTGATTGAGCCCACACAACCAGTGAAATTTGGGTATAGAGGCTGCACCTCAGATTATTCATCTAGCATAGTCATTATCTGCAAAAGAAAAGGAAGAGTTCACCAAATTCTTTCAAAGCAAGAAAATTAATTTTGCATGGAATTACTCTGATATGCCTAGATTGGATCCCAATTTAATCATGCATCATCTATCTATTGCACCAGGCATCAAGCCTATCAAACAAAAGCTCTGGAAGATGCATCCACATGTAGCACTTTTAGTCAAAGCAGAGTTAGAAAAACTTCTCAAAGCTGGTTTCATCAGAGCTATTGACTATGCAGAGTGGATCTCTAATATTGTTCCAGTTACAAAACATTAAGTCTATCTACATGTGCATAGACTTCAGAGACCTGAATAAAGCATGTCCTAAAGATGACTTTCCATTACCCAATATTGACATGATAGTGGACATGACAGCTGGTTACTAAATGTACTCTCTAATGGATGGCTTTTCTGGTTATAATCAAATAAAAATTTCACCAGAAGACCAAGAAAAGATAGCCTTCACATGTTAATGGGGAACATTCTATTGGAATGTCATGCCCTTCAGACTTAAAAATGCTAGAGCTACCTATCAAAGAGCTTTCACTACTATCTTTCATGACATGATGCACAAAATAATGGAAGATTATGTGGATGACACTTTGGCTAAAATCATGTAGTGGAAAACACATCTTGTAGATCTAGGTGCTATACTAGATCGAATGGAACAATTCAGTCTCAAACTCAATCTAAAAAAGTGTGCATTTGGTGTCACTTCTGGTAAGCTGTTGGGTTATATCATATCTACTAAAGGCATAGATGTAGGTCCCGAGAAAGTTCAAGCTATCATGGAAATGCCTCCACCAAATAACTTTAGTCAGATGAGAGGGCTTTAGGGGAGACTACAATCCATTCGATGCTTCATTGCACAATTGGCCGATAAGTCACAGCCATTCACCAAAACTCTACATAAAGGTGTGACTTAAGAATGGAATGAAGAATGTGACAAAGGGCTCACTCAAATCAAACAATATATTGCAAATCCACCAACCTTGATGCCTCCTATTTATGGGAAGCCACTAATCCTTTATATTTTAGCTACCAACACATCTCTGGGTGCTCTTTTGGCTCAAGAAGACCAAAATAACAAGGGCCATTTATTACATCAGCAGAACCCTAGTCTTTTATGAGATGAACTATTTAGTCATTGAAAGGCTTGTCTGGTAGTGGTGTTTGCTTCACAAAAATTATGACACTATATGCTAGCTCACACTACAAGGCTTATTTCTAAAATTGATCTCTTAAAGTACTTACTCAGTAAAGCTGCTCTCATAGGTAGACTGGCGAAATGGGTCATGATACTCAATGAGTTTGACATTGAGTATGTAGAGAGAAAAGCTATTAAAGGACAAGCTATTGAGGATCAACTGGTAGAATCTCCTCTTGAGGATCATCAACCATTGAAAATTGAGTTTTCAGATGAGTCTATAATGCTTCTTACACATCAAACATGGAACATGTTCTTTGATGGCTCATTTACCCAACAGGGGTCGGGTGCCAGAATACTATTTGTCACACCACAAAGATGCTCTTTACCAAAGACATAAAATGTTGTTCCCTTGCACAAATAACATCATTGAATATGAAGCTTTAATCAATGGTATGAAGATAGCCATAGAATGGTGTGTGAATGAACTTAAGGTCTTTGGAGACTCCCAACTGGTCATCAATCAAGTTAATGATATTTATCAGACAAAGGATGAAAACCTGGTGCCTTATAAATGAATGGTTGATGACCTCAAATAGTATTTTGCACACATTTCTTTCCAACAGATTCCAAGAGAGCAAATAACAAAGTAGCTGATGCCATGGCAACTCTTGCCTCCATGCTACAAATGCCAGAAAATAAATTCAGACATGAATTCCTGGTGGAGACATTACGCTACCTAGCCTACAATGCCCCTGACTCCAAGATGATATGTTCATCCATTGGACATGATTCATCTTGCTACCATCATATCTACTCCTATCTCCGGGACCAAATTATTCCAGACACTTATACCCAAAATGAAAAATGCCACCTAATCTAGAGTGCTTCATGATATGTCATCGTAGCCAAAAACTTGTATAGACAAGGTCTAGATGGTACCCTCCTTAGGTGTCTAGAGAAAGTCTATAGCAAGGTTCATACTGAATTACATCATCTGTAGATATGGTGTACCCTCCTCAATAATTACTAACAATGGGGGACAATTCAAGAACAAGGATTTAAAAGAGTTATGTACTAAGTTCAGAATCATTCAGCATTGGTCCTCGATCTATTATCCCCAGGTTAATGGACAGGTGGAAGCTTCCAACAAGACAATTCTCAAGATCTTGCATAGAACAGTTCACAAATCTGGTAGAGATTGGCACCTCCAGTTTAATCCAGCTTTATGGGCCTACAAAACAAGCATTCAAACTCCAATAGGGGCTATGCCCTTTGCCTTAGTTTATGGCATGGATGTTGTGTTTCCTATTGAGGTTGAGATTCCTACATTGCAAGTCTCTCTGAAGAACCTCATTACTGATGAAGACATTAGGATATCTCACCTACAAGAGCTAGAGTTACTGGATGAATGTTTGCAAGTGGCGTTCGATCATCTAAGAGCATAGCAGAAATGAATCTCTAAGAGATACAATAAGAAAGTTAGACCAAGGGAATTCCATGTGGGTGATCTCATCCTGAGAGAAAACCCCAAGAATCAACAATAGCGGGTATAGAAGGGAAAGTTTGAACCAATCTTGCTTGGTCCGTACATTATCACTGCAACATTTGGGTTTGGTGCTTATCAACTATCTACTACTGAAGGAGAACAACTCAAAGAGTTGATCAATGCTTTACACCTAAAGTGGTTCTACAACTGAGACATTTCTTTTGTGGTCATGTACATACCTATTGATCCTAAAAAAATCCTTAAAAATGGTATATTGTCAAAAATCCTAAAAATTGCTAAATGTCCTGAAAAAATGATCATCTTAGTGAAAACCTGGTAAACAGGCACTTTGATGTATCTATTATCCTAGTGAAAACCTAGTAAATAGGTGCCTTGATAATAACAAAATAAATAAATAAATAAAATTCAAAAATACAAAAAAATTGAAAAATTGAAAAGTATAAAAAATTTGAAAAAGAAAAAATGTGCCATTGATGAAAACCTGGCAAATAGGCGTCATCGTAGCAAAAATAGAATCTCTACCAAGATGGTGAAAACCTAGTAAATAAGCACCTCTTGTTCCTTAAAGCTATACCTATTGCAGTACCACTTGGCTCCTACTTTCCTACTTCAGTTTGCTTTCCTGTTTCCTGCTCTAGTTCATTTCCTACTTTAGTTTGTTAGCTCATGCACTTGCTTACAGTTACCTTCAAGATTATACTTGACTCTACATGGATTGAAACTGGTCACACTTGAGGCCACCTTCCTGATCTAGGGGGCATTATCTTATCATTTTCAGAGGATTTTCTTGCATCAGTCACTAGTGGTTCTCACTGCGTCTGCCTACTGATGCTTAGCTACTTTTGAGATTTCTCTCCTTGAGGATCTCTCATGTATCGGTCGCTAGTGGTTCTCACTATGCTTTCCTAATACCTAGCTATCACTTGGATCTCTCTTCTTGAGGGTCCCTCGTACATCAGTCACCAGTGGTTCTCACTACGTCTTCCTACTGATGTTTCATTCACTCTTAGATCTGTCTTCTTGAGGATCTATCATATCAGTCACCAGTGGTTCTCACTACGTTTGCCTGATGATACTTCATTAGTACTCTGATATCTCCTTGAGACTTCACCTCTTGTCATAGTCACTAGTGATCCTCACTATGTTTGCCTATTGTGGTCATCCTTTTGGGACTTCTCGCGTTGTATATTTCCGATTCGACATCAATCCTCTTAAACTGAAATTGAAATTGAAAACTGAATTTGTAACTCTCCGACGCATGCTGAGCTTTTCTTTTGTGTGTTTGTCTTTTCACTTTATCATTCCTCCTCAAGTAACTCTAAGACGTCTTTCTTGACTAAGAGAAGCGAAGACTGGGGGGCATGGTCTTTCCTTTGCTTTCTATTTTCTAGTTTAGTTCCAATGATCCAAGGGATCCATATGAGAGGGGTTCCACTATGAGAGCCTTCATCACATGTTGGATGGCCATGTGTGCCTCAACTCCTTTTATATGGAAACCTTGGTGAGGTTGGTTCTTCTCCTTGTTTGTTTGGGTGACTTCTTTCTGCTACAAGTGGAATCATAAATGCTCATCCTGTGAAGTGAACGTAAGGGTCACTACGAGCACCTTAATATGCTTATCATTCACTTAGCAAAATGAGAAACTCCTATGTGTCTGGTGTGTTTGTTCGCAAGCAACATTCTGGTTATTCTAGTAGCTATACTTTAATGCTTATGTTAACTTGCTAAATCAAAAGGAATGGTTGTTCAAGTCATTCTGGCTTCTTGTGCCTTAATGGTTACACCTCATTCTGAAAAATCAAAGACTAATGTCATATTCATATTCTTATGATTACAATGTTATTGAGGGTTGTATGACATCCTATGAACATCTGTTACTAAAAACTCTATGATGATAATAAAATGAGTCCAACAACCAAGTCCTAGGGATTGCATCTAACTTAGGCTTGCATTTTGATTCTAAGCTTGCATTGAGACAGTGTTTTGGTGCTCTCTTTATTGTCTTCTTCTGGATCCATTCATCGAAGGTTCTTATATCTCATCCTGGGTTCATCTTGGCTACACAAGTGTCTGGTCCTCATTCTTGATCTTAAAACATTCCTGTTGGTTAGTACCTATCATGTATTGCTATGTCTTGCATGAGATGATTAGTACCATATAAATTTCATTTTCATTGCATTTCCATTTGCATCCATAAATTGCATTTACATGCATTCTACATCTACATATCCATATACATGTGCATTTGTTATAAGCATAAATCAAATCATACATTACATTTATCTATCATTGCATTTCACATTGCATATACATATAAAATAAAAACATGTGCATATTCATTTGCATATTCATAAAAACATCATGTGCATCTCATATCTATCTATGCATACATCTAATCATATAGAAAACTTCTCATAAACATAGAAGAAATATATACAAAAGTACAATGATATCAAAATGGTGATCTCATATATATCTTGGTCAATTAATGTCAATGTACAAAATGATGCTACTCAAGCACAGTATAAAAAATGGGCTACAATATATATCAATCATGTGTCTAACTTTGCCCGCTACCACCTGAAAGAGGTGGAGGTGGAGGCATCAGTCTTTGTGGTGGACCCTATGGAGGTGGACCGTACAGTGGTGCCTGAGGAGGTGCCTGTGATGGAGATCCCTGAGTTGCTACCCATGCCCCAACATACTCTGAAAATGGTGGCACATGCTCTACTAGATCTGGCACTATGCCGACATATGCCACATAATAGTAGGCTGATTACAAAACCTCATATCTAGTCTCTAGCTGAGACCTAGCAAGTGCCTCCTACAACCCTCTAATCTCATGGTCTCACTCTAATACGTGGATCTCTTGGACAATGACCTAGGTGTGATAATCATCTCGCTTCCACTATACTTGCATGATCCTCTCTCGGCTCTTCCTGAGAGCCTCCTGTAGCTCTGGTACCTATCCTCCCATAAGCGTGTCCTGCATGTCAGTATCATCACCCTGTACCTCCTTGTCAAGAGGTGTTTGCTATGAGGTGTCACCTATCCTTTGCCTAGTGGACCTCCATTAGGTCCCACTACTGCTAGCACCAGCATCTAAGCCCATGGTCCTAGGAGGGATGGGAATCTTCCCACTCCTTGGTCTCAAGACCCTCTACTACTACTATTGAGCATACTGTTGTTGTGCTTGCTGTTGTGGTACTCTCTGCTGTTGGGAAACCTGTTGTTGTGCAGGTTGCTATTGTTCTTATCCCTATACCTGTTGTGTCTACCATTGCTACTATGCAGGCTACACTACCTGCTATCCTCTCTAGCCCATGCCCATAGGATCTGTAAATTTGGGATATGGGTGGGCTAGAATATGGTCTTTTTATGCAGGTGTCACCCCTACATTGGTGACATCTGCCATGTAATCCCACCTGGCTGGTGGTACTTGTGCCTCGATCGTGTAGCCTCCCTGATCCAGTCTCTACTACCAACCCTTCTTCATCTCATCGATGAATCAGGCATAGGTGCAGTACTCCTAGGAGATGTCCTGTGGTCTCCCAAACTACCTCATGACACGTGTAAGAAAGAATCACTCAATGAATGAAATAGTGCATCTAATCATTGGACGTGAGATGAACATGTGGGATAGCTCCTGTTGGGAATCATCCCAAACCTCTATAGTCACCCATGGCCTCCATATGATAGTTTCCATGTCATCCAGCTATCCACGCTAATGCTCTATCTTACCCAGTGTTGGCTGAGTCATAGGGCCTAAGTATTGTATATGTGCGGCTCTAGGGGCTGTCATGTATCATGAAAAATTAGCCTACATATGGGGAGATGCTCCCAGGCCCATACATGTAACACAAAGACGTCAATGGCCATGGTCTGTGCACCTCAATACATGATCTCATGCATCTCATGGTACATCTGAGTGAGCATTCACTCACCCCATCCAAATTTGGTAGCTGGCCTATCCAGCATCTGTTGTAACATGCAACCCCAGCCGCACTCCAATCCATGATGTCCTCAATCTAGAACAAAGTAATAGCTCAAGAATATAGCCAGGACAACTTCTAGTCTATGACCGGCTCCATATTTTCTGATCAGGTCCTCCCATGAGATGGCTCGGCCCATCACTAGCTCATCTCAGAATATGGCCCTCAGTGCCAGTGTGTCTTCCCTCAGCTGAATGTCATACTCCACATGGGCATTTTGGAATGGTATCCTCAGTATCTGATATATGTCCTCAGGAGTGACTATCATCTCCCCCATCAGCAAATGAAATGTGTTCGTCTCCGAATGGAAATGCTTGACCAGTGCACCCAGTAGTCTGCGATTCACCTGAATGTTAGGTAGATGATGTAGATAAGTCAATCCTAGCCCATCAATGTGGGCACCCTCAACTTTGCTCAATCTTTGTACTAATGTGTCGATAACTGAGTGGTGAGACCAAAACACAACATTTGGGAGGTCAACCTGCAAAGTAAGCGAAAACATTGGATTAGTATCTCAATCATGGTGTTTTTTTTCAAAGCAATAACAACAAGGGAAGCTATGCATCTATCCTAAACATGACTTTGGGACATTCTAATTGGCTGATTTTATGCAACATTTGAAGAAGACTCTATACACTACAATAGCTTCTCACGTGATGGAACTGTTCCCTCGTGTGAGACAAGATCTCTTCCCACATGAGAAATCATCACTAAGGATGAAGTCTTGCACGACATCACCTAGCACTTCGCACGAGCTCATAGAGGAGCCTAGTGCAAAGATGCCCTAACTCCCACAAGGAAACCATTTCCTCACATGAGGGGCGATTGAGGTCGGCGTGAGGAAACTATTTTCTCGCACGACATTGGATGAACTAGTCCCTAAAACATGTAACATCTAACCTAAATCACCTAATAAAGTGTTAAAAATTGAAATGCAAGATGGTTTATCAACTACTTACAAGTGCATCATACTCCGGTGGTCAGTTGTGTCATCAGGAGTGCTCAAAATGATGTGTATGCACTGGCACACTCTCTATCTCTCTCTCAGAGCTCTCAAATCGCTAGAAGTCAAAGTGAATAATGAATTGAAAATGACCCCTCTGGGCCTTATATAGCTTTTGACTTAATTTTCAAAAGTGCTTCATTTTGCGTGAAAAATACACCCTTGGCTAAATCGACTGTTCTGAATCCATTTTTAGGATCAAAATTGAAATTGAAATTTGACACTCCTAGATAGCTCAAAATCATGTTTTAAATTTTTGGGACCATCGGGATCAAACGCTTGTGCAGTCAACCTTCTGGTGGCATTTTATTGCCAAATCTTGTCTCATCATCATTGTCTCGAGATCTTTAATGTTTTCATCAAAAGTCAACTCTAGTCAAATCTGGTTAACCATGGTTAAACTTGGTCAGTAGGACCTCCAAATCCCTCCAAATCACTTATGCATCCTCCTGATGCTTCCTTAATCTATTCTGAGTTCCTCTGGATCTTCAATCTTATCTCTATCTACAACCTTTTGTTGTCAATCATCTTTCTGATGTGTCATCTTTTGATTTCACTCCCGAGGGGGCAGGATAATTGCATCATCAAATCTTGTCAAATCATTATTGAATCAGTCTGATCTAAATCAAAAGTTCTCTTCACTAGGGCATCTTTGGGCCTTGCATCTTGTCATCTATATTTTAGGTATTCGAGTGATCTAACTTGGATCCTCAAGGATCAAGCTTCATTCTCGAGATGGTTCTCAAAATCTCATTGGGTATTGGGGCAATCTAACCCTAATTCTTGAAAGTCAAGCTTTGTTCTGGAGATGGCTCTCAAAATCTCTTTTGGACTGCTATCTAGGCAATCTAACCTGGATCTCAGAGGAATAAGCTTTGTATTGGGGCAATCTAACCCTGGTTCTAGAGATAGTCTTAAATCTACATCAATTATCATCTATCAACAGGTATTGGGGCAATCTAACCCTGATTCCAGTCTTCTCTCAAGTGGTAATCCGACTGACGTCTTCGCAATCTAACTTAAACTTTGGAGAATCATACTTTGTTCTAATCGATGTCTTGGCAATCTAACCTCAACTTCCAAGGATTAAGCTATGTTCTAGAGATAATCTTGAAATCTCATCATCTGTCACATCAGACTATTCTTTGAATCAATGCGCTACTCGCACATCAATTCAAAGAGGGGCAAACTGTAATACCCCAAAATTGGCACCTTGTAATTCTAATCAATTTTGGTGCATTCCTTCAAATTTCTACATCATTAAATTCCTATTGTACTAGGCAATTCTGTCTCCTAATTGACTTTATTTGACTTGGTGTCAAATGCAAAAACAATAAATTTGCATTAATCATACACTATATTTAATTCCTAAATATTCAACTTTATTGGCTAAATAATCCCTATGATTAATTAATTTAATTCTAAAGTCCTAGTTCTTTTAAATTAAATTAATTCCACCCCCTTTAGCTAATACACATCATGGAATTAAATAATATTTGGTTATTTGAATGGACATCTTTATTTGGATTTATTAATTCAAAATTACTCGAAAAGCCACCCATGTGGCAATATTCATTCATTTAATTAAATAATTCTTTCATATTTGTCTCACCTTCCTCCATGGAGATGAAGAGTCAGTCGTTTCTTTCCAAGAAACTCTTCATCCTCTCTCCCAACTTTTCTATATTATAAGCTCCTTTTCTTCATTATGAGGGGAGGCAATTTTAAAGTATCAAAACTATAGTCAATTTGTGTCTCAATTCTGTCATGCTTTTAAGATTTTCATTGCATAATTAGTATAATTTCCTGTTAGTGATATAATTGCATTCTCATCTCAATTTAGTTTTCTTAATATATGCTTAGTTCAATTCTCATCTTATTTTAAAAGCTTTTTAGATTACTTGGCATCTTCATTTTCTAGCTTAAAATCTGCATTCTTCATCTTAGATTAATGGCAATTCATTCTTTTTCTAGCTTTGAAAATCCTCCATTTTAGAGTTGATCTAATGGTTGTTGGCTCTCATTCTAAGAGTAAAATCAAACAGCCCACCTAAATAGGAGGCAACAGGTTGATTCAATCGGTATTATGAAATGAATAATTCATATTCATCATCGTAATTCAATGATTGTGCAATGACTATGTTGTGTATATGGCTAGATTAGAGGTCCATGTTTAGCTATAAACACAGAGCAGTGCTAAATAAAAAGAGGTTGAAGTGGAAAAGAATAAAAAGGAAGAAAAAGTAACTGAGAAAGAAGAGGAGGCACAGAGGGATCCAAAAACTCTGTGGAAACCAGACCTTGAATCACTGTTGAAAAGAGTGATAAAAGATGGAAACTTGAAGACAGTGAACAAATATTATGAGAGATATGATTATGAGAATCAAGCAATCATTGAAGATACTATCATTGAGTATCAATTAACCTTTAAGAAAAATCTAATAGAGATAGAAGGAAGTATCCTCAAGGAACTATATAGTAAGTTGGATATCATAAAGCAGTTGGTGCAGTCAGAAGATGAGAATATAAGGAACAAAGCTATAGAAGAGATGCTACCTGTTGTTTCTACACAAGAAAGAGAGAGGATAATAAATGAATTAAAACCCGTGGTAAGGATGAATGCCAGACTAGTACAAATCATGGCTAGAAAATATGATAAAGTGATGGAGGACACTCAAACGGCACTGGATAAAATCCTTATGAGTGATATGCCGAAGAAAACCTCACCTCATAAGGTCACCAAGCCTACATCTTTAGGATTGGGAGAAATCTCAAAGGTAGCAGATGTAAGTGAGTAAGCTAGCATGCAACCAGACTTTTTTGTCTTTGGTGTGCATGTGACCCTTGACACTTTGCATGATGTGAATGATCCATTTTTGGATAATTTAGAGAGTGTGATGGAAGTTGAAGTACAAGAACAGGTAGAGGAAGAGAAAAAAAAGGAGAAACAAGAAGAAAAGGAATAGGAAAAGGAAATTCATAAAGAAGAAAGGAAGGTAGAAGAGACTAAAGCAGAGAAAGTAGCTAAGGTTATAATGGAACAAAAACTAGAACCTGACACCTCTTCTACTTTATTGTTGGCAAGTATGGCCAAATCGGTGAGTGTCGATGTAAACAACATAGATGAGAATGAGCTTATGAGGCTATCCTTCATGGCCTTTTCTAAGGCTAAGGAAAGATCAGTACAGAAAGGTGATAAAAGAGCTAAAGTGATGACTAGGGATGTAGAGACAGTAAACAAGTTATTTCCTACAGCTATTGACCTTCAAGGAAAGGATGAATCAGATAATCTAGGTATGGTACTAGAACACTTTGATAGTTACTTGAAGTCATTTCTAAAGACTGCAGAAGATAAGGCAGAGAAGAGATTCTTGGAGAAGAAGTTGAGAGAAGTCTGTTAGTCCATCTCATGGGACTTAGACATTCTCAAGGCTACTAATCTTAAGGCTAAGATTTGTGTAGCACAAGGCAGAACGATTTATAGTTACTGCATAATTCTTTGCAGTCATGCAAAGAACATTGACAACATAATAGACAAGGATAGGGCTACACTTGATAGTCTGATGAACAGTTGTGAAACATCTTCACTAACTATAATTGAAATGGATAAAAAAGCATCCAAGATGTTGGATAAGATCAATGTATTGGAAACAGAGAAAGGGAGAGTGATAGACAGATTTGGATTGCTAAAGAGCCTAATAACACCTAAGCTTTCAATGTTGAAGACACATCTATCAGAGATGGAAACGGTGGAAGCATCAATGTATGTGTCTATACCTACTAAGCTTGAGGCAGCAGAGATAGCGTCATATTCACTGAATGGATTGATCTATGTCAGTGAACTTATATTGATCAAATCATGGGCTGAAGAAGTGAAAACCTTGGAAAACTCTTTCCAATATGTCTTAAAACTAGTGATTAAGAAATAAGTCTTTTTGTGCTTAGTAAGTTTTTGAAATTTTGGAAGTACCTTTGCCATTGATGTGAAAGGGAGAGGAAGAGAAGAGAAAAAAAGAAAAAAGAAAAAAGAAAAAGAAAAAAGAAAAAGAAAAAGAGAAAGAAAGCAAAAAGAGAATTATATATATAGTAGAAGGAGATAGTGCTTATACACTTAGTGATTTTTCACTAAGTGTTGCCATCAATGCCAAAGCGAAAGATTATTTGCAAGTGGTTTTGTGAGGCACTAGGGATCACTTGAGTTTTTTCATTTATGGAAACACTTATGCTAGAGTGATCACATGCAGAGAGTTCTGGTAATAGAGTCACAGTCATGAAAATGACTAAGTACAAAATCAGGACAATAGTATACTGGTGTACAATTTTGGTTAGCGATGACAACATATGATGTATTATGGCTTGTGAAGATAGTAGAAGGTATTTTGGGATATGTAGGACCTTCTGTTAAGATCACATGTGATTTGGTGATCAGATCAAAGGGATACAGTGATCTGAAGGTGTGTGAAGATAGAGAATCAGTGTAACAAGGCACATAAGCAGTTGTGAACATTAAGGAAAGAATAATGGATATGGTAACATTGTAAGTTAGATGGATAAAGTATATTTCCAACACTTTGGTAATATAAGATCACCGACTCTATGTTTTCCATTTACATAATTTATTCTTATATTTTGTGAAGCATTTTGAGAGCCGACTAGATGGCATATTTTGTATAAGTATGGAGTTTTATGGAAGTGATATGTATGGATAGAATGATGAGGTAATGGATGTGAATCTAAGAGAGGAGAGAAGATGTGAGATAATTATGTTACATAGCTATGAACCAAAACTATCTAAGCAAAGAAAGTGCTTGTACTATTCATTTTTTAGAACTCTTTTGAGACAGTATTTTGATTGTAAGCATTGTATGCTCACCACCTTTAACTAGGTGTTTTTGTATCCCCTAATAGGAAATGGTATTCCTCTAACAAGGAAATGTACTACATAACAATCAGCTCCTAACAGGGCTAGATCTCCTAATAGGGATATAATATTTTATTGCATAGTTGTGGGTACTATTCCCATCAGGGTTTTCCCTTTAATGAGGGTTTCCTCAAAAAAAAAAAATAGTGTCATGAGTTATATATTATGTGTTTATTCTCTTTCCATTTATGTATTCATATGGTTTACTTTTAATTATTTTAAGTTTAGAGTAAAGTGCAGTAATACTGATTCACCCCCCCTCTCAGTATTACCTAATCCTAACATATTGGATATGAGTGACACCTTTATTTTGAGGCCTATTTTTAGGAGTATCAAATATATGATTTAACAAAGGTTGAATATCTAATTCAGAACTAGTAGAAGAGGATGAGGATTTATTAGGTATTGGGGTTAAATTATTGTTCTTAGGCATCTAGGACGCACCAGGACCTGACTCAGCTCGACTTGACCAATCTCTCCTACTATTTCTAGCAAGTCCACTTTCTAAAGCAACCTGAGAATGTTTTTTTAAGTAAGACCTAGTGTTATTTTGGGGTTTCATTATGAACTAATGGACAAGAATAGTTGGAATTAAAATCTTGACACTGGTATAACAAATAAATGCAGAGTTGCCACCCAAAAAAAATCTAGGGAAATACAATTAGAAAAATGAAACACCAGAGATTCAAAGATAGGTTCAACAATACTTTGTTGTGTAGATTCATGGTTCACAGTTTGTATTTGCTGATTCTAGGTAGCATTTTCCTATATCTCGATAGACTCAGCCTATGGCTTCGGTAGATAGTTTGGATGCTCAATATATGTAAACCTACCATAGTCTTTCGGGTCCTTTTTTCTTTCTTCAGCATTCTTTTCAGCAAACTCATCAACTTTTACATTAGCACTTTCAACCATTTTATTAGTAGCCTTGTTCAAACATTTTTAAGCTTTACTCTTAGTAGAATAGCCTAAAAATATTTCTTCATCACCTTTAGAATCAATTTACCATTTCTATCATCTTTCAAAATGTAGCATCTACTTCCAAAAATTTTGAAATAACTTACATTCGGTGTATAGCCAAACCATAACTCATAAGGTGTCTTGTTTGTGTCTTTCTTCAGTTGAACTCAATTCAAGGTGTATACTGCAGTGCTAACAGCTTCTCTCCAGTACATTTGTGCAACATCCTTTTCAATCATCAATGTTTTGGCACAATCAACAATAGATCAGTTCCTTCTTTCAGCAATACCATTCTACTGTGGTGTCCTCGGTGCAGAAACCTGTCTTTTGATTCCATGCTCATTACATAAGTTAGTGAATTCATCAGAAATAAACTCACCTCCTCTATCAGATCTTAAGAATTTTAATTCTTTCCTAGTTTCTCTTTCAACTTTAGCTTTGTACCACTTGAATAATTTGAAAGCTTCAGATTTTTCTTTTAAGAACATTACAGTCATCATCCTAGAGTAGTCATCAACAAATAAAATGAAATATTTATCACCATAATAACTCTGAGTTCTCATAGGACAACATAAGTTGGTATGAACCAACTCCAAAATACCATTTATATGATTAGTCTTTTCTTTTAAAACTAGATTTGGTCATCTTTTGCATTTCTAACATTGATTGCACATAACATGATCAGGTTTGGTTAGACTCGATAAACCTCTAACTCTTTTCTTCTTACTGATCTTAACCATGTTATCAAAGTTCACATGACACAATCTCTTATGCCACAACCATACATCCTTATTTGTAGCCAGAAAATAAGAGGTTTTAGCATTGTCAAGATAGAATAAATTACCTTTTGATTGTCCTCCAGTACCAACCAATTTTCTAGTTCCATCATATATTTTCACCTTCTTACTTTCAAATGCAACTCAATGACCTGAGTTATTCAGTTGTGCTACACTCAAAAAATTGTAGTTAAGTCCTTTTACCTAGTATGAATTATCACATCTAATCCTATCATTCAATAAGATAAACCCTTTTCCTTTCACTTGAAAAGGTGTATCATTTCCCATTTTGACTGATCCTCCATTATAGTGTTCAAGGTATTCAAATTTATCTTCATCACCAGTCATGTGATGTGTACAACCACTATCAATAATCCATGTATCATTTTTACTAACTTTAGATATGAGTGTTGTTTCTACATACCTTTCCTCTTCTTCTGAATCATCTTTCATTGCAACAAATAGTAGACTTCAATTTCATCATCAGTGTTGGTGTCAGTGTCATTATCATCTTCTCCAACAAGGTAACATGCTTTCTTGCCTTTGTCTCTATAATCTCAGTTGTTTCTTCTGTCATAGTGTTGGTTTCCTCTATTACTTCTACCAAACTTCCCATCATCAGATCGATCATTTTCTTTATCTTCTTCTTTCCTGTTAGGACATTTAGCAGCAATATGACCAATCTCTTTACAATTAAAACAAGCTAAAGGTAACTTTCCCTTATACCTTCCTTTACCTTTTTGAAGTCTCCTCACCATAAGTGCTTCAAGCTCATCTTCGTTGTCACTGCCACTTTCATTCTTTATGTTATGCTTATTACTAGATGTATCGATCTTCGAAGATGACATAAATGTAGACTCAACACTCGGTACAACACTATTGTAATAATTATTTAGCTCAAAATTAGTCAATTCTCCAATTAGACTATCAAGGGTAAGAGTACTATTAGGTGCAGACCTCATTTCATGAATTACAGATATTCTAATTGCATAGATAGGCAATAAGGTTCTCAATATTTTACTTACAACAATATCTTCTAAAATAATACCTCCTACTCCTCGAATAGCATTGACCACCTCTTTGATTCGATTAGAGTATTGTGTGATCCTCTCACCTTCTTTCATTTTCATGTCATCAAATCTACCTATTAAGCTTTCAGCTCGGTCTCTCATTACATTTACATCTCCAACATAAACTAGTGCAAGTTTGTCCCACATTTCCTTCGATGTAGTGCATGCTTTGACATCTTCAAATTCAGCATTAGATAGAGAAACAACGATCTCTATCAGAGTTATGTTGTGTTCATTTTTGTCTCTCAATTGATCAACCGTCAAAGGTCCAATAGTCAGTTGTATGTAGCCATTATCTAGGAGATGTATAGCAGATTCTCTAATTCCAAATTTGTGAAGCCTTATCCTGCTTTTCCATGTTGAGAAGTTGTCTTTATTTAGTTTAGGCACTTCCCTCTTATACATCTTGTGATCTTTTTTCTCAAGTCCTTGAAACTTTCCTCCAAGCAACCAACAAAGCTCTAATACCAATTGTTAGAATAACTGAGAGGGGAGGTGAATCAGTTAAATTAGTTATCCTATAGTCCCAAACTCTCAGATGTACTTTTCAAAACTTTCTCAACAACTTAATCAACTTGGTAAGATAAAATATCTAACTTTCTGATTCAGTTACCGAATACCAGCAACTATCCAAACTATGATTATCGATTAAATCAAATATGCAATATGAAAATATGATAGAAAAAAATCATAGAAAATAACACATAACACAATGATTTAACATGGAAACCCTACTACGGGAAAAGCCACTTGGGACTGGTAACCCAAAATATTTCACTCTTCTAAAGTGAGCTCAATTAGGAGCCAACCCTGTTAAAGGTTACAATACACACTATCAAGTGTGACCTGGTTTGAGGATTTATCACTAACAGTTAAATCTTGACTAGCATTCACTATGGGTTCAACAAGATAACAATTAGCATTCCTTGAATGTCATATGGTAATACAAAAGACTGTTAAGTCCACTTAGTTAAGAGATTTTTTTGAATCAATGGTTAAACTAATATAGTACTAATCTGATTCAAATACAACTCAATTGCAAATATTCAGATCTATGCTAAGCTCATAAAACTCATTTGATTATTAATCAATTCACTTCCTCATATTTCCCCAACTTACTTTACTCGGCGTATAGTTATCTGACGCTCGGTTACATCTATAGTCTTTCTTAGTTCTATCTGTAACTAGTTCGATCAGGAATGCATGAAAAATGTCTTCACGTGAAAGCTTCTGCAATCTCTATTCATCTGACATGTTTCAATAATGAAACTCATGTCTCTTAAATAGACAAGTAAACTATTTTCATATCAGCCATCGAATTTTTCCTCTTAATCTCATTCTTTGATTTTGTCGCTTAAACCTTCCTTGGCAAATGTGTCAATAACACATTTCAATCTCATCCTTTAGATCTTCTTTGAATTACATCAGTCCTGGATCTTATAAAAAACTTCATCTGTTACCTCAAAATCATAACAATTTCCATCTCATCAATTTCAATCAGTTTTTCTTAGCATTTAATGTTTTCATCCATACTCGGTTAATACTGAATGCGTCGGTGATGACTAACTTTTTTATTATTTTCACTCAATATACAAGACCAACTCGGTGTATACAGAAATCTTCAATTACCAACCACATTAACTTGTTCAATTCAGATCTCTTCTTCATAATAGAGTAATGCAACATGCTCAATTCAACAATATAATGCCATAGACTCATCAATAAGTTACCCAATGTATACCTTATCCTTATCTTTCATATCCATCTTTTCATTATGTAGATATCTCATTTCTTTACCGTTTATGTCTTCTACAAATATTCAGATGTTTGTAACTATCATGATAAGTATAGTCAAAACTAGTTGACATCAATGACAACATATTGACTGATTTAATCATCTTACATATCACATTAATAGCTTGGTGATCTTTCATCACTGTTTCTTTAGTTCATCAAGATATTCAATCAATTGTAGGTCATCAATGGCATCAAATATCTTAGCCTTCTTGTAATGAAACTCAACTCAGTAACTAGAACTATTCAGCTGTGCAACACTCAACAAATTATAGTTAAGATGTTCAACCCAATAAGAATTATCACATCAGATCTTATCAGTCAATCTTATTGATCCTTTATCCTATCACTCCTAAGTTCAATGGATATTGCTATTATTGTGGAAAGTATGGTCATCAAGCTTATGAATGTAGAGATAAAAAGAATGCTAACAATACTATTGTGGAGAAATTATGTTATACATATAATAAGCATGGACACACTGCATGAGAGTGTAAGGCAAAAATGGAGCAAGTATGGACTCCTAAGCATAAGACATAATGAAAGCCTTATCAACCGAAGAAACAAGGTAATTCTTATGTTTTGGATTATAACACATGAGCTAAATATGTTGCATGTGGTAGATATGGGCACATTGCAGCAAATTGTAACAGGAAAAGATGGGTTGGACAATCAAGAAGTTGGGCAAGCACTGGAATGGCATGTTTGCATTGTCATAAGGTCGGTCATTTAAGCAAAGACTGGAGAGACCAAGCACCAGAAGAAAACCATATATTTGAGAGTGGAAACACTATTGCAGATATCATGAGAATAAGGAACGACATGTGGAAGAAGGCATCTAATGAGAATGTTGAGTCAAGTAATGTTGTCGATGAAACCTCATCCACTGGATTGGGTGACATTGGTACTTCCACCTAAGGTGAAATAGGTATGTATGGGACTAACATTTCAAAATGATCACATTTTACATATAGTTCCTTATATATGTTGTGCACATACCAAATTTGCATGAATAAAGATGCATTATGGTTTATATGTTTTGAGCTAACAAAGTTACACAGTCGGTAAAAGTTAGACCGAGCATTGGTTACTCGTCAGTAATCACTATTCAAGGTTAACCGAATAATAGTATCAACCAAGTAAAGAAGTCTTGTGTTAACCGAGCTAATGAAAGATTGTAGCTGTCACCGAGCTGAGAGTTGTCATGAACTAGAAAGTAGGTCAAGAATTTATTGCATAAAGTTTTGAGCGGGAATATAAAAAATTCTATATTTATACATGGAAGACAGAGTTTATTTTTCACATTGTGATTTGGGAGAGCTAAAATGTTAGGATTAACAAGGTAGAAATAACAATTATGTGCAAATATAACCAATATCAGAAAAGAATAAACCACACAAAAGAGAACACAAGACACAAAGATTTAACATGGTTCACCCAATCCCTGGGCTACGTCCACCAACAATGAGTCCAATATTATTATTATCCAATGATTACAACCTAATTACAATCTGTAATCCCTTACAGCTCAATTCTTTTGCAAGTACTAAAATCATACATTATTAAATCCCTAACCCTAAGCCATATTATACAATATTTTGCCGCTTTAGGGTTAGAAAGAGTTATAACCTCGGTGAGGTCGGGAGGAAAAGTGTACAGTACTTTCCTGGATAGTACTTTCTTGATCAGTCACCACAAGCTAACATAAAATTTCACAAAGTGAGTTCAAGCAAGAATCTTTCAAGACTAATTGAAGTAGCTGCAGATCGAACCAAGCACACTCTTCGATACATTCTGAGTAATTTGAAACCCTATCGAGCATATTTCTCATACTTATCGAAAAACCTAGTTTGTTGAAATGGCATCTACTATGAGTTCTCCTAAAGTTGTGGAAGAAGAAGTTAATTTAATTGTGTTAGCAAGTTATAAGGAACCACCTTATAAGTTACACCCCGAAGTTGCCTCAAAAATGGATTTAGAGGGCACTTTTTCAAGCATCCCACCTAGGGTTTTGTTAACTAAAGATATATGATCATACATACACTATAAAATTGGGGAAATAGGTGATTTTGATATGTATGTTATGTATTAGGAACTTTGTAATGAGAAAATAGAACTGAAACCAGAGCACAAAATTGTTGAATCACTTGGTCTTACCAATGCCCTAAATTTCTTGAATAATTTTAAGAACGAATAGATTAGGGTTGTGTTGAGCCGCTATCTTGAGGGCACATTCTGGCTAGACAGACCAATCAAGGTCACAAAAAGAATGATTAGCAGGGTTACTGGTCACCCTACTACCGATAAAGCCAAAGCATTCAAAAGCTCATCTCAAGCTAAGATTGAGAAAAACACTAGCGCAACATGGGATGGTAGAGCACTAAAAATTGCATCAATTGTGGATCCTGAAGTTAAGTTTACAGCACATGTAATTGGGTACAAAATATTTCAATCAAGCAAAGAAAATAGTGTATCGTGTAGCGCAGTCGACATGGCTCACAAATTCATAAAGAAGGGTCATCAGATAGACCTTTCTGAGCTACTAATGAGACAGGTTGAAGAAAACATGAAAACAATCAGGACATAGAAGTCCAATACCTGTAAGTTTGGATCATTACATGTATGTTTATTTTTCTATCTCCAAAAATTCCTTCCCTCTGTCGGTCACACTAACTAGATAGATGACACACCGATCACTTCACAAATTTTAAATATTATGAAGGTATGGGAGATAATGTTGGGAATGTTATTGATAGTTATTTTGAAGATTTTAAAGTAAAGATGAATTTAAGAAGTAGAATTATAAGTTCATTGGTCGAAAAATATGAGATGGACATTTGTTTCTTAGTGAACACCGACCACACTATAATTAAAGCAGATGAGCCGAGAATAAAATGGCTAGCACCTATGGGCTATGAAATGGATCACAATTTCAGTTTGAAATCTATTAAGGCACTACTACCATTACTGAAGGACACAAAGGCTGAAAGGTTTGGAACCTTTGAAGAAGCTAAGTCTCAAATTAAAATAGGTTTGGTCATTGGTAAAATGACAAGGAAAGAAAAGAAAATGAAGAAGTTTTTATCTGAGAAGTTTGGGAATGAAACTGACTCATCTAAGGAGTCACCGGTTGAAACTGCAACTGAAGGTCAATTAATGTTGGCTGAAAAACCATATGATAGTGATGAAATCAAGTTCGAAGAAGAACAAGAACCAATACCAGTTTCTCCCACTCAAGCTCCAAAGAAGAGGTAGTTTCTAGTGAAAATAGGTGCACACACAAGGTCATCAACTACAGCTTCACCACCACAGAAGAAGGTAGTTTTGAAGGTAGCAAAATGAAAGGATGCTACACCGACAAAAACTTATGTAAAGAAAGGACCCCAGGCTGTAGCAGAGGCACTGAAGAAAAGGAGAAATTTGATAAGAAACAAAGAAGACCTTGAGGATGATGAAGATGACAACAATCAATTCAAGGTTGTCAGTAATAAGAATAGGTCAATAGATGAGGTTGCTACATATATAATCAAGAATGGAAATCTTGCAGATCCAAAACCTAGTAAGTTTGTCAGCATGTCAAATGAAGACCAAAACAAAATTGAGGAAGTAGTTATCTAGATGATGATACGCTTCAGACGAGTTCCATTAGAGTTTGAATTGTCACTACCCAAGACATTAGAGGACTGAATAAATAAAAAATGGTCATATGCCTTGGACACCGAGAAGAGGATGAGGGAACAGTCCCTTGTATCAATTGCACCAAACTTATCTCTTGATGAGATTAAAGAGATTATGGATGCTTATGTGCAGAGATTCAAAGTCAAGAACCGAGCTATGAAAATAATAGATGAGAATCTAGTAGATCTTGATGAGTCTAGTCAACTTATCTGGAGTTCATTTTTAGCTGTCAGAGAACAAAATGAGAAAGTTGCATTTCTAAATTTGTCTAAAAAGAGACAGAATTCAAAAGGTAAAGGAATATTCATTGAAGATAATGTACCAAAGAAGATTAAAGAGTCAAAGGTATCATTTACCAAGGTAATTTATACAACAATTGGTCAAGAAATTAAGAATAGGTCACAGGATGCACCGAATCCAGAAGTGATTCAGATTGAGGACACAAATGACAAGGATGTACTCATTGAAGACATCACAAATGGTGATCGTGATGACAGGGATGAAGATGATGATGTGAATAATGCACAAGACAACACACAAGATGAAGCGCAAGTTACTGAGTGTGCATTTCCATCACTACCAGGTGAGCTTCCTATACTTATTGAAGTCGTAGAGATTCTATCTCAGGAACAACCCGATGGCTCAGACCTTGAGCAACCTAAAGAAACAATAGGGGAACAAAGAACCGAGATACTTGCAGAGATAAATGAGCCTGAAGGAAAAGAGGCCACTAAAATAGAAACGAAGGCACAAGAAGATTCACAAGAGAAGTTGAAGCAAGAGAATAAGAACAAGGAAGTATTAGAAAATGTTTGGGATATCTTACAACAGATAGTACGTGAGGTGAACATACATGAAGATACTCTGATCATGGATCAACTTGAAACACTTACCAAGAAGATAAATGCACTAGATATTGAAGCTGACAAAAGAATAGAGGAGAGGGCAGAGTCAAAGATACAAGATAAAATTGCCGAGAGAATCAGCCAAGAAGTGGCTATTAACAAGGTTAAACTTTCAAAGGTAATAATTGAGATTCATTGTATTACTAATTCTATTTGTCAAATCATGTTTAAGCAATGCACTGTCGGAACATTCACTGCAGAGAACAGTGAAAAGATTAAACAATTTGAGAATGAAATCACAGCCAATGAAAATGCAGCTACAACTGAGCCACAAGCTTTTTCAAAGCATATACTTAGAGTGCAAGAACTTGGGTGGTTGATAGCAGATCTCAAGAAGCAAGAAGAGTGGATAACTGATTAGGTTACTGAGTTACAGACAAAACTCCTACCATACCTGAAAATTTTTGAGAAGCACATATCAAAGGCACAAACACTTGTTGCAACACCAGAGATTTATGTGTCGGACAACATTTTTGATATGCATGCACAAGTCGGTCTTGAACACCTTGCTCTCACCAACTTGAAAGAGGAATGAGAAAACCTCTTGGAATCATTGAAGAAAACCCATCAGCACATTTTTGACAAGCTGTAAGTATACATTTTTTTGTATTTGGCATTACTATCAAAAAGGGGGAAAACATGTATATAAAAGATGAAGATAAAGGGGGATAACATGTTTATGCCAAATATGTAACTTTTTGCTAAGTATACTACACATTATCGAAGCATGCACCGAGGGGGAGTATATAGAAATTTTTTTGATAAGGATATATGTATATGGTGGAGATATAAGTTTTCAGACATAAGGTCTATATACATTCAATTTTTTATACTAATGCCAAAGGGGGAGATTGTTATCTCTATTGAACATTAAAGGTTGTCATTAGTATCAAAAGTTGTCAAAGACATCGGTCAGTTACTTATATGACCCCAGTCGGTAACTATAAGCAATACAAGCCAGTCAGTTAAGTCTTCATACCGAGCACTAGACAGTTTTACCGAGCATCAGACATTGATACCGAGAGACAGTAAACACCAAGCATCAGAGTAATTACCGAGCAGTATTTACAGTGTTTACTGAGGATCATAGGAAACGGCATAGTAATCAGGAATGGCACATTCTTCTATGCAAATGGTTTTAGCAAAATTAGAAAACATTTTATCAAGATCAAGGATCATTTATTGTTGAGATATTCATCGAATGCGATGAAGATCTTTTGTAAATGTTAGATCTAGGTTATTTTTATACACCGTTGATCTTAGGGTTTTCTCTAAGATATTGTAACCTAATTTTGTTAAGCGGCATAAAGTAGTATGCTATATAATTGTATGTTTACACCATTTTGTTTTGAACTGATGTATGAGCGAAGAAGCACTTGAAGCACTAGCCAACCTTCAAGATTATCAATTGACAAAGCAGATCAGTATTAAGAGGAAATTAGACTGAGCAGAATCAGAGCAGGCTAACCGAGCAGTTCAGAGCAGAGATTCACACAGTATAAGGTTATATATATTCAGTACTTTATTGATCTGTATAAGACAAGTTGAGTTGTCATTAGTAGATAGTTACCTATTACTTTCTAATCATTGTAATAGAGTTTTGGTAAAATCTCTTAACAGAGTAGACTTGACAGTCTTTTTGTAAATCTCTTAACCGAGTGAACACTCAAGTAGTGTTGTTAAAATCCTACCACTAGGTAGATATAGTTGATCTAATATGTTACTCCTAACAGGGTAAGATCACCAGAAGTGATCAAAACTTGTAGTCCTAACAGGCAAACCTTTTCTATCTGCAGTAGTGAAGAATTTGTGGGTGTCATCCCCACCGCAGTTTTTACCTTCTAACAAGGGTTTCTGCGTTACCAAAATATTTGTGTTATGGGACTGTTATATTGTTGATTTCATGTTATTTACTTTTACGAGTTGAATAGATGAATGATACATACATTAGATACAAGTTATTTTGGAAGGTTACATTGTTTACTGTTATAGATCTGAAAGGTTGATGTGTGAAAGTTTTTGTGGGCATTGATTCACCCCTCCCCTCTCAGTACCCTATCTCTCCTAGTTCCAACATTACCGACCACATAAACTTATTCATTCTTGATCTTCAATCCATAACAAAATCATGTAATACAATCAAATCACTAACATAATCTCATAAACTCATCAATAAGTTACTCAATGAATACCATATCCATATATTTCTCATACATCTCATTCTTATGTAGGTATCTCATTCCTTCACCATTATTTCCTCCTTCAGAAGTTTTTAACTATCATGATAAGTATAGTCAAAACTAGTTGACATCAATGACAATACATTAACTGATTTAATATCACACATATACCTTAGTAGCTTGGAGATAATCAATCACTGTCTTTCAATGTCTCCTTTAAGATATTCAATCAGTTGTAGTCTATCAAACTCTAGTATTACATGTAATCTTGAAATGAGTTTAGATATTTTAAAGATTAAATAAGATATTATATTAAGATACTTCAACTATGTCTCAATAGTGTAATATCCTAAATATTAAATATAATTTCCCAAAATTTACAAGATTAAAGAAGATAAGATAAATGCATCAATCACAACAATAGATATTATAAATTTTGTAATAAGCAATCTTCTTAAAACTCAAACGATTCAATTATATATCTATCTATATATTCAAGTAAGTTCAATTAAGGTGGGTAAAATGGTATTTAATAGGAAATAAAAAGAATGGAGGTTTTATAATCTTGTGAATACATCTATACTAGACCTTTTGGAAATTATTTTTAAGACATTAAAATTTTGTAATTTTGTGAAGCATGTCACTCAAACATTGAGAAAGGGAAGACCCAATGAAACTTGATGTATTAGTCAAGTTGGCTAATCATTTATTCAATCCATAACATCATGATCATCTCATTTTAAATTGTTTGACAATTAATCTACATTCAATAAAAAGGCTATCATTTCTTCTAGTGAAAGTAGATATAAAAACATAACTCTAGTTATGTCCAAAAATATATCTTAAGAACCTACAAACAAATATACAAATATAAGAAAAACATTTTTTTAGTTGATACAAAATAACTCTACCAGAAATACTATTGTATCACCATATATTACCTTACAATAAGATGACATCTCTAAGAATATATGATGCAAACACTATAAACTTAACATCTTGATGACAATTACTTTGTAGTGATTTTTACAAATAAATAAAAGTCCACAATAGAATTTGAAGTGATTTCTCCTAGAATTTTAAATTATGTGATAAGTAAAATTTAAAAATTAAGATAGTATTTTACATCATAAAGCTACTCTAAGGCGCAAGGTTTACTATCTGAAATATACAAGACTTTTGATCATTTAAGTTTTGAATTTTCATAACATTTCAAAACTTTTCTTTGGAAAAAAATTGATATGTGTTGATGACTATCTGAATAATTTTAAATTCAAAATATTTATAAGAAAGCATTTCCAACCCCCAACAAAAAGAAAGGGAAATTATGATCAGTCTGGAAGGATGTACCATGAATTATTGGAATCGCTTAGACCAATATAACTCTTTTAGAGTCCAATTAAAAAGTTTTCTTCAACTATAACCGTAAGGTTAATTAAAAACTTCAATCCTACATACTATAGGACTCAAAAATATTTTAAAAAAATCCTTAGGCTGACAAAAAAAGCTTTCTAATATTGTGAATTACTTGAATTATGATTTCTAAGCAATTCTCCTTAAGTTAGCCTTGGAGTACTCTATTGTAGTGAAAACCACAAATCTCTTAGAAAAATGTAATAGAAAAAAAAATTAAGAAGAAAAACTTAGGATTGTGACTAGTAGAATATATGTCCCTACATTTTTTCAAACCTCTAAAGATATTCATAACAATGTCAATAATTAGTTTTAAAAGATGAATTTTATAAATAAATATGCACATGAAATCTACTAATACGCAAATAAAAGATGATAAATACATAGAAGAAAACCTGCAAACTAATAATAAAACAAATTTAAAACACTCGTTACAATTATTGATTACACATGTATTTCACATCTAATTTCCTAATTTTCTTAAGTATTGACACCGCTTTTGTTTTTTTATAATTATAGATAATTATTGAATTGTTATAATTATTTGTAATAATAAGTATTTTTTTATTTTAAAATTGAATAATAATGATAATTGTTAGAATAAGCAATAATTATTATTTTTAAATAAAAGTATTTTAAAAATATATTAGTAGATGTATTGAGCTACATATATAAGTAAAATATTCTTTTTTAATATATATTTGAAAATATAAAATATAATAATGATAACTTATTTGTTATATATTGAATATTTATTTATATAATAATAAATATGATGTAGATTGATAATAGCAATATTAGTATTTAATAATAGTTATATTTATATAATTATTTTTATTAATAATTATAATACATTTATAGGTTGTCTTCTTTTTAAATCTAAATAATCCAAAAATATCTACATTAATATACCTAAAATATCAATAGAATTACAATATACATAACTATAATTATACTATTATTTAAAAAATATTTCGGCTAAATTTATGCAATATAGCAAAAAATGTGTTATTAAAATTGTTGCTTCCTGGAATTTTGTGTATAAGACTCAATTTATTTTAACCAATCATATCACCAATAAATATTTTTCATAATTTATTAACTTAAAAAATGTGCATGTCAACTATAGAAATATAAAAAATTTCACACAATCATAAATATATTTAAATTTAATTGGTGGAGATTGGTCAAAAAAAATCATTTAATCACTAATTAAGGCTAACAATCCAAAAACTGATGCAATAGTACTTGCTAGCCTACCCACAAGTACTAACAAGTGCCACGTAGTGGCTAGTACTTGACTAATTTAGTAATTAATTGTAATTCTAATATGAAATGTAATTTAGATTTTAATTTTAATAAAATTACTATATCTTATTAATAGAATTCTATTTAATATATAATTATAATAAGAATTTGAGATTTAAATATAACTAGTATAAAATTTTAATCTCTACTTTTAATAAATTTTCCTTATAAGAAGTTATATCTAATTATTGTAATAAAAAAAAATTGAGGAAGTTAACACTTTAATTTATAGTGTCCAATAAATACATAAATTATTTCACTTTAATATCTTATTTACAATTATTGATAAAATATTTTAATATTTAATTTTTTTAGAAATAATTTATTATTATAAAGTAAAATATTTATTTACTATGTTTAATTTAAATTATAATATTTTGAAAGGGAAAATATATCACACATTTGTTTGCCTAAATATTTATTAATGCATAATTTACATATAATAAATTTTAAAATATTTTAAAAATATATATAAATGAGAATAAATATATATTATATTATATCGTATATTTACAATATTTTTATTTACATTAGAAAAAGTGAGTTATATACTAAAATAAACTCATGTAATATAATTTAAAATTTAAAATTTTTAATATACAATTAATATAAAAAAGAAAAAGATTAATGAAAATCTTAATTAAAGATAGAAACAAAAATTGTTTCCAAGCCAAAACTATGCAAAATGGAAGGAGCAATGCATTTTCATTATATTAAATATAAAGTGTACAATAAATAACAAATGTGGTAAATTTTAATTGGTTTGAACTCTTGTAATAAGACTTCATATGATTTAGCCAATCAAATTATCAGTAAATAATTTTTAGATATTATAAACTTAAAAATATTGCATTTTCATTATAATAAATACAAAGTGTACAATAAATAACAAACGTGGTAAATTTTAATTGGTTCAGAGGTATGGTTTTAATCACTCGTTAAGGGAAGGAATTCAAAAAATGATGCAATAGTACTTGCTTAGCCTACCAGCAAGTACTAATAATAAGAAACATTACAGATTATGACAAACTAACTTTTAACAAATCTTTAAATCTATTTAGAATATAATCTTAAACATTTTTTTTACATTAATTTCTAACAGCGAAAAACTATTTATATATTGTCAAAAGATTTAAATTAAGGAAGAAGAGAAAAAGTGACAATACTTGTGAGAAAAAATAATTCAAATTTCAGACACATTTACAATGATGTTGGTAAAGGAAATGCACTTAAGCATTTCCATTGTATATACTGCAGCAATATGGTGCCCAAAAAATCTTTTCTTTTGTTGGCTGCATATGCCTTTGCATCTCAGATTGAATTGCATGGATTTCTTATAAAATGTTTAGAATAGGATCTTGAAAACTGTTTAGAATAGAATCGTGAATATTTATTTACGTGAATTTTTTAATAGGAGAACACTACTTATAAATTGTGGCAATAAAACTCTCAAAGAAAACTAACAAGGTGTGTATATGTCCAAACTCAAACAATCTCTCCTCCTTGTCCATGTCCTTAATGTCTGTAAAGACCTTTCCCAACTCACGAGAGACACATAGGCTCAACATCAAAAAATTCAGAAATTCAAAAACAAAAATATAGTCTACTAAACAAATAAGACTATTCCACATAATATTTTTCCATTTCCATAATTAAGAAATTATAATAATCGGATAAGATTGTCGAACGACATCAAAGTACATAAGATAAAATTGACCATACTATTGATTAGTACATAAATAATTCATGATTAAACACAAGGTAATCAATACAAAAAGATGACAATCATGATGTCACACATTAGACATCAAGATATACAATTCAATAGAGTACAGGACCAAAAGGTCAAAATGATACAAGATATCAATACATATCATGCCATCAGACTATCCATCGTCCATTTGCATGCTTCATCCTTCTATGTCATCAGACATCTAACATCTTCAAATCTCGAGACAGAAATGTGATCCAGGCACTTAATCCGCCCAACCACAGAGTGGTTAGCTCACCCGAGGCTCATCCTGAAATAAAGAGCACATCGACCCTGCTTGAGTTATTTATCAACTCAGCACTGATGGATCAGAAAGAAATCTGGCGCAAGTTGTGAACTAACTACTTTTCTCATACACAAAAGTAGATCTAACACATGTATGGCAGAAAGAATGAAAATAACCAACACAAAATCCATTATGTGTTTCCATATCTTAGGCCTAAGCATTTAATAATCAAATTTCTACTTGCAAGTAAAAGAAAAAATAAATTTACCCTTTTTTATTTATCCATATTCACCACCCTTTCCCATGATATCTTTCTCAAAATAGAATAATTAGGACTAAAATAACTTATATTCAAGTTTCCAAAACAAACTCCTCTAAATTACTTTTTTTAACGATAGTTTCACTAGTCAATCTTCTATAATAAAATAAATGTTTTTTTTTTTTTTTTTAATATCAATACTGCATTTACTTCTTACTGAAAATATATATATACTCAATCTTAGATACAAGGTAATAAAATAAAATCTATATTTCAAAAATATGTGAACATGCAAATGCTACATGAAGTTCATATACCTCCTTTCATAGTTTGAATGAACAAAAATAGCAGCATATTTTCCAAAATTTAACCATAAGTTTGATATGATGGTGGTCAAATAGATTTTTCTGTGTACGTATTGTCTTTAATCACTTACTGGGTTCTAAGATTTATAACTAATTTCATTTCCTAAAAGTTTATTCTAATTTTCTTCCCAATTTCTAAGTTTATTAAAAACATATCATTAAAAATAATTTTCTACAGGAGAAACAATTTAATCATTTAAATCATGTGAATTTAATCTTTTGTTTAGCAACTAAAGTAGCACAATAAATAAAAAGCCACACATGAATGAATAGACGTTAAGAAAATGTCTTTGCAATTTCCTGGAGTAGGTAAGATCTAAGTTTCATTCAGGGTGACTAAATGAAAGATGACAAAAATTTAAATTTGTTTTAAATTACGTTTCCAATGATTCTCACCGAGCTAGGAATTAAAACAAATCATACAAAGATTGGACAATATATTTATCACAACTTATGAACAAATCCTTAGCAATTTACCATACATATACGTAAACATTCACACTTGTAGATATTTTTAAGGAAAAGTGGAAACTGTAATTTACGATGAAATATGGAAATGGTAGATCCTTTCGTTTCCAATTTCTCTAAGTTTCAAATGAAGAGAAAACCTCAGACTCCTAGAAGAGAGCTCCCTCCTCAGTTGTGTGCCTCTTTTCTAAATTTTTCCTCCCCTCAATCCTTCACTCTCTCCCAAGGATTGGATATCCTCCTCTATGTTTGACTAGTCACATGAGTCCTTATGTTGCAGGTATATTCATTGTCTCCTTTCCTTATCACTATGCCCTCTTACCATGCATCTTCTTCCATCATTTTTCTCCTTCCTTTCCTCATGCTCCTCCTCAAACTTCCGCCTGTGTCTTCTTATATTGTGTGGTCCCTTCTAATTTCCTCACACCCAAAATACATATCTCCCTTCCCTTATTAGTTGTCCTTTTCATCTCCTATTGATTCCTCCCTCCCACGTCAATCCCCTAACTTATGTTGAAATCTCCCTCTAAACAGTCCTGATTTTACTCCATTTATGCGTGCACTTGGAGAAGATGTGTGCTAGCAATTGAGTTATCTCCTTCCTCCATTACACATGAAAATAGGGATTTTATTTAATACCTCAATTTTCTTATATCCCTTAATTCTCACTTTTTAAAAACTTGTGCCATGTCTCCTTTCAAAGCCTCCCTCTGTTGTGTCCTTCATGTTGCAATTAGAGGTCAAGGTACTTCAAAAGAAATCGATGGGTCTTGGTTGTCTACTCCCTATCTCATCGTGGCGGTTGTTTTCATGTAAATCGAGAAGTTAAACAATTGATTTACCCCCATTGTTTCAAACTTTCACACCTTCTCTATGTCGCAATGTCCCCCAAGTCAGTCAATCACACAGGAATAACTTCGTATTCCTATCAGTGCCTTTTAAATGCAAGGCTAACTTAACATTTAGTTAACGTTTAAAAATTATTTCATGTTGCATGGTTAGTAGTCTCCTCTTATAACATTTACATTATTTCATCAATTAATAAAAGAATCAAATTTTATTTAAATATAATCATCTATATATCAATTTTTCACATGACTACATTAAAAGATCAATTTGAACATAAAATAAGAAGTTAAACCTATTTCATTTCTTTCCAAGTAAATAAAGTTGACTTAACACACAATCACATAACTCATGCATTCGATTTAACTTGACACGCACTCAAAGAACTCATTCAATATGAAAATATTTAACTATGTGGTGTGTGCTTGCGACCAATTATTCCCATCACATCCTTATGGAGGAGATAAATTCCTCTACCTCAATCAGATTTCCTTCTTCGTCTCCTGTCATTCATGCTCAAACTCAAAAGATCATCAGTAGGTTAGTCACATTAAACCCATAATCAAAATAAAATGCATAACATAATCAAAATTTCCAATTTATCTATAATCATCATTAACGACATTTTGTAATGCATTTAGATTCTCATATGTAACATCATTTTCCATTACATTAACTTATTTCATAATATAATTAAAAGAAACATAAAAATATATGTCTTAAACATTTATTTAATACAACTTGGGTCAAAAAACCTTTGATCAAGTCAACATAAGTCAAATATAGACACTAAAAAGTCCTAAATACTAGGAGAACTGGATCGAGTTATGACATCCCTCTCCTCTAATAGGAGACATCGACCCGATGTCTTATGAAAGCACACAAATAAGTCCAAATAAAGCTTAAAACATAAACATAACAAAGATAAAGTCTAAGAAAACAACTACAGAAATGATATATGCATATCTTCCACATCTTCCCAAGTAGCATTGTCAATAGAGAATTGGTCCCACTAGACCTTATATTGAACTACATTCTTGTCACGCACCCTGATGGTACACTGATCAGAGAGGCGGGTAGGCTGCACCAACACCACCCTTGGATCCTGAACTTGCAATGTGTGTCAATCTAGGATATGAGATGCACATGGATGGTAGGGCTTGAACAAAGAAACATGGAAAATATTATAGATTCGGGAAAGAGCGGGCAGTAAAGCAAGTCTGTAGGCAACAGGGTTGATAACCTCCAAAATATCAAATGGACCCACATACCTCACTGCAAGCTTTGAAGACTTGCCAAAATAAATTGAGCTTTTATGTGGTCTCACATGCAAAAAACACCTTGTCACCTTCCTAAAATTGCATGAAAGTGTGGTTCTTATCCGCATAACTCTTTTGTCTATCAATAGCTTCTTTCAGCCAAACTTGAATCAGAGTCTTTTGTTCTTCCATCTCTCTCAACATATCAGGACCAATAATGATCACATCCTCTACTCTATCCTAACTGATAGGTGTAGGACACTTTCATCCATAAAGTGCCTCGAATGGTGCCATTCCCAAAAAATCATGGTAAGATTTGTTGTAGGCAAACTCTACCAATGGAAGATACTCTTCCCACTTGTATTGTTGATCCATGCAATACATAAAGAGTAAATCCTCAAAGACTTGGTTCACTTTTTTAGTTTTCCCATATGTCTGTAGATGATAAGCAGTACTAAAATACAACTTAGTACCCAAAGAAGCATTTGAGATTGTCCAAAACCTTGATTTCATCTGAGTGTCTCTATCGTATATAATGGTCTCAGGTACTCCATGCAATATGAAAATCTCTTGAACAAACTTCTTTGCCAAATCCAAAGATCCATCTCTCAAGCTCCCTAGAATAAAATGAGCTATCTTGGTTAGTTTATCAACTACAACCAAGATTACATCATGTCTATGTCGTGTCATGGGTAAAACCTAGATAAAATCCATACAGACAACTTTCCATTTATACCATGGTATATCATGTGGGTACAAAAGTCATGCTGGGTGGACATGTTCACCCTTAAATTACTGACATTCTAAACACTAGGCTACAAAAGATGTCACATCTTACTTTAGCCCTGACCAAGAATACAACAGCCTCAAATCGAAAACCATATTGTTTACCCATGGATGTCCTAAAAATGGATTACAATGCATCTCCTCTAAAACCAACTTTCTTAACCCTTCTTTGTCAGGAATATACATATTTTTTTGGTGTCTCATGATACCATCATCATCAAAAGTATATCCTTCAAAGTGGTGATCTAATGGATCTATAAGAAATGTTGACTTGACCATCTCATAATGGTCATCACCTAAAACATTCTACAACATGTGCTCTCTCAATCATGTCCTAGAAGTAGAAATAACAGATATGTGTCTTCTTCTACGTAGAGCATTAGCTACTCTATTCTCTTTCCCTTTAATATACGCAATGCCAAAGTCATACTCACTCAGAAACTCTAACCAACGTCAATGTCTAGCATTAATATTAGGTTGTGTGAACATATACCTAAGTCCCATGTGATTCATCTTCAACTCAAATGATTTACCCAAAAGGTAATGTCTCCACATCACTAATGCATACACAATTGCAACCAATTCTAAATCATGTGGTACATAGTTAACCTCATACTGCTTTAATTTTTGTGACTCATAAGAAACTACCTTACCATCTTGCATAAGTACACCACCAAGACCTTCACCTGAAGAATCGACAATAACTATAAAGTTCCCATCAGGATATGGTATGATCAAGATAGGAGTGGATACGAGTTTCTATTTCAACAACTGGAATGTTCTCTCACATACATTAGTCCACTCATATCTTTTCCCTTTCCTCTAAAGAGATGTAATAGGTGATGCTATCTTGGAGAATCCCTCCACAAATTTATTGTTTAATAACCTCCAAGTCCCATGAAGCTTCTAACTTCACTCACATTATGAGGAGTTGGCCAGTCAATAATGGCTTTAATCTTCACAAGACCTACTGCAATTCCGTATGCAGAAATGATATGACCCAAATAGTGAATCTCCTTCTTATACAAACAAAACCTCGATAGATTCCCATAAAAATTCTTGTCTCTCAAACACTGTAAAAGTATCTGCAAATGTTCCTCATGTTCCTCTGTGTTCTTGGAATAAATCAGGATCATCAATGAAAATTTCCACAAACTTATCCAGACAATCCTTGAACACACTATTCATCAAGTTCATAAATGTTGTAAGATAATTTGTCAATCCAAAAGGTAAGACAACAAACTCATAATGTCCATACCTTGTCTTGAAATTTTTTTTGGACATGTTCTCCTGTTTGATCTGAAGTTGATGATATCCAAATCTCAAATCAATTTTGTAGAACATATATAGTTGCTCACTTCATTTGATCAAAAAGTTCATCTATTCATGGGAGAGGATATATGTTCTTAATGGTTACCTTATTGAGCATTTTATATTCTATGCACAATTGTAAGGTACCATCCTTCTTCTTTACGAAGATCAATGGAGCTACCCATGGTGATAAACTAGGGTGAATAAACCATTTATCCATGAGTTCTTGCAACTGCATCTTTAACTCATACATTTTAGTGGTGGTCATGCGATATGGAGCCTTGGATTGAGCTTTTTTTCTAGGCATCACATTAATGAAGAAATAAAATTCTCTCTTCAGAGGTAACTCGGGTAATTCCTTTGGAAAAACATCCTTGAACTCTTGCAAAATAGGGAAATCTTCTAAACTAGGAGGAGTGTCAAGATCTTTGACATAAGCCACATACATTATGCACCCCTTCCTCTTTGCCTTTTTCAATTGCATGGCAGAAATCTATCGAAGCTCAAAAAGATCTTTTCCCACCAAAGAGTACTACAGGGTTACCTATATCATCTAGAAATTCAACTGATTTGTCCTTGCAGTTCACTATAGCCTTATGTTCTGATTCTGAGTTCCATTGTTGTTGTTGTTCCTTCCTACATTACCTCTTCCTCTACCCCTCATATTATGCACTTGTTGTTGGCCAGTGTCCTTCAGTTTATTATATTTAAACTTTCTTTTAAATCCCAAGGAGAATTAGTCCTTTGATTCACTCTCAATATGGACACCTATTGCAGTTTTTGTTCATGCCTCAAGGCCTTTCTGAAAGAAAAGTCCATAGTCTCAAGCTCATGCATATCAAGTTTAGATCCTATCTTAGGATGTAATCCAAGGATAAATTTTTGGGTTCTAAACCACTCATCCTACTGATATTAAGGTACATACTTAACCAAGTGGTAGAATCTCTCATAGTACTAGGTAAGAGTCAGTACTCCTTGTATCAAGTTCTAGAATTCAACCACTTTCTTGTCATAGTACAACTGAGCTAGCCATCTCTTAGGGAAAAGTAGAAGGAAATCTTCCCAAGAGATCTCGCCAGGCTGCATACTCTTTTCTTCCATCTCATTATCCCACCAAGTACCATCCTCACCAACCAGTTTGAAATCACCCCACATAGCTCCTAATTCACTTGGAAGATTGCGAACGTGGAAATATTTCTCCATGGATATTATCCATGCCTCAACAACATCAATGATGGTCTCACCATCAAAAGTAGGAGGTATGACCTTCTTGAGGTCCTTACTTAGTTCCTCTTTTATTCCTCCTCTATTATTAGGTACTTTTGTAGCCCCACAATCTGCAATCTATTTTTTCTTCTCTTCATTCCTCCTATATTCTTCTTCCTTTCTATGAGCTTCCAATAGTCGATCCTCATCCAACTTCCTTTGAGCTTCCATCCTCAGATCTTCTTCTAGTTTCCACTGATCTTCAAGTCTCTGATCCTCTTCCCTCTTCCTTCTAGCCTCTTCATTTTATATACCTCTCAAGTCCTGCTCAAGATGACCCATACGATTATCTTGTTGTTGTAAGAGGTTCCTCTATTCAGTCAAGAGGGTTAAGATCGCATCTAGTCTTGGATTTGGTTCATCATTAATCCTTTTATTTCTAGATCCAACCCTATTACTGTTTTAGGTTTGCATGGTGACAAATCAATTCTTGCAACAAGCATGAGTACACAACTTAGCAACAATAGAACAAGGTTTGAGTGTTTAAACACAACTTCGATACCACATATAAAGACCTTTCGCAACTCACAAGAGACACATAGGCTCAACATTAGAAAATTTTGAAAGTTGAAAACAAAAACACAATCTACTAAACAAATAAGACTATTCCACATAATCTTTTTCCATTTCCATAATTAAAAATTTACAATAATAGGATAAGATTGTCGAACAACATCAAAGTACATAAATAGGAAATCGACCATACTATCAATTAGTACATAAATAATCTAGATTGAACATAAGGTAATCAATACAAAAATATGTTGACCATATTGTCCCACATCAAACATCAAGATATACAATAAAATAGAGTACAAGACCAAAAGGTTGAAATGATACAATATATTAATACATATCATGCCATCATACTATCTATCATCCATCTACATGCTTTGGTCTCTTATTCCATTAGACATCTATCCATCTGCAAATATCGAGATGAAAATGTGATTCAGACACTAAATCCTCCCAACCATAGAGTGGTTAGCTCCCCCAGGACTCGTCTTGAAATTAAGAGCACACTGACCCTGCTCGACTAATCCATGAAATCGGCATTGATGAATCAGAAAGGAATCTGGTGCAAGTTATGAACTAACTACTTTTCTCATACATAAAATTATATCTAATATAAATATGGCAAAGAGAATGAAAATAACCAACACAAAATCCATTATGTGTTTCCATAGCTTAGGCCTAAGAATTTAATAACCATATTTCTACTAGTAGGTAAAAGAAAAAATAACACTTCTCTTTTTATCCATATTCAACACCCTTTCCCATGATATCTTTCTCAAAATAAAATAATTAGGACAAAATAACTTATATTCAAGTTTCGAAAACAAACTCCTTCTCTAAATTACTTTTTTTAACAATAGTTTCACTAATCAATCTTCTATGATAAAATAAATAGTTTTTTTTTTTTTTTTTTTTTTTCTGTAAATGCTACATTTCCTTCTTATTGAAATAATATATATACTCAATCTCAGATACAAGGTAAATAAAAAAATCTACATTTTAAAAATATGTGAACATGCAAATGCTACAGGAAGTTCATATACTTCCTATCACAATTTGAATGAACAAAAACATTTTTTCCAAAATTCAACTGTAAGTTCGATATGATGGTAGATACTATCTTTAATCACTGACTGGGTTCTAATATTTATATCTAATTTCATTTCCTAAAAGTTTATTCCAATTTTCTTTCCAGTTTCTAAGTTTATTAAAAATAGATCATTAATAACAATTTGCTACAGGAGAAATGATTTCATCATTTAAATCATGAAAATTTAATCTTTTGTTTATCAACTAAAGCAACACATTAAAGAAAAATCCACACAAGAATGAAGAGATGTTAAAAAATGTCTTTGCAATCTCCTAGAGTAGGTAAGATCTAAGTTTCATTCAGGGTGACTAAATGAAAGATGACAAAAATTTAAATGTGCTTTAAATTACATTTCCAAGGATTCTCACTGAGCTAGGTATTGAAAGAAATCATACAAAGATTGGACGATATATTTATCGCAACTTATTCAAATCCTTAGCAATTTCCCATACATATATGTAAACATTCACACTTGGAGAGATTTTTAAAGAAAAGTGGAACTTGTAATTTACGGCAAAATCTGGAAATGGTAGATCCTTTATTTTCCAATTTCTCTGAGTTGCTAACGAAGAGAAAACCTCTGATTCCAAGCAGAGAGCTCCCTCCTCTGTTGTGCATGTCTCTTTTATAAATTTTTCCTCTTCTCAATCCTTCACTCTTTCCCAAGGATTGTGTATTCTCCTCCATGTTTGATTGGCCGTGTGAGTCCTACTGTTGTAGGTATATTCAATATCTCCTTTCCTTATCGTTTTGCCTTCTCACCGTGTTTCTTCTTCCACCGTTTAGTACAAGGGGTATGCACTTTCATACAGGCTCGTTGCCTAGAGCTCACTACTCATATTACAATATAGGAAGACTTGATGCCTTACAATACAAAAATGGATTACAATCCAAGAGATGAACTAAATGACAACATGAACTATGCTTGAACAGTTCCATGTAATAGCATATTCTAATTACATACCAAATCCCTTATATTCTACCCACTAATCATCTTCCATTTGTTCCTTCACATAACCTGTATTATCCTCCATCATATATGTATCATACATTACCTTTACTTCTTGTGATCAACTCAATAACTCGATCTTATATACCATTCATCAAGAACTATATTCTTCACTAGTCTGCCCAAGATCAAAACATAACTTGTATAAGGAGTTGGCTAGATATTTACACAAAACGTTCACCCAACCTTGTTTATCACCATAGATTTTCTACTCATTTGTTTCTATCATCTCCATCTCAAAAATCAACATAGATCATCGATCTATTAGGCTAGGTGATCGATTTACCAACAGACTTCCTTTGTTCATCACTATTCTTTGCAACATTGATACTCAAAATAACATAACTTTATCATCGATCAAAATAAAATGAAGATAAGCTAGAGTAAGGTAGAGTATGATGTCCTGAATCTTCCCTATGTATGCTCTTCAAAATTCCACTATTTCTATATGTACTGAAGAAATTACTATACCCTACTCATTGTCCTTGTTCTGTCATACTTAGTCATTTTTGCTTTCTGACCTTCGGTAGATCTGGATACTGACAAGTGACTATATGAGACATGTAGTATTTCCATCAATGAAAATATACAAGCCATAATGCAATGTCTCTTGCCAAGAGAGATAAATCAAGCTTTAGAAGGTTCAAAAATCAATCTCTCAGACATGGTAATGGATAAGATTGTCTCCTTCCTATGCTTATCTTTAGTAGGGATATTTATTTCCTTTGATCCAACCATTAATATGCTTTGGTGCTAGGCTAATTATTTCTAGAAACCAAAAGTCAATGTCATTATTTATACCATGCCTGGAGGTTTGTTCTATGTTCAAGTTCATAGCAGAGGAAGACCTCATCTTTGTTTTTTTGGGATCGTGGACTTATGGAAATAACTTTCTAGTGCTCTCCAAGTGGAAACCTGGTTTTGACCCATCTACAGAGCTTAACAAGATGGCATTGGTCTAGGTTCAATTTTTAGGCTTGCCATTGGAGTTTTGTGATGAGCAAATCTTCCACTAGATTGGAACCTCTTTTTGGCATTATGTCATGGTGAATGTTGTTACATTGGGTAAGTATAGGTTAGTTTACGCCCCCTTCTATGCTAATGTGGCAATAAGAAAATCCCTCCCTAATTGTATTACCTTAAAAATGAAATATGGGAAATGGACATAGACGATTGTTTATGAAATATAATCTCTATTTTTACAGCATTGTGCTAAGCATGGTCATGTTGTAGCAGACTGCAAGGTTCCATCCCTAACAGAACATAAGTTGAAGAAGAAGGCTTTGCCTCCTAGGTAGACACGGGTTGATGTTCAAGCTTACCAATATGTTTTTGATCTAGATGATTACCCTTTCATGGATGATATTCTAGACCTAATGGAATCCCCAAACCCCAAAGCTCTAGTGACCCTCTAAAAGAAATATATGACTGTATCTAATGCTACCCTTGAGGATGGAGAAATCCCAAACAACATGGACTATGTTTCTATCCCCTCTAGTGCAAATCCTATAGTTTGTAAAGGTCTAGGTGAAGGTTTGGCTACCCGACTTAAGACAGTGGAAGTGGACCATGTTGGTGCCCAAAAATGATGGATCACTTTTGGCCAACTGATAGGTACAAGCTGATACCTCTGCAATTCTGGCTTAATCAAGCCAAGGCTCGTAGGCCTAAATTCACTTTGAACTATCAATTTTTCTATGTCACACAACTACGTACACACAACAAGATTCCTCCAAAGATGGTGAATGATCCTTTGAGGAAAACAACTAATCTCCTAAAAATCTCTATTCTATAATACTTGACTAAATGGATTATACTAAAGACTAAAAAGTAATGTTTTGAAATAAAGATGTAATGATCTACAAACTACAAATGAACTAACATGATAGTTTCCAATTAAAGATTAGATCAGTTCCTTCTAAATACTTGGGCTATAGAGTCATAAAACTTTCAATCCTACGTATGATCAAAGACGGTTTTAAAAACCTGCTTTAATAAGACAAGACCACCACCTCACAGACTTCCACTTGACTTATAATTTAAATCAATCTATATAGATAATCTTATCGAGTTTAACTCAAATTAAGAGACCGATAAAAATAAGAGAAGATACACATAACTTTCAATTGATATTTAAACTATATATATATTAATTTTAAATTATGATACTCAGGGAATTCAACACAGTGAAACACTATATTTAATAAAATATTCGAAAGACTAATTGAAAACATATAACTTATAACCACAAATAAAAAGAAGAGCACTTATCTTTATTAATGTTTAAAAAATAGTACATTAGAGTTCATATTGCAGTTGTGATCAAATTATGTTCTATGAAAATCTTAATTGTATTGTCTTGTCTCTACATTTTACATTATGTATATATATGTGTTTGAGTGGCTTTCACACCTCTTTAGGGTGACAAGACACAACCCTTATTACAAATTGCTTTGAAAAATAATAAACTAACTAAAAATAACTACCTAACTTTCAGATTTGGGTCTGGTTGAAAAACCAAAACACCTTGTGGAAAGCTAAGATTTTTACTGGAAAGAGGAAATTTGAATTCCCGAACTGGGTCATTTTTAGAGTTTTAAAATTCGACCATCTTCAGCCTCTGTCAGCATCATCTTTGAAGCAGGTCGAAATTCCAACATTTTCTGAAGGCTTTGATAACAGAATTTTGATTGTTCTTGTCGTGCAGAACTTCCTTAATTAATCTCTCAATTTTTTAATTGAAAATTAATATAATTTTTTCATCCCATTTCATGTACTCTATCATTAATTATTGGGCATGGAGTTTAAGAAGCCATCTTTTAGGGTTTTATCACTATATAGGACTCCAAATTTTGCAAAAAATTTAGAGCTCCAACAGACCGTAAGGAGTGTGTAACTGTTACTCCCGAGATGAGTGATTAGATAAGGCACCATCAATGGAAAAAAAAACTATAGACGGAATCTATGTTAGTTGCTCACTTCAAAAATATATCATCTTCTCTACCTTCTCTACAAACTCCTTTGTGGATGACCTAGCTTGTAAAGTCACTACGTCTATGATTATTATCCTGGATTGTAAGTTAGACCCAATTTCACCAGTCAAGCATGAAAAGGATGAAAATAAAGTTTAGAAGAAGAAAACCAAGACAAGAAAAGAAGATGTGGGGAATGAGACCAAGTTGGGTCAACCCTCTAAAACAATACTCAAACATAAGGTGATTGCTAGATAAATTGTGAATGACGGGCAATTGACTCTATATGCTCCTCTATGAAGTAAAAAGTGAAGTTCCTCTCATGGAACATGAGGTGCATGAACAACCCCAAAAAAGTAGCTTTCCTTAAATCAATATATTATAGAACTTAAGATTGATGTATTGTTGCTTCAAGAGGTTAAGATGAACTTTCAGAATTTTTCCAAAATTACTGGTAAATTATGGTTGGATGCTTCTTTCTACTATAGTTAACCTAAAGGTTCTTCTAAAGAGATAGAAGCTATGTCAAACCCGAGTAACTTGGATGGTGAAGCCTTTTATTTTTTCTCAAAATTACCTTGTTGTAACTTTTCATCTCATTAATTTCTCCCAACATGTCTTCAATGTTTATACTCCTACCACTAGAGTGGGTTGGGCGTTGGTTTGGAGAGAAATATCCTCCATAATTTTGGATGACCATGAGGCTTTCTATATGGTGGTGGGTGACTTCAAATCCACACTTTTTACATATGATAAGGTGGGAGGTTCAATGGACTATATTAACAACATGAATGGCCTTTCATATTTTATTTTTAAAAATGACCTTTTTTATCTAGAGTTACAAGGTAACCCCTTCACATGGTGAAATAATAGGAAAGGTTATCACCTCATACAAGTTTGGATTGATATATTTTTGGTGTCCTCCAAATGGGACTTGGGCTATAACACCTCCCTTAAGGCTCTACCAAGAATTATCTTAGATCACTCTTCCATCATTCTCTAATGGATAGACAAACCTTACTCAAGGCCCCTCCCTTTTTGGTATGAAATTATGTGGATCTCCTGCTCAAACTTCAAAGCTTGTATCAAAAAATGGAGGGCTACACTTGTTCAAGGGTCTATCATGTTGAGGATCTCTCATAAATTGGACCACATAAGAAGGGACGTTAGAGATTGGAGCAAGTATTCTTTTGGAGATATTTTCAAACAGAAGAAGAAAATTAGATCCAAGCTTTGATCATATTGAAAATTTGATTATTTTCGGTAACTTTTCTTAGTCTTTACACGAGGAAGGGGAAGAATAGAGGAAGAAATGGAAAGATTGCCTTAGTAAAAAACAAATTTATTGGAAGAAACTAACAAGGATCCAATGGGTGAAATAGGGGGATAGGAATACCGCCTTTTCCACATAACTTCTAGTAGGAATAAAAAGAGGAACACCATTAAATCCTTGGTTGATGATAGTAATGAAGAGCTCACTGATGAGGCAAGAATTGGAGAAATTACCTCCCATTTCTTCATCTAACTCTATGCTGACAATGATGGAAACCAATTTACTAAGGTTCAAGATGGACTCCTTTCTCACCGCCCTACTATTATTGACGATGATGACAATGTGATTCTATTAGCACCGGTTTCTAAGGAAGAATTAAAAAAGGCGGTGTTTTCCATGGGTACCTATAAGGCTCTTGGACTGGACGGTTTTCCACTGGATTTCTTCTAAGAATTATGGGTTTTGGTCTATTTTTATGTTACTAAAGTTTTAAGGGATTTCTTCAGGATAGGGAAACTCCTTAGGAAACCCAATAACACCTAGATTGCACAAGTGTCTCAAAGGTCCAAGACCTCAAATGTATGGTTGACTTTAGGCATGTTAGCCTCTATAATACCATTTAAAAAATCTTCTCAAAAGTGTTGGTCAATAAGCTAAAACCACTTCTAGACAAATTTATTATCCCTTGCTAGAAAGGATTTGTTCTAGGGCGTCAAAATTTTGATGCACCCATTGCTACCCATGAGATTATCCATACCATGCATTGAAGTAGGATTCTAGGTATGGCTTTTAAACTAGACATCTCAAAAGTGTATGATAAAGTTAAATGGAAGTTCTTGTACTCTATTTTACATAAGTTGGGTTTTAATCATAGAATTATTGGACTCATACGTGAATCCATAGAGATTGTTCACTACTCAGTTTTAGTGAATGGGACACCCTAGGGATTCTTCATGGTTTATTTAAAGTTGGGAAAGGGCTTAGACATGGGGACCCTTTATCCCCATATCTATTTATTATAGTTGTTGAGGTCCTATGTAGAAATTTTCTCAACCTAGTGTGCGTGGGAAGGATTCAGGGTTTCAAAGTCGCCACTTCAATTCCTCCATCAACCTTACAGTAGTTTTTCAATGACACCTTCCTTTTTGGAAAATCTTCAGTTGTTGAGGAAAAGGAATGGAGGGGCCTAACCAAAGATTATGCTACTGCCTCAGGACAATGTGTCAACTATGGGAAGAGCAACATCTACTTCTTCAACACTAAGCAAGATCTCCAAGTTAAGATCAAAGATATACTGCGCTGCTAGTGTGTTGACTTATTGGGTACTTGCCTGGGTTTACCGGACTAACTATCAAGGAAGTTATTCCTAACTTCTAGAATGCTATTATTGAAAGAATCTACACGAAACTTGCTAGTTGGAAGGGTAAAATGTTATGTAGTGTTGGGAAGCTTCAACTCCTCTCAACCTCTTTACAATGTATACCAATTTACTTATTGTCCTTATTCAAAATTTCAAGGGTAGTGGATGAAAAACCGGAAAGAATCAAATGTTCTTTCCTTTGCACAAGAATGGAGAAAAAAAAGAGAATAGAACTAGTTAATTGGAACATTGTTTGTAAACCAAAAACTTTTGGAGGCTTTGAGATTAGAAAACTAACAAATCTAAATAAATCCTCAATTTCCAAAGTTGGTTGGCATTTGGTTGTTGGAATGGTTTGTTGGTGCAAAATATTGCTAGGAAAGTATATAAATAATGACAGCTTCCACATGAATCTTGACTCTCATGATCTCCCTTCTAGGTCAAAGTTATGGGTCAATATCCTATAAAGTTGCTCCCTTATTAAAGAAGGTTTGAAATGATAGATTGGTGATGGGAAGACAATTAGACTCTGGGAGGAATTCTAGCTTGGTGACAGACCACTAATTCTTAGCCCCTCTTGTCATCTAATGAGGAGAATGAAGGACTTCTTTACGAATTTCATTCCAGATTACATTTCCCTAGGTGGTAAATGGAAATCTCTCGAGCAATTTGTTATGGAAAATCCGGTTCTTATCTCGAAGTTTAAAGCATTAGAGGCCATGCTATCTGAAGTAAGAATCTTCATATTCCCTAGAGATGATAATTTTATTTGGACAAAGAATCTTTCAAGAGCTAAATCTTCTTATACTCTCCTCATAGGGAATAATTCTGACACCAATTGTTGGAAGAAGGTTTGGGTTTCACAATCAATTTCCTTTGGTGGGAATCAATGCATGGTAAAATCCTCACTCGGGACAATCTTATCAAGAGAGGTTTCTAGCTTCCTAACCATTGTATTCTCTATAAAGGAGAGGAAGAGACTAAACAACACTTGTTTATTCATTGCCCTTTTGCTTCCTATATACGGAATGATATCCTTCGAAGATTTAATATTTTAATTTGGATCTTCAACAATTCATCCTTAATTGGAAGTGTCCTTCAAAACACCCTCTCACCAGAAAATAATGGAGGCAAATTTGACCACATGTTTGTTGGTGCTTGTGGAAGGAGAGGAACAATAGGATCTTTACGAACAAAGAAAACTTTGTTGATAATGTGTTGTCAATTCTTAATAAGCTTCTTCTTGAAAATATTGTCAACAATTGGAAAATACTTACTAAACCACCTTCACCGCAGGATTGTAAGATGGCTGAAAACTAGAAGATTCCAGACTCCTTTCACAAGTATGATAACTCCAAGAAAATTGCCAAGAGAAATACTTTTTGGAAGGCTCCTCGACCTCCCTGGTTTAAGTTGAATTTTGATGGTGCAACTAGAATGTGTGTTGCTTTCAAAGGATGGATTATTAGAGATCACAAAGGAGATCTTGTGGTTGCTTATGCTGAAAGTCTGGGTAGATTCACTAGTAACCAAGCAAAATGGATGGTCTTTTAAGGGGTCTTATAATTACCCTCTCCATTGGCATAAAAGTTTTAGAGATTGAAGGGGACTCTGAATTAATCGTTGAATCCACGAGAGGAACCATGAGGGATGGCTGGAGGATAGATAAAATCCTTAAAGACATTAGACCCTTCTTAATACGTTGTGATGAGTTTACACTCTAACACATCTTCAAAGAGGGAAATGTCATTGTTGATTCTATAAATGCTATAGGGTTGGAGAAGGAGGGCCTTCACTGTTGCAGACAGTGTAATGCGTTATCAGATGTAATAAAATCCCTTATAGGGAAGGGGCAAGCTCAACATGTTCCTAATGCAAGGTGCTAAGATGGTGTGTTGGACCCTTTGCTAGGTGACTTGGTCTAAGAATGGCAGGGTGGGACAATATTCAAATTTGAATTTTTGTTTGACTTCATTCTATAGACAAAACCCTAGCAAGAAGTCATGTAAGCGGTACTTGATAAATCCACATCACCTTGTGCCTAATTACGAGGAGTTGTGGTGGTGATGAAAGGGCATGAGTAATCGGAATGGTAATATTTTTGAAGTATGAGATATTTATCTAAAAGTTTCCCTTATAGATCTCTCCATAATACATCTCCAACTTTTAATAATTTTTCACATCTTGTATGGGAGAAAGGATCGTTCGCAGACAACTTTTGACCTATTTGAGTTGGTGGCAGACGGGAGTAATTATCATTATTACATGCCTCATTGGTCTTTAATCTGGTATATTGTGTCTGCCTTTTTTGATAAATATATAAATTAGCAACCCAAGCTCTGCAAATTTTCTTCTCAACCATTGTGTCATTGTTTTGTTTCTGGCAGTTTAGAGAACTTCATTATGGGGGAAGTGGGACCTTTTCCAAGTGTAACCTAATAAATATGATGATATTACAAGAATAACCCCACTATCGGGCACATCTGTAAAAAAGGGGGAATTACTTTTTAACTGAATATATGACTAGCTATGATGAGAATCTTTTACACCAATTCATTTCCTCTTTGGCAAAGTTGAAGGTTACTATGGGTGGCACTTTGTTTGAGATTAATGAGGATGTCATTGCACAAACAATGGGTCTACCCACTAATGGTCAAAAGTGGAAGAAAACAAGTCATGTTGCGAACATGCCCAAACTTAACCAATTATTGTGTGACAAAGAGCAACCAGTGAAACTTCACGGTGACTTAGATAGAGAGAAGTTACCACCCCCACAGGACTAGGTGCATATTGTAGAGAAACCAGTGAAACTTCATGGTGACTTTGATAGAGATAAGTTACCACCCCCATGGGATTAGGTGTGTATTGTTATCATGAAGTATTTTACTTTGGAGGGAAGATTTGGGGTCTATACTACTACTACTACTACCACATGCCCTTTCTTAACCACTTTTGAAATCATGATTTGATTTCTATTCTTTTATTTCTATTACATTTGTTGGAATTCATTGAATTAAAGATGTCCTTGATTATAAGAAGCAAGAAAATAAATATACCATTTTACACCAAGGGCTCACGTTGAGGCTTTACCATTTTCACCTAGCTCTGTGCCATAACTGTTCATGAGGCTCCACATTCCCAACCCCACATTTGACTAGTCTTGAGGATGCCCCACGTCCCAGTAAAAATAAGTGTATCAAGAGAACCAAAACCCCACAAAATTCCCCTAATAATTTGCCAAAATCTTAATCTCCTAAGAAGCCCCATGACAAAAAAAAAGAGTGCGTCGTCTACCTAATTGAAAACTAACGCTACCAAAAAGGCTAAGTTCAATTTTCAACACATTGACTTTGATGTGGAAATAACTGAAGAAACCAGTATGCCTCACCACTCTACCAAGCTTCTTGTTAAGCCCCAAGGGAAGGGTAAGAGCTTGAAAGAGAAATCTGTGGAGGATGAAACCAACTAGACTAAATGCCAAGAGGAGAACATTCCTAAAAAAGAAACCCAATCGACCAAAAGTAGCTCATCCAATGTCTTAGAGAGACTAAAAAGTGAACCTCAAGACCTCACACAGAAAACCAAGTGGGTAATAAAGTTAGGTCCCCACTTAATGCCACCTCCCTTGATGAAAACAAGGGCATAGTTACTATTGGAGATGAGACTACTTTGGTTGGCGAGTGTAGCAAACGTGGAGCTGTGTAGAGGGAAATAGGTAACATTAGAAACAACTTAAAAAGTTTGGAAAACAAGTTCATGGAGCTATGACCATCACCTTTTGTTTATTATAGGAAGAAAACACTAGAGCAGAGGACTGGGAGAATGACAACTTCAAGGATCTTTTTAAAATTCTTAGGTAGGATTGGACTCACATGATTTTGTCAATGTCGAGTGTGTTGAAGAAAGCCTAACTTCTTTGGCCTATGTTCCTTTTTGGTAGTTCTATTGTTATTGGCTTTGGAAGCCTTGGTCTATTTTGAGCTCATCTTACAATAGGTTTATTGGTTCCGTTTAATTGAAGAATGCAACTTTTTATAAAAGTATCTTTCTGTTTAAACTATTATTGTGTGTTGCTAGTAAGCTTACTTTATATATGGTGTGTTTAGTTAATCTAGAGGAGCTATTTATGTTCTCTTATTGTAAGTAACACCTAGTTTTTGTTTTTGTTTTTGCTTAGTGTTGGCAAACTAATGATAATGGTTTTTCTCCTTAAGATTGCTATCTAGGTATTGTAAACTCAATGACAACACCATTATTTTTTGTTGCTTTTAATATCTAAAATAATATTGTTTAATTAACTTTAACAATGTGAAGTTATTTGTGAAATAAAAAAAGCCAAAATTAAGATAAACTATATTCAAATTATTATTCAACACATTTTTTATCCTAATTTTAAAAAATTTATTATGACTAAATTTAATTTTCATAATAAACATAATTGTTGTGAATTGTTGATTAGTTTTAAATAATCATGCTATTACATAGAAATAGTAACAATGTTGATAATTAACTTTAACAATGTAAAGTAGTCTCTACAACGATGAAAGCCAAAATCCTTCATAGAAATATTAAAAAATTTAATATTTTGTCTCACCATTTTTTACATAATTTTTTAAAGTAAAAATCTAGATATACTAATAATGAAGTTGTATTATCATATTTTATTCAAAAGAGTGAATCACACTAAGTACATCTTGGCTAAAAGAGTGATTCAACATGAATACATCTTGGCTGACTACACATAGAAGACATTAATATACATTAATTTAGAATAATACACACATCATATATTATATTAATATTTTGCATTGTACATTTTTCACCATTTAAAAATATTTCTGTAGATACAAGATACCTTGATCAAAGTATTGCAACATTATAACCTTAAAAAAAATTTCCCTGTTGATAACAATAGAAAGATGGATAATTAAATTTTTAGTTTATTGCACAACTTTTTCAATGTCCTCGTATTGTTTTATTTTATTGATCCAAACATGCATCGGAGAAGTCTAGATTGCTTACATAATCACATCAAATAGTGACACTCGAAATTTTCTGGTATGCCTTGCATTAGAGATATTTTTTAATTATTATAATCATAACCATTGACCTCCAAGAAGCTAGCAACTTTAATGCATTACAAATCATTTTTTAATTATTATGACCATATGATTTTCAAGATAAAGAATTCAAAAAACAGATGTGAAGCTAAAAACTATGAATTTAACATCTTGATGACAATTACTTTATACCAGCTTTTAGAATTAATTATAAGTCTATAATAGATTTTGAGGCACGAGTTTCCTCGAATTTGAAAGATAGTAGTCATCTAAAGGTACTTAAAGCACAAATTTTAGTATTTAAACATACAAAATTTTGAAAAATTTACCAATACTAAAAAATATTTACATCATAATCAACTTGAAATACAAAGACATAACCCAAAAACTTGTGGGTTTGGCCAAATCATGCCATGTTTATGCCAATCATGTGCGCTTTGTAGCTCACTATTTGTGATCCACACTAATGCTCATGCTCATGTCCGAACATGCTCTCAAAAAATGACAGTGCCAAGTTGGAAAGTGCAACTTTCACGTGGATTAATAAATCGACACCAAAGACATCCAAGAAGAAGAGGCGAGCAAACTCTCGCCCAAGAAATTGAAGAACCCCGCGCAAAAAGATTACAAAAGGACGGCGCCTGCGGAGCAGAGATTTCAGCTAAAAAAAGCAGCACCATTTGAAATGTCGAGGACGAAGTTGCTTTTTTGAAGAAGGTAAGAGTTTGCCTAAGAATTTGGGTTTTTTTTATAAGGCAATTAAGAAAGATCCTGATGGAATTCTACTAATAGTCAGTTATATAATAAAATTCGGAAGAGAAGAGTAAGAATACGAGATTTAAGAATGAAAATGAAAAAATTTTGTACACAATATCTAAGCAAATTTGGGATGAGGAGGTTGGTCAGGGAGGTAAAGCAAAAGTAGAGGAGAAGGAGGATGTTCTAGAAAAGGAGGGAGAAGATATGAAAACGAGCTAAACCAAAATAAAGTGAAAAAAAAATTTCCCAGAACCACTCGTTCCACTTCATGTCCGTTGTCACAATGGATGTGATTTTTCTAGACAAATGCTGAAAAATCATCAACCTCATTGATGCCATGAGCTCAAATGCCATACAAAGAAGGGAAATATAATTCAGATTGATGTGGATTTCAAGATCAGATCTAAACTTTGATAAAAACGAGAGACATTTTGAAAGCTTTTAAGACCTTTCCAACAATAGTACCTACTCATATAGCATATGCTCAAATAATTTATTATCAATTTCCCAGCAAAATACAGTCATTTCTTGCGCAAATTTTATTTTAAGATGTGAACTCAAGGTCGTAACCGTTCTGTTCAGTTACATCTGCATAATAGATTGTATCATTCAAAAAATGTGTCGATGAATTTAACAAAGAACTTGATAGGATTTAAACAAAGATTGCATATTTAATACCGAATATCGGTGGCTAAAATCTGTCTTGTCTATACCTGTCTATACCTGTCTGAAAATGACTCCATTGTTGATGCAATAAACTCAAATTAATTTGGATTTCTGAATCTCTAAGATTGATAACTGAAAAAAATTTGAAAGGTTGAGCATGATATTGTTTCTCATTATTCATTGCAACACTCTTCCAACACATGCAATAAATACTGAAATAAATTATCATCAAAATCAAAGTCCCTACAAAATAGTGATTTGCTATACAAGTTTTCTTGTAAAACTTTCTTCTCTGATTTATTAATCATCATCATAGTTATTTCGATTGTGTGTATTGTAAGTGATACCCCTCCATTGACCTGATTTGATGAGACGATTACAACAGGTAAATTAAGGTACAATTCATAATTTCATACGCATGAGCACTCAATCCCTTGTGAATGCATTTTCCTCCATGCTATTGTTTCTCATAATGCACTCTTCCAGTGCAACAGAGAAGAGTCCCAATTTATTGCAGCATTCTACCAACTTCTGGTTTCAGAAATGGGTTATCTCTTACGTTTCTACGGTGCAGGATGAAAAGCACTAATAATAACTTGACTCGTCAGCTGCCATGTGAGAAAATTTATACTCCAAAACAACCCTTCAATATGATGCAAATCATATTTGCCTGTCATTTTCCCATGGACAATTGGTTGGTTTTTTAACCTATTTCTAACGTGTCTCTGAGAATAAAAGCTGGAATAATAAAAACTTCACATAAACTACAAAAGCTCAGAAACATACCATATGAAGACTCTAGAAGACCCAAATGACAAAAAGCTAACAGAGTTGGACAGATTTGTCAAAACTTTAAAACTTGACTACATTAATATAAGATGGCGTTGCAAATTTTACAGAGAACAAATAATGATCAATGGCCCAATCCAAATGTTGGAATTACATGTTAAAAAAAAATTTGATAAAATGAGTACAATCTTAATCCTTACTCTTAAATAGAATTTTTTTTTTTGAAAAAAAAACTCGAGAATATAGCATAATATGTGAAATCTCTTCCATTCCCTTACACAATGGTATGCACCATCTACATATACATAATTTTGGGACATTGCATTTCTATAAATCATCAAATCTTTACAAAGAGATCATGAAACTTAAAATTGACACTTTTTTCTTTGCAGTTGCACTGAATATTACATTCTCAAGAGGGACAATAAAAACTCCAGCACCAAAACCACTGCGAAGGATGACAAAGAATCTACAGAGGAATATAATATACTTACAATAAGCTTTGAGTTGTAGGCAGACAAGAAAGAAAGGCCTGCTACGCTATACAAAATGTCAAAATACCTCCGATCTGCGAAGAAACAGAAAAGTGTTATCAAAAAGTCTCAATCTCTTTGATACAAAGTGAAGAAGTTTCATACAACCACACGGCAAATGCTAGCTTTTTCTGCACGGTCCAAACGAGCTCCGTCATAAGCCTTTAATGATAATAAATGCTAGAATTCTGGTCACACGCAAGTGACCAGAAGCAGAGAGTTGTGGATCTTTGCAGACAAGATTTGGAGTACAGATTTAATTTGGGGATCAGATTTACTGACAGTGTTAACCTTAAAGGGCAAGCCTATCTGAATAGGGCGATGAAATGAGTGTATTGAGTGGATTGAGTGTATTGTAAGCGATATCCGAAATGCATTGCAAGCAAATCTGATATCTAAGAGAAACTATTAAATATTTACAAGTGACAGTATACTGACATGATATTCGAACTAAATGTGAAGATTTTTTCTTTCTTGAATACGGCAAGTGAAGATATTCGAAATAAATGTCAAGATTTTATCTGCACTTTCATATCTCACATGGCAAGTGGTCTGTGTTCCCACTCCCACGATAGATGCTGAAATGACCTATCATAAATATCAGTGCAATACCCAACACTACACTCAAATCTTGATTAGCAGTCATTTCTTCGTTTTCCTCTACAAATTTCGATTTTTAAGTAATGGGTCGTGTCACAATTGAAGCTTCACAATGTATTGATGAGGTTGAATCTTTATGTGAATTTCAATTACATTCTTTTCATGGGACATTGACATTACATTCAATTTCAATTACATTCTTTTTATGTTTCAAGCCTATGGTTGTTGAGAATAAGCTAGTTTAGGAAAAGGAAGATGTGGATAAAACAAAATATGAAGAGGTTGAGCAAATAGGATATTAACATGCAAAAATATATTTGTGTTAGAAAAGTTGAGAGTTGTCATGTGGATAACGTAAATAGGGCAACAAAAAAAAATCATTATATGAAAGAGTTCAATTCTATTTCGGATCATGATGAAAAAGATTACTTGCGAGTTGCAATTAAGGATAAGGCTAGATTGTTAGTGACAACTAAAAATCGGGTTTCATCATCTAAGGTGTGAGACATGTAGAAGGATAAGTTCCCTTAGGATTTAATTCTTGATTCCTTAGGCTTAGACTATTGATCTTGTGAACATTATTAAAATTCCTTTATTTATTCATTCAACACATATTTTTTTGATTTTCTTATGAACTGATGTTGTTCAAGAGCCACCTTTTTGCTCTTCCAAGTGGCTATTTTAACATGTGGATGCTTTCATGAAATAATTTGGTAATTGGCATCCCATTTCATGATTATGGCTTTGACATGTGCAAATGAGTACTCCATTTCTAGTATTGTGCATTATTTATGATCTTAGTCTAAATAATTTCCCTAGTTAAATGTTCCCCCTTCTCATGCAAGTGGTATCTAATTTGTGTGGTATAGAGAGGCTATAATAATGATGATGTCATTTTTATGCTTCAATTCTCTATTTAGAGTGTAAAATTCCTTGGAATTCTATCATTGTTGTAGCACTTGTGTGATGAGAGAATACATTATCCTTATCCTTATAATGTCAATTGATGGTTAGGGAACCCATTGTGACGAGAGATCAATACCCCTTCCTTTGTAGGAAAGCCTTTGATCATTAACTCAAAATCATCTTTCATTGTACTAATGTCATTCTAATTAACCTAGTCAAAAGCATTATTAATTTGAATGGATGGAAGGTTGTAGTTGTGAGATAATACATTATCCTTATCGTTATAATGTCAATTGATGGTTAGGGAACACATTGTGATGAGAGATCAATACCCCTTCCTTTGTAGGAAAGCCTTTGATCATTAACTCAAAATCATCTTTCATTGTACTAATGTCATTCTAATTAACCTAGTCAAAAGCATTATTAATTTGAATGGATGGAAGGTTGTAGTTGATTTATATTAAAGGAGTTTATTATGGTGTATTTTCTCGAGAAAGGGGAATTAACAATCTCTTCTATATGCATTTTGAGAGAGGCCTAGATGACTGAACAAGCTTTGCAAAGATCAAGCAAGATTTGGTGAGGTTGGTCATTTGGTGGTAGCCCTTCAAGGAGATTTGTTTGCTTTTGGGATGTGCATCATAATGTGAAGGACCTCCATAAATTCTTCCTAAATATCCATTTATTGGTCAAACACCTTCTAGTGGTCCATTCTAAAGGTAGGTTAGATGTCAACAACTCTTACAATTTAACTCTCTTTATTGATATATGGTGGCCCACTTAATGACAACCAATGGAGCTTGATTCTTATTTCCATCTAATTATGTGAGTGATACCTTGGTGAGCCTTAAATAATTTGTGGTGGGAGCATAGTGATGGTAAGATGGTAGAATTTGGATATTAGTTGTGAGTGACACAATGTGATGAAAGTTCTAGGGTCGATTATCGAGATATGACCCATAAAGTGTAATGTCTATTTATCTATGTTTTTAAAGCATGTTATGCATTTTATAGTTTTGTTTGGATTCAACTATCTTCACCTACAAATGAATTTGAACTTTCTTTCTTTAGCTTACACTTGTGTTATTGTGTCTATATTCTTGTAATTTGAGTAATGTTTCCCATAGAACCCCTAATATTTTATCACATGTATGTATGTGTATGTACAATGGATATGCCAATTTCTTATAACCCACAAATTATTTATTTGTTTGCATTAAATTTATAATAATTATAAAATTATAAAATTTACATTTTAATCTTTGATATATTTTTCTTTTCTACTTTTCTAAATTTAGGTATAAACAATTAAAATCGACCATGTCCTAATGTTAGACTTAACATCATCACTTTTGACACCATAACAAGCCTATTTTAATTGCATTCTCATCACATCAATACTATTAATTAAGTATATTATATTTATGTAATTAATCATGACTTAAGCTCTGACATTCTCTTCATCATCCAATTAATTCAATATATTATATGTGAGTATATGCACAAAGTTGGGGGACCAAGAAGGTGCCAAAATCCATTTTTGTCCCCCATTTCCCATAGGGCAAATGCCCAATAGGGCATACGCCCTACAATGTTTCATATAAACAAAAAAAAATGCTGCAAACTTCACATTTTGCCCTCCTTAGCCGCGAGCCAACTTCTTGGATCAATTGCAAAAGTGTAAATGCCATTCTTGGAGCCAGTTTTGCTTGTTGCCTTCATCGAATCAGATCAAGAATGTCTCCATCGTGTAGAGGAGGTCGAAGAGGTAGAACAGGTGAGTTAATTTATAGCCTGGGCTTTGTTTTTTATTGAAATTTAGGTTTTAAATCATATTTTATTTTCTTTGTACCAAGTTATTAAAATTTTAGTTTAATTAGCATTTTAAGATCATTTTTGTTTTAATATCCAAGAAAGAACAATACTCTTGAACCAAACCCTCTACCTTCTCCTCATGAAGAGACGAATGAAGCAATTAACGAAGAAAATGAACCCCAACCTCCTCCATCAATCCAAAGACCTCCACCTAGAACACAAGAAACTTTGATGAACCAAATGGAAAGTGGAAAAACCAAATTGCAATCTTTGATCTGGAGGTTAAAATGATTGATTGATACAAATCCTAGAAGGACAACATAGGCTCAGTTAGTGGGTAACTTAACTTATGGTTAAACAAAAGAGAAGAGAAAAAATAATATTATGCGGATAAATTATCATATGAGGAGATAAATTATAATATGATATTTGCAAGCTATTTGTAAATCCAAAAATAAATGAGGAACTAAAGGATACTTATAGGAGGTTTCCAATCCATTGGTGCGTGCATGAAGAAATTTTTAAAAACTTTTGAGACAGATGGTGGATGGCTTTTGATACCCCTCCTTGAAACAATCACAAGGTTCTAATATATTTTTTGAGGAAACTATATTGTGAGTTTGTCCTCAAGGAGATCCCCAATTATTTTGACTTTCTAGAATCTCGGGGTAGAGGTGGGGGGTCGTCATTAGCTAGACCGGGGACACATCATGACCCTAATGCACCTAAGGTAGAAACTAGCAAACCACAGATTGAGCATGTTACTCTTCCTTCCGTTGTGAATGAACATGTCGAGGTTGACACACTAGGCACAATCAGTGCTCTAACACATGCTCTCATACAGTGTGCCACTCCTTTAGTGGAGGATGAGCATGGTCAACCTTTGAGGGGCTATATTTTTTGGTCATGCACGGAGCTATATGCACATTTCGTAGTGTTGATGCCCAGACAGATGATGATGGAATGATGACTGATGATTTTCTAAATACCACAATTGGCATTGATATACAGGTAAATACTTGCAAGTTCATTTAATTTATTTGATTATATTTAATTTAGAAATGAATGTATAACTAAATTAGTATAGAATGATTATGATCAAAATTTAGGATAATAGTGTCGGTGGTAGTAGTAGTGTTCCCATGGCCTCCTTTTACATGACATCATCAAGCGCACATGTATGTATCTAATAAAGCATTATAATTATTACATTTGAGTACTATGTAATTATATGAATGGTTGTCTCATAACCCATTGTGTATGTGCATTAGTTTACTAGTGCACCCTCAACATTCACTTTGCACAGCTCAGGACATCATGCAACTTTTACAGAGGTATCATTATTTGCATGTTCATTTGAGTTACTTGATTATATTTAATTAATAAATGAATGAGTAACTAAATTAGTAGAAAAATTATGATCAAAATCAAGAGCCAAATTGTTCATGGTAGTGGTAGCATTCCTCTGGTAGCCTTTTCCATGACATCGTCGAGTCCACAAGTATATGTAATAAAGCATTATAATTATAATTATTACATGTGAGTTGTATGTTATTATATGAATGGTTGTATTATAAATTACCATACATGTGCATTAGTTTACTGTTGGACCCTCAACATTGACACCATACACTAACGGACATTGTGATACTTTTACAGAGGTACCATTTATTCATTTGTGTGTTGTAAAAAAATATAGGTACTCATGATAGCTACATAATACTCTTTCTATTTCTATTCCAATTGTTGACATAAGAGTTTTTGAAATTCTTTGGATGGTGGGGTTGCTGCAGGTGTAGCCAATTCTAAAGCATTGGTCAAGGCATGAAAGAGATTACTTAAGTTTAATTATTAATTTAATGGTTTGTATTGAAATTTTTAATGATATTCATGTGTACTTTATTAATATTTTGATTATTTTTGTAGGAACTTTTTACTCCAAATCGTCAGCGTACCCCTTCTATGGATGAACATAATGACTATTTGATTGCAGTAAGCGAATATTCTATTGTACGCCATTGTATAATTTAATTTTGATGTCCATTAGTTATTGATGTTTATACTTTGATTTTATCATCTGGATCTCTAGAAGAGTCTAGATAGGAGGATGAGTGAGCACATTTGGAAGACTCCAATATCCACAATATCTCCATCCACACGACGATCGAAGGTAGCTTATGATAACCTACAACTGATTGAATATCTTGATGGAATAAATGGACAAGTGAAAGACAATGATTGAAGGTCACCGAGCTACTAAAGTGATATGTAAGGCAATTAAATCAGTCAATGTATTGTCATTGATGTCAACTAGTTTTGATTGTACTTATCATAATGGTTACAAATATCTAAAGCATAATATGGTAAATGAATGAGATATCTACATAAAGATGTGATGGATATAAAAGATATGGCTATGGTATACATTGGGTAACTTATTGATGAGTCTATGGCATCATGTTTTTGACTTGATTGTATTACATGATTTTGTTATGTATTGAAAATCAGAGCTGAACAAGTTTATGTGGTCAGTAATTGAAGATTTTTGTATGTACACCGAGCTAGTGTAGTGCATACTGAGTATAGTATTAACCGAGTAAGTATTCACCGACTCATTCTGGTATTGACCGAGTGAAAGAAACAAATAAAGTTTATAACAATCGACTGAATTGATGAATAGTTTTGAGGTAGACGATAAAGTTTGTTATGAGGATCTAACGGCTGACAAAATTCGAGATTGATCGGATGGAGAAGAATGAAACGTGTTATAGACACAACTGCCAAGGAAGCTTGAAGTGGAAAAATGAACAATGGAGATTAAGAGGCAAAATCGAATGGATAAAACAAAAATGGTTTATGACATCTATTTAAAGAGACATGAGATTCATTATTGAGTCTGGGATTATTGACACTACAGGAGAATTTGTGTGAAAGAATTATTTTCATGCACCTTTGATCAAACTAGTTATTGACAGAATCAAGTTGAACTGTAGACATTATCGAGTGTCAGAGAAGCATACACCGAGCGAAGAAAAGTTGGAGGATATGAAGGATTGAATTGATTATTGATCAAGAGAGGTATTTTGAGCTTAGCATAGATCTAAAAATATGCAAATCATAGTTGTATTTGAATCAGATCATTACTGTATCAGTTTAACCATTGTTACAGTAAAATCTCTTAACCGAGTGGACTTAATTAATAGTCTTTATGTATTTCAATATGACATTCAATGAATGTTGGTTGTTTTATTTTTGACCCCATAGTGAATATTGGTCATGGGAGAACTGTTAGTGATAAATCCTCTAACCAATATGGCATTCAATGAATGTTGGTTGTTTTATTTTTTACCCCATAATGAATGTTGGTCATGGGAGAACTGTTAGTGATAAATCCTCTAACCAGGTCACACATTACAGTGTGTTTTATAACCTTCAACAGGGTTGGCTCCTAACTGAGCTCACTTCAAAAGAGTGAATTATTTTGGGTTACTAGTCCCAGGTGGTTTTTCCCCTAACAGGGTTTCCACGTTAAAATCTTTTTGTTATGTGTATTTAATGTGTTGAATTGTTATTTTACTTTACACATTTCATAACTAGTCAGATCAGTAAATACTGTATTGAATTGACTGTCAATCGGTAGATGAAGAGAAAGATATTGTTGATAGCTTACCGAGTTGATAATTTGTTTGAAAAGATTGGATATATACATTTGGGAAATGTGGGACTATAGGATTTAACTGGAATTGACTGATTCACCACCCCCCCCCCCCCCCTCCCACCCCCCACCTCTCAATTATCTAACAATTGGTATTAGAGCTTTGGTTTCTTGGAAGGAGAGTTTGAAAGACTTAATCTAAAGATCACAAGACGTATAAGAGAGAGGTACCAAAGATGAACAAAGACAATGTCTCAACATGTCAAAGTAGAATGAAGTTGCATATATCTGGAATTGGAAAATCTACAGTATTTTACCTGAGCAATTAGTACATCCAACCGACTAGACCTTTAATTGTTGATCAGTTGAGAGATAGACATGAACATAATATGACAATGATAACGATTGTTGCTACCTTATCTAATGCAGAATTTGAAGATGTGAAGACATGTACTACTGTTAAAGGAATGTGGGACAAACTTGTACTAGTTCACAGAGGAGATGAGAATGTGTTGAGGGCAAGAGATGAGAGTCTAAGAGGAAAATTTGATGACATGAAGATGAAAGAAGGAGAAGGAGAAAACATTTCACAGTACAACAACCGAATTAAGGAGATTGTCAATGCTATTCAAGGAGTAGGAGGTGTTATTGATGAAGACACTATTGTGAGTAAAATTCTTAGAACCTTGCTGCCTATTTATGCTATCTGAATCTCTACAATCCATGAAATGAGATCAGCCCCGGGTAACACTCTTACACTTGATAACCTAATCGGTAAACTGACTACTTTTGAATTGAATAACTTTGATTACAGTATTGTTCCAAATGTTGAATTTACATTTATGTCATCCTTGAAAAATGGTAAATCAAGCAGTAAACACATGATAAGAAATGAGAGTGATAGTGATAGCGATGAGGATGAACTTGATGAACTTGAAGCACTAATGGCTAAAAGGCTGCAGAAAGGTAAAGGAAGATACAAAGGGAAATTTCCTTTGGTGTGTTTTAACTATAAAGAGATTGGTCACATTGCAACTAGATATCCTAACTGGAAAGATGATAACAAAGACAATGACTGATCCGGTGAAAGAAAGTTTAACAAAAGAGAGAACTGAGATCGCAGAGGCAACCAACAATATTCAATAGAAGAAGTAACTGAGACTACAAAGATAAAGGAAATCAAACATGTTACCTTGTTGAAGATGATGATGATGACACTGACACTGACACTGACGAAGACATTGAGGTGGTATTCATAACTTTGAAAGAAGATGAAGAAGAAGAAGAAAGGTATGTTGAAACAACACTTATTTATAAAGTTAGCAAGAATGATACATGGATTATAGATAGTGGTTGTACACATCATTTGACTGGTGATGAAGACAAATTTGAATACCTTGAACATTATAATGGTGGATCTATTAAAATGGGAAATGATACACCTTTTCTAGTAAAAGGAAAAGGATCTATCTTGTTCAACAATAACATTAGATGTGAGAATGCATATTGGGTGAAGGGACTTAATTACAATATTTTGAGTGTAGCACAACTAAATAATTTAGGTCACCAAGTTGCATTTGAAAGTAGAAAGGTGAAAATCTATGATGAGACTAGAAAGTTGGTCGATACTAGTGAACAATCAAAAGGTAATATGTTCTATCTTGACAATGTTGAAACTTCTTGTTTATTGGCTAGAACTGAAGATGTGTGGTTATGGCACAAAAGGTTATGTCATGTGAATTTTGACAACATGATTAAAATCAGTAAGAAAAGAAAAGTTAGAGGCTTACCGAGCTTAGCTAAACCTGACCATGTCATGTGTAAACAATGTCAAATGAGAAAAATGTCAAAATCTAGTTTCAAGAGCAAGAACTTTTCATCTAAAGCTATTTTGGAGTTAGTAGATATCGACTTGTGTGGTCCTATGAGAACTCAGAATTATTATGGTGACATATACTTTATTTTATTTGTTAATGACTACTCTAGGATGATGATTGTTATGTTTTTGAAAGAAAAATATGAAGCCTTCAAGATGTTTAAATGGTATAAAGCTAAAGTGGAAAAAGAAATTGGAAAAGAGTTAAAATGTTTGAGATCAGATAGAGGTGGTGAGTTTGTTTCTGATGAGTTCACTAACTTTTGTAATGAGCATAGAATTAAAAGACATGTTTCTGCACTGAGAACACCACAATAGAGTGAAATTGTTGAAAGGAGGAATAGATCTATTGTTGATTGTGCTAGAACACTGATGATTGAAAAAGATGTTGCACAAGTGTACTGGAGAGAAGCTATTAGTACTATTGTATACACATTGAATCGAGTACAACTAAAGAAAGATTCAAACAAGACACCCTATGAGTTATGGTATGGGTACACACTGAATGTAAGTTATTTCAGAATATTAGGAAGTAGATGTTACATTCTGAAAGAGGATAGAAATGGAAAATTTGATTCAAAAGGTGATGAAAGAATATTCTTAGGATATTCTACTAAAAATAAAGCTTATAAATATTTGAATAAGGTTTCTAACAAAATGATTGAAAGTGCAAATGTGAGGGTTGATGAGTTTGTTGAGAAAAATAATGAAGAAATAAAAAAGGAACCAAAAGACTACGATAGATTCACATGTACATTGAACAACCTAACATTCTACCCAAGCAACAAGTTGAAATTACCGAGCAACAGGATAAAGATGTCGAGAAACAACCTATAGAGACTGAGAATCATGAAATAGTTATCGAGGAAGATCTTGATCCTACATCGAATGATGAACAAAGAAGAGAGCAAGTGCTAACAAAATTTGTGAGGAGACACCATCCACATAATCAGATTATTGGTGACAAGAAAGCTGGCATGATGACACAAAGTAAGTTGAGAAACACCACATGTTTAGTTTGTGAATTTGAACCTAGAAATGTTAGGGATGCACTTGAGAATGATGAATGGATTAAAGCAATAAATGAGGAAATTGATAAAATACTGAAGAACAAAACATGGACATTAGTACTAAGACTGAATGATAAGAATGTTATTGGAACCAAATGGATATTCAGAAACAAGTCGAATGAAAATGGTGAAGTCACTAGAAATAAAGCAAGACTTGTATGCAAAGGGTATGCACAAGAAGAAGGTATTGATTGTGGTGAGACTTTTGCACTAGTTGCAAGACCTGAAGGAGTTAGATTATTGCTTGCATATGTTGCCTACAAAGGATTTAAAGGATATCAAATGGATGTCAAATTTGCATTTTTAAATGGAATACTTGAGGAAGAGGTATATATTGAACAACCTGAAGGTTTTGTTGATCCAAAATAGAAAAATATGGTATGTAAGTTGCATAAAGCATTGTATGGACTGAAACAAGCACCAAGAGGATGGTATGAGAGACTGCATCCATATCTTATTATTATTAGATTTGTTAGAACAAGTGACAACAACAATTTATATTTGAAAGGTGAAACTGATGACAAGATTCTTATTGCTGAAATTTTTGTTGATGATATCATATTTGGAGGACATGATAATCTATGCAAATCATTTGCTGATGAAATGAGAAAAGAATTTGAAATGTCAATGTTTGGAGAGATTTATTTTTTTCTTGGTTTGCAAATTCTATAACAAAGTGAAAGAATATTCATTACACAATCAAAGTACATCAAAGAAGTGTTGAAGACCTTTGGAATGGAAGATTCAAAACTGGTTGGTACACCGATGATCACAGGATGCAAATTAACAAAGGATGATTATTCAACCAAGGTAAATCAAACAATATACAGATCAATGGTTGGAAAACTGATGTATGTTGTGCATAGTAGACTGGATATTGCATATGCAGTTGGGATTGTAGCAAGATTTAATACTAAGGAATCACATATGACTAATGTTAAGAGGATTTTGAGATACTTGAAAAATGCAGAGAACTATGGTTTATGGTACAAGAAAGAGGGCAATTTTGAACTACAAGTTTACATCGATGTAGATTGGGTTGGAAACATTGATGAACAAAAGAGCACTCTGATGGAGCATTCTTCTTAGGAAAAGATTAGTTACTTGGATAAGCAAGAAATGTGCATGTATTTCTCATTCCACTGCCGAAGCAAAATATGTTGTTGTTGCTGCTAATTGTTCAAATATTACATGGAGAAAACAACTTTTGAAAGGGATGAATGAAGAGATCACTAATCCAATGATAATATACTGTGACAACACAAGTGCTATAAACATTTCTAAGAATCAAGTGATGCATGAAAAGACAAAGCATATATCTTTAAAGTATCACTACTTGAGGGAACAAGTACAAGAAAAGAAAGTGAAACTAGAATTTGTGAAGTCAAAAGAACAACTTGCAGATATATTTACCAAACTCTTACCTAAGGATACATTTGAGTACTTGAGGACTAGACTAGAGGTCCATCCTCTGTCTATTGGTCACTAAGGTGATCTAGAGATTGCATCAACCTATACTTTATCAAAATATAAAATGATGTTGATGCATATTGTTCACACTTTAGGTTTCCTAAGGTTGTGAAAAGCCAGAACAAAGAACACTGCATATCAGTACATGAAGGTACTTGATTTGAACTGAACACCAGATATAATATTTAGGCTATTGGAAGAGTTGTTTATTATTTTTAGCATTGCTATCAAAGGGAGAGAGATTCAATGAAATATTATAAAGGAGAGAGTCTTGGAGAGAAAGAATCACAAGGAGAAGCAAAAGATCAAATCCGCAGGGAGAGTTTGCATGAAATGTTGTGTAGTGATTAAACATATTAAATGAACAAGCTCTAGGGTGAGCTTATCGAACTACAACATTTACTTATAGAGTTATAGAACAGATGTTTGGTATTCTATGGCATATTTCATATTGTGTTGCCATCAATGCCAAAGGGATAGATTGATAACCTACAACTGATTGAATACCTTGATGGAATAAGTGGACAAGTGAAAGACAATGATTGAAGGTCACTGAGCTACTAAAGTGATATGTAAGGCAATTAAATCAGTCATTGTATTGTCATTGATGTCAACTAGTTTTGAATGTACTTATCATGATGGTTACAAACATATGAAGAAGAATATGGTAAAGGAATGCGATATCTACATAAAGATGTAATGGATATGAAAGATATAGCTATTGTATACATTGGGTAACTTATTGATGAGTCTATGGAATCATGTTGTTGACTTGATTGTATTACATGATTTTGTTATGTATTGAAGATCAAAACTGAACAAGTTTATGTGGTCGGTAATTGAATATTTCTGTATACACCAAGATAGTGTAGTGTATACTGAGTATAGTATTAACCGAGAAAGTATTCACCGACTCATTCTGGTATTGACCGAGTGAAAGAAACAAATAAAGTTTATAACAGTCAACTGAATTGATGAATAATTCTGAGGTAGAAGATAAATTTTGTTATGAGGATCTAATGACTGACAAAATTTGAAATTGATCAGATGGAGAAGAATGAAACATGTTATAGACACAACTGTCGAGGAAGATTACAGTTACAAAATGAATGATGGAGATTAAGAGGGAAAATCGAATGGATAAAAAGAAAAAGTTTTATGACGTCTATTCAAAGAGACATGAGATTCATTATTGAGTCTGGGATTATTGACACTGCAGGAGAATTCGCGTGAAAGAATTATTTTCATGCACCTCTGGTCAAACTGGTTATAGACAGAACTGAGTTGAACTGCAAACATTACTAAGCGTCAGAGAAGTATACACCGAGTGAAGAAAATTTGGAGGATATGAAGGATTGAATTGATTATTAATCAAGAGAGGTATTTTGAGCTTAGCATAGATCTACAAATCTACAAATCATAATTGTATTATCAACCTTCAACCGTCGATGCTAGAAACCCAGGTCGACGTGTTTCATATAAGGAACCCCTTCGGGGTAAAGAGTGGATTAGAAATGTTCATTTGTCTTGCCAAAAAAAAATTTAATTGGTGGGTTTAAAAAGGGTAGTTAAATTGTAGATAAGGTTGTTTGTAAATTTATTAGATTAGGAGTAAGATCTTATCAAATTGTTGTTGTTATCAAATAATTCTAACCATCAATATTTTATATTTTTTGAATAATCTTGTAGCTTAGGATGTAACTCAAGTCAGTTCATTTTCATATATTAGCTTTTAAAATTTTAATGGTGGAACTTGATTTAATATTTTATTTTAATTGACTATTGTATTTCTTAGTAAATATGAGATCATATCCTCGAGTGTTACTTGTTTAGGAAGTTGTCATTAATACTAAGGATATATACATATAGATGTGAGTTAGGTTAGAAGTTTGTCCATGTTGAATCTATTTTATTGATAGTTTATGTGTGGTTGTATATTCAATGTGATTATATTCTTTATGAGTTGGTAAAGTGTTAAGGGACTTATATTTGGGTGTTGTGCTAATGGAGCCAAAGGTGAGGGAATTATTGTATGTGTCATTATTATGGCCATGATTATGCATGATGACTAATCTAGTCCAAGTTCTATTTTGGATGTTATTTGTTAATTTTATAAGATTCATTGTTATACGTTGAATTATTGAGTTTCATTGCAATATGTTGGTTGGGCTTCGTTGTGTAATTAAGGTTGCATGAGGTCCTCTTTCCATTTCCTTGATATTAAATTGATGGAATCAGTTAAATGTTGATTTTTTAATGTGTGTGTGATCCATTTGATTTACTATAACTTATTTGGTGGAATTTTATTGTAATATGGTTTGTTGGCACTCTTGGAGTCTAATTGTGCAATTGATGATTAAAGGAGATCTTATATTTGTTCAATTTGATGGAATGGATCTAAAAGAGGACATGTGCTCGAGTTATGATGTATTTGGACTATGGTTATGCTTTTGAGCCTAGAAGAGTTTCTATTTGATTCTCATTATGATAAGTGTATGATTTTGGTTTGATGTCCTTTTCATTATGATGACATTTGTGGATGTCATCAATGATTTTGAGTTCTATGCTCCAAACTCTATTTTATAATTCCCTAGATTTGATGAACCTTGAAGACTTTCTTTATAATTATCTGGATTGTTATGTTGTCTTGGTTTTCAATTTGGAGCATAGGGGAGGGTTTTCTAGGAGCATAGCTTAGAGGGTAGATCGCAATGGGGGTCAGGGCCCAAAGTGATCAGTACAAGGTAACCTATTGTTGAGTTTTAATAAAGTGAAAACATAATTAAAATGAAATGGGTTGGATTACACATTAAATAAGATAAATGAGATACCTCACCCATTGCCATGTGAGATCCTATGTGGACCATGGATGAGTTGGAGGACCAATGGCTAGCATGGCACTAATTGGTAAATCGACAATCCTTCTCCTCACAAAAAGTTGTTGGTTCCACCTGGGGGCTGGAGTCTAGAGAGACTGTCAGGATAACCTAGGAGTGATAGATAGTGATGACACTCTTCAACATGTGTAGATTAGGATTACCTCAAGTTAGCTTTGTGATTAGCCTCTAGTATAGTGTGGAGTCTTATGGTATTCGATGTGTATCATTGTGATATGTCGTATAAATTCTTTGTGTGTATATTATGTCATGTTTGGTCTTCTTGTGTTTTCATGTGATGTGGGTTGTTGTGAGGTGTGGGGCCTTGTGTTATCTCCTAACTTGGGGGAGTGGGTCTCCAGGTTCCATGTGGTTGGGTGGCAAATATTTTTCCATTGAGACTTGTTTTGAAATTCAAGTAAAAATAGGTTTTACAGGGGCCCAAAACCCAAAGAGTTAAAGAAATAAATTAGACAATAAGCTCAACAGAAAAGAGCATCCAAAATAGAAAGGGGGAGTGAACACCCCAAACCAACAACAACCAACATAACAGGAAACAAAAAAAGAACTAGCAAAAAAAACCAATTATTGCCACCCTTTCAGAATATGGATGGAGTCTTCCATCTTTTTCTCTAGCTCTATCATTTTTTTTCAGATTCTCCTTGAGCCCCATAATCTCCTTGCTAAATGAGGTGTTATGGCTCATATTTGCTCTGGTTCTAGATCTAGAGCCTTTCCCCTTTGTATTAGGATTTTGCACAACTTCTGACTCCTCCAACATATCAACTAGCCAAGGAAGGTTACTGGTAGAGGACTTCATACCCTCCATAGAATGCTCGAGTTGGTTTTTCAAAAAAATTTCAACACATTCAATCCTAGCCAATAATTTAACAGGGGCACAAAAAATCCAGAGAGTGGTTGTAGTCCTTACCCCTATTATTAACTCTATCCAGCAGATTTGGATACTTGGCCTCTAGGTCAGTATTCCATGTCCTAAGCTTCTCAATCTCCCGATAGGGATAACTTTAAGAAACCCCCTTTTAGGAAAAAGTGTAAAATCGTGGTGAATCGTACATTATTTAGGGGGGAATTTGTTTTAATGCAAGCGAATTTTTTTTTCAAATCCTCATTTTTTCATAGTTTGTATTGGCGATTTTTTCCTTGCCGAATGAAAATTTCATAAATTGCTGGCGAATTCTTCAATCATGTGGGGAAAATATATATTATATGAGGTGAATAATTTTCCTTTGAAGTAAAAAATTATAATATATGAGGCAAATGATTTTTTTTTAAGGGAAAAAAAATAATTGTATTGGCGAATTTTATGTATCGTTTGAAAATTTATTTATTTTATTGGCTAATTGTTTGTTAATTATGGGAAAAAAAATAATTTATTGGCGATTTTCAAAAGATGGGACATAACACGGACACTTAACCTAGCCTAACATACATACATTATTATATAATGCTAAATGTATTATTTGAGACCATCTGATGATCGAAGATCAATGGCTGAAGTTTAATTTCAGCCCTAATTGCTTGAAGGAAACAAAGTTGTCAAGGAAGTCGCCAAAATGTTGACACGTATCAAATAAGAGTAACTTGTCTGCAGACTACAGTGTACACATGTTGGTATCAATAATCACGGTCCTATTACTATAGTGCAACATGTAACCTCTTAACTCAGTAAGAAATAAATGTCTTGTCAGTGACAAGTGACATTCTTTAACTTGTCACGCACCACTTCCAAATTCATACAGATGATATAATCGATATCTGACAGTTTTGCAATTATGGGAAAGATTTACTACCAGATATAAAAGATTAAGGACAAAATTTTAATTTCTTATACGCATGCATTTAAGGGAAAGATTTAGAGGCATATTAAGGACAATGGATTTAATACCATTAAAGACAAAATAATTTATTGCTAAGTAACAATCAAGAATTCAAGGGCTCTTTATAGACGATCTAGCTTCATTATTCCTCGATTCGTCTTTGCTAGATTATTTGTTTGTTTAGGTCATTAGTCTGCAGTCTGCAGTCTGCAAATAATTTTTTTTTAAGTTTTCTGAAGTTTTAGATGGACACTCCAATTAGGCTTAGATGCACATCTGAGGAGGCCCAGAAGGCCTTTCTGGGTTCCTTTTCAGATGAAACCTTACAATCAATTTGTAAGGAGGGTGGGCCTTTCGTAATAGAGGTTGTTCAAATGGTGTTGGGCAGAGAGTTTTTGCACAATGAAGATAGGCACCAGGTCAACATAGACATTACGTCCCATTTTTTGGCATCTCTTCTTGACCTCGAAGGAGAGAAGGTGGATGTGTTAATGTTGTTGAGGAGGGTTTTTAAAGAAGAATACCTGAGGGATAATGTTGATGTTTTCGTGTTCGTGAAAATAGGGGTGGGGATCCCTTGGGCAAGTGAAATACCCAAGCTTCTCCTCCCAGGCCAGAATGTGGCCATGCAACCTTTTCTTTTGGGCCTGAATGCTGGGCAATATAAGCACCATAGGAAATGGGCCCTGATTGCTAGGGATTTTCTCTGAAAGTGGTTTATGCTTGACGAAGTGGAGGCTCAAGCGGGGCAATACAGGTGGCTCAATGAATTCTTGCAGTTAATCCTCTCTACAAAATTCCACTTAGATGGAGCCGAAGGGCAAAATTAGTAGTGGATTACTAGTGTTTTTTTTTAATAAAAACATACCTCATTTTTGGGTTTTTTGGTTTATAGTAGGTTTCTCTTTGTACTGGAAGTGGACAATGTAATTATAATTTTATGAAAAAAAATAATGAAAATTTCACAAGTTTTAGCTCATTTCAATTTGTACAAAAAATGTTTCTTAGACTTCTCTGTCACTGTGATTACAATATTTTAATTAGTTGCTTTGTCTGTGTATTAGACATGTATGATGTAGTTGTAGTTAATAAAATAAATGTCTTATCAGTTATCACTGAGTACTAACATTAAGTTTGGGTAAAGTTACTTGTCAAAATTCACACACTCGTACATTTAATATGAAAGATTTACAGAATTTTGAAGGACAAATGAATTAATAAGGTTAGAGAAAGAATTTATGGTTTTATAATTATAATGTATGAGAATTATATGTGATTATAATTATCAACGTTAAAGTTATAATCAATAAAAAATATCATTTTAACTTTAAGTATACTATATAATCAATTTGAAGGACAAATGAATTAATAAGGATAGAGAAAGAATTTATGGTTTTCTAATTATAAGGTATGAGAATTATGTGTGATTATAATTATCAACGTTAAACTTATAATAAATAAAAAATATCATTTTAACTTTAAGTATACTATATAAAGGATACTAGAATAAAAAATAAAAAATAAAAAATATCATTTTAACTTTAAGTATACTATATAAGAAGGTGCAGGAAATGCAAGTTAGAATGGATACGTTGGAGAATGCCATGAAGAAACATATGCAAGATAATAACATGTTCATGGGTTCTGCCATGGACTGTTTTCTGACCATCAAAGCAGAGCTGGATGTCAATTCCCCCGGCAAGAAACCTGAAGAGGATAATGAGGATATGGGAGAGGAGGGCCTGGGTAAACATACCTAGTCTACTAAAAGGAGAAAGATCCAAGATAGAAGCCAGGAGCTTTTTGACTTCAATGCTGCCATAAAAAAGATCTTCGAGGTGAAGAAGGAAGTAGATGAAACTCGTAAAGAGTTTGCTTAGTGTTCTTGGTTCCTGGTGCTGTCCTTTTTTGGTTCTCCCTGGTTGTTGTTCTTTTTCTGGTATCTGGTTTTGAGGTTTTTTCTACTGGTTTTGGTTATGGTGGACTACATCCCAGTCATGTTCCTCTTTAGTATGCTTAAAGTTAAATCTTTTATTCTCTACTTATACGGGGTTTCGAGTCCCCTTTAAAACCCAATTTTCCTGCAATCAAAAACTTTAAGTATACTATATAATCAATAAAAAATATTACTTTAACTCCTGTTTGGGAGACCTAGCAAGTCAACAACCACATAAATCTCGTAATCTCTAAATACTAACCTTAACTCCGGCCTCCAAAATTTATTAGAATGTAATATTATTAAAAAAATAGTGCATTTTGAATTTGATTGGCTAAAATTGTTACTATTCACAATTAAATAAATTTAAATGTTATTAACTTATTATCCATTATTAATTAATATTTATAAAGGAAAAAATAACAGTATAACATTTAACAATGTCTGTTGCAAATAACTACCGTTGGATGAGCACAGATCAACGATGTACGATGGACTTTGGGATGAAAGGGAAAAGCAACCCCATCTTTTCAAACCTATTCCAGAATCATGACATATGTCACTAAACACATAACACGTTCCACTCGCAGTCTCGCATGGTCTACCAACAATGCCATTTGATGATGACGTGACACGTCTAACTCGTGAGGTGAGTCAGTCGTCAAATGACTAGGTGAGTTAATGGGACCCACGGGGCCACCACACTACTCACCAGACAGTGACTAACAATGACATTATGACTGTTGGATGATTGTAGATCAATGACCCAAGTTGTATTTTGGGATGAAAGGGAAAAGCAACCCCATCTTTTCAAACCCATTTTGGAATCATGACACATGTCACTAAACATGTCACTAAGCAAACCAATTTGACTCTCTTGTTCAAACTAGGGCAATTCCATTGCTGGAAAAATACTGGATAGTTCTAGGAAAAACCCAATATTGAGACTCGTTGTTGGTTTGTGGCTTTGGATAGTTTTTGCATTATTCTGACATCTTCATTGTATGTTTAACCCAGATTCTTGATAGATGATCATTATTGTAATTTGTATTATATGATGTAAAGTGAATTATGACATTGTAAACATATAATATAGTAGGTGATTGTAAACTTGTCATACATGCGTATTGATGTAATATTGGATGGATTGATTATGTATTTGATTATTATCATTATGTAATAAATTAGTCTCTTATGGATTTATGGGTTTATTAAATAGATGTTTCTTTATTAATCTGGTGTTTCCACTTTAAATATTTAAAGTGTTTATTTATTTATGTGTTGCTAAGTAGTGATGTCAGGGAACCTAAGAGGAAGTGATGTTATTATGATGCTATATATTAATGTTAGATGTATAGTTAAAGTTTTTTAAAAAATGAATGTATCATGTTTATAGCAATTTCACGTTGTCCTCTTGGGTTCCCTGGTGGGACATTAAACAAACATAATGGTTAGTTTTTTAAATATTATAAAATTTCTTTTTATTGCTTACATTGTTTATGTAGAGCAAATGAGCAAAAATATTATCTTTATTATGGCTAACCTGGGATTTTTCATTTTATTTTTTATATACATATGATGGATTGTTTTAAATTCCGCAGTTTTAATGTATTAGTTCTTTTTGCAATATGGTTACCTTACAATACTCCAAAATCCAACCATAAGAAATTAATTAGAGAGGCCAAATATTATTTGCATCATTTTATTATGTTAATTTGGTAAATTATGTATCTTTGAATGTTGAAATGTCTCATTTGATTATTTATTTTTTCTCTTATTCAATGGGAAATAGAATAACCCTTGTACTTCGAGGATTGGGTTTTCCTTCCACTTTTCTTGAATTTATTTATAAATTCTTGGAGTCATTGCCCTTACAATCAAACTGTCACAGAGGAGCTTTGGATCCCTACTATGGTAACATGGTGCCTTTGGAAGGAACAAAACAATATAATTTTTAGAAATCAATCTAGAAACAGCTATGGGGTCTTCATGATCATTAAACATCAACTAAAATAGAACATTTAAATTTTAAAAAAAAAGTGGACGATGCCACTTAATTTATATTTATTTTATTAATTTTTTAAATGCTAGTTCACTTTTCTTTGTATTGATTGTAATGATGCATGATTAGCATGCTCCGTTTTTCTACATTTATTACTTTGTTTTTTCCAATGCTCTGTATCATACTTAGAAGAGCAAAAAATATATACATGAGTTGTGTAACTTTTTTAATGCAATCAATAAAAGGTTGGATCTGCAATGTTTTTTTTTGGTTGATGTTGATCTTTTTTCTCTTTGTTGTTAAAAAATAGAGCACTATTGTATTTTTAGATTTTGCATTTACGTAAATTTTCCCATAATATTGGTTGTCATGTGATTAGATTTGATTCGCAAGAATTTTATAAGTTATTGTATCTAAATTTAAATTAATTCTCCAATAATATATCATGATTATTAGTTATTGTAGGGATCTATCACCAACTTTTAGTTTCCATTACTGACTTAAAGTATAATCTAGTGACCCTCATTATATTCTATGAGGTAAAAATGTTACTATTTGGTTTGTAATGCTTATGGGAGCTAAAATTTCTTTCGGATTGTTGATCTCAATATAAATCAATGATCTTGAAGAAATTTTGGGCCCCATTAGTATTTAAAAATATCAATACATTTGTCTGACACAATACAATGAAGTTATTAGATTATATTTTAAATAAATGGTAGCAAGTAATTATTACAGAGTCTATTCTTTAAACCCATTAAAATTTCCACATTAAGCCTAATAATTTTCTATAAGAATTCTATTTTTTAAAATAGAAGTATTCACTATGGTGATTAATTAATTTCTTTTTATTGTTTGAGATTCACTAATATTTTCTACAAAAAAATTGTTATTCAAAAATAATCGCCAATAAGAAAAAAAAAATTCAAAAAATTTGAGAGATTCACCAATATAATTTTTTTTTTCTTTCAAGAAAATGAAAGATTTGCCAAGATTTTATATCTTTTTTAAGAGGGGGTTTCTTAAAGATTACTCTGCTGGCTGTAGTGGACATTATTGTTTCCTCTGTTTTGTTTGAGAATTTTAAATCATGTCATAGGTTGATGGATTTTATATCATTGGAACAATGGAAATAAAACATGAAGGAGGGCTAATCTAATTTTATTTTTTTCCATTTTAAAAGATTTTTTTAGATATTTTTAAATATATTTTATTTTTTATATTAGTAATTTTTATTTATGTTCATATACATAATTTAATGATGGTAATATTATTTGAATTTAATATAATTACGTGTGAAAGAAATGGTAATTATGACATAAATTAATCTATTTAAATTAATATTCTAAGACAAACATAAAATATCAAAATCAACACAATAAATCTAAAAAATTATTTAAAAAAAATATGATCATATTTTTATAATAGAAATATTTTCAATATTTGCATTTGTAATCTACATTTATCTTTTATATGCTTAGTCAATACTTCAATGAAAAGAAACTCATTAGAAAATTAGATAGAGAACTTAAATCCTTAGTAAAAGCACGTTTTATAAGAAAAAGTTATAAAAAAAAATTGTTCACATAATCAAATGTAAAAAGAAACTTGGAGTGCATTCTTATGGATTGTGGAAATCTAATAACTCTAATAAAAATACACATTCAACACACTAGATATGAAAAATTATATTAAAAAAAGAACATACTTGTATAATAAAAATATTTTTATTAATTGTATTTCTAACCTGCATTTACTTTAGACATGTATTTTTATAAAAAAAAATCATTATAAATTTAGATTAAGGGCTTGAAAATCACTTGATTTAATTCAAAACCATCATACTATACTAATCAAACCACTAATTAACATTTACTTTGCTAAACTTATAAAAGACATTTAGTATATTTATTTTTTGAAATAAATGTATCATTGAAACTAATCAAAAAATAGCATCAAATAAATTAATATTGATGAGATCTAAAGAGCCTAAAAGAGTTAAATTAATAGTGATGAAATCTTTTTTTAAAAAACTAAAAGAGTAAAATGTATGCTTTTTAAATTATGAAATAAAAATGATAAATATGTGAAATAGACAATTAAATAATTTAATAATAAAAATTATATTATTAAAAAATAATTTAGTTAGATGGAGAGATGAGTCTAAAGTTAAAAGACTATTTTTTTTATTGTGACTTCACTTATCCACAGAGGAGCGGGAGTGAGAGGAAGTTTGAATTTGAAGGTGGGTGGGATTCCTAGTCCGCAGGCTGTGGGATCCTCTGGCGATGGTTTCCCTGCAGAATAGGACCCTGTGGACCTAGAGAAAAAGGATGGGGTCCCACGTGAAAAATAGAAAGACCCAAGAAAGGAAGCAAAGGTGGGGGTTGGGAATCTGGTTATTACTCCCACATCACCCATAGTCATGAAGACCCAGGCACATGATCGGGACAGAAAAGCCCTCAATTATCGATGGTCAACTCTCTTCGGGGTTAAACCCATAGGCAAGTCCTCTTTTCCCTCTATTAAGGATGTATCATACAAGGAAAAGGGCAAATACGCCATAGAGATTCCAGACAAACTGGTTGATCACAACATAGCTTCTATGGATCATACTCTAGTTGGAAAGTTTGTGGGGTCAAGACCTAATATAGATATTGTTAGGATTTTTGCAAAGAAGAAATGGGACTTAAAGGGCCAAGTCCAAGTCACAGCTATGGCAAAGGGATTTATGTCCTTTGAGTTTTCATGCAAGGACTTAGATAAAATCCTTTGTGCTGGAACCCGGGCCATTGGTAAGGCTACTCTGGCGTTGCAAAAATGGACACCGAAGCTTGATCTCAACGATTCTTTTTTTGTTCAAGCCCTGATGTGGGTTAGACTACCAGAAGTACCACTGGAGTTCTGGTACAAAGATGTTTTCGATGGAATAGCCAAATCCTTTGGCACCCTTCTCTCGATTGACCCAGTGACAGTGGCAAGGAGCCGCCTAACCTATGCCAGGATCTGCATAGGGGTGGAAGAGGGTCAAGACATGCCATAAATCATAGAGCTTTGATCCAAACTGGGTAAATGAGTGCAGAAGTTGGACTATGAAAGTGTCCCTTTTGCATGTTTCCATTCCAAGAAAGTTGGACACATTGCTAAAGCGTGTCTAGTGTTCTAGAACTTGGAGAAAGAAAGGAAAGAAAGAATCACCCAAAGAAAGAAAAAGTCAAGTAATAGTATCAGTCGGGAACAGGCAGGCTCAACTAGGGAGAAGACTAAACTCTAGGAGGGCACTGAGGCCAACACCCACAGAGTGTGGAAGAAAAAGGAACAAGTAGAGATCACTCATGAGACCTAGGAAACCAAGGCTGAAGAGGAAAAATCAGTAGAAGGGGAGCTGACTAGTCAACAGAAAGAAAAGTTAGATCTCAGAGAGCTGACTAGTCAATAGAAAGAAAACTCAGATCTCAGAGAGGAGATTCCCCCCTTGGAAGGCATAGGTCTGTAAGTTAACATTCAACAAGAAATCATGGAAGAAACCAAGGAAGATGGTCTGGCGGAAGGAAGCGACTCGTGCCCTGGGTCAATCTTCATATCCATTATTCTGGACTCCCTTGAATCCCCACTGGAAGAATGTTTCTCCAACCCGATACAGGATAAGAAAAAAGGCACCCCCTCACAAGATTCCCATTCTTGTCCTGAGAAGCAGGACTCAAGGAAAGTCCTACAAATGGAAGAACTGCTGGTCTCTGCCTCCCCAAGGCATCTCACCAAGATGGAAGAGCTCTTTGTGAAATACAAAGATGAAAAGGAGGATTAGTCCAAGGTCCACAATAAGAAGAAATCCAATAGCAGATATCCCTCTTCGATTTCCCCTGTAGCAACTAGGAGCAGAAACAAAGTTGATGTTGGGGCCAAACTAAAAACTCCAGAGAGAAAGAGAGCAAGTCAGATCATGCAAGAAGAAGCCAACAAGAACATAATGGATGGAACTCAGAAAACCATCCAGACAACATACACCCCTAGTAAGAAATGAAAGTCATATCATGGAATATATGTGGGCTCAATAGCTCACACAAGCAGGATGTAATAAGAAACATGATTAGGGATCACAAACCAGACATTTTTTTAATCCAGGAAACGAAGATCCAGAAGGATAAGTTAGAGGGTATCAAATTTAGCAAAGTCATGGATATGTTCAAAGCTACCAGTTCTGATGGTGCATCAAGAGGCCTTATGACCATGTGGAATTCCATTCATCTTAAAGCAGAAGTCATCTACGAAGAAGGTAATCTCCTTCTCTTGCAATTTACCAAAATAAAAGATAACGAAAGTTGGTTCATATTGAATGTTTATGCTCCTAATTCCAAAAAAGGTATAAGAACCTACTGGGATAAGATCAAATCCATTTTGGACTCCTACAATTTTCCTAATGGAATCATCATAGGGGACTTCAATACACCACTCAAAGAAGGCGTAAAATAGGGTGGGGTTTCCTCGGACTTAGAGAGTAGGCAAGACCTAATGAACTTCATCAATGACTAGGCTCTCCTTGATCTGGATCTCCAAGGAGTTGATTTCACCTGGTTCAATAGGCAACTAGGGAGGGATTGTATCCAAGTTCGGTTAGATCGCACCCTGATTTATTTGGACTGGATTAATCACTATTCTCTCAATCTCTCTGCCTTGGTCAAAGCTGGCTCTGATCACTCTCCCATCTCTCTATCCCTTGATCAGTTAGTCAAGAAAAGGAACTTCCCCTTCAGATTCAAGAAGATGTGGGTTTCTCATCCTAACCTGCTCAACAAAATCAAAGATTGGTGGAATATAGATGTTCAAGTCACTGCTATGTTTAGGGTGGTGAAAAATCTTAAGAATATCAAATTTAATGTCAAGCAATGGAACAAGGAAGAATTTGGCCACATTTTTTCTGCTAAAGAGAAGGCACTCGATCTAAATCTCATTCAAGAAGAAATCCAAAAAGAGGGATATGACAAGAATAGATTGAATAAGGAGAAATCAATCCTAAAAAATTATCATAATATCATAGGACAGGAGGAAACTTTTTGGAAGCAAAGATTGAGATCTATTTGGTTAAGGGAAGGAGACCAAAACACCTGTTTCTTCCACCTCTGCACCATGAGACACAAAGCGGCTAATAGGATTAGTAGTATTAAAAAGGGAGACAAAATCTTGAAGGAGGACAAGGACATAGCAAAGGAAGCCATAGCTTACTTCTCCTCTCTCCTTTCTAAATACCAAGAGCTTTGAAAGCAGGATCAGGATAAACTTATAACCAATATCCCAAAAATCATATCTGAAGGTCAAAATAAATCCTTGTGCTCAGTCTTGGATATGATGGAGGTCAAGAGAGCTCTAGACTCTCTCCCAGGAGATAAAGCCCCTGGCCCCGATGGCTTCCCTATGTTCTTTTTTCACCTCTACTGGGATGTGGTCAAAGTGGTGCAGGAATTCTTCAATTTGAAAAACCTCCTCAAAGATCTCAATGCCACCTTCTTGGTGCTTATCCCTAAGACTTCTGGGGTAGATTCTATGGAGCTTTTTAGGCCTATCAACCTCTGTAATTCCTTTCTTAAGATCATTTCCAAGGTTATCACCTCCAAGATTCTGAAAGTCCTCCCCTCTCTGATCTCTCAGCAACAATCTGGCTTTGTGCCCGGAAGACATATATTGGACTTCATAATGATGGTGCATGAAGTTATTCACTCCTTAGTTGCTAGCAATAGGGAAGGTTTTCTTCTCAAGCTCGACCTTTCTAAGGCTTATGACAGGGTTGATTGGCAGTTCCTCCTCAGAGTTCTTAAAGCCTTTGGATTTAATTCTAAATCTTGCAAGATCATTCAGCAAATTATATCCACTCTCTCTCTGGCTATCTTGATCAATGGATCTCCGTTGACCTTCTTCAAACCCACAAGGGGCCTGAGGCAAGGGGACCCCCTATCTCCTATCCTCTTTATCATTCTTGCGGAATGCCTTGGTAGACCTATCTCCAATTCTAGGAGGGAGGGGTCTCTGAAAGGAATCAATCCTTCCTCTGGGAAAAATGTCTTCTCTCACCAGCAGTTTGTGGATGACACTATCCTTGGAGGTGAGGCTTTGGTAGGAGAAACCAAAGCGGTGAAGGACCTTCTCAACACTTACACCAAAGCCACAGGTCTGTCTATAAATTGGAATAAAAGCTCCATCTTCTTTATCAACACCCAAGAGGGGAGACAAAGGAAAATTGCTAACATCTTGGGTTGTGGCATCAACTCTTTTCCGTCATATTATATGGGCTTTCCCTTAGGTGTTAAACCTTTGGAAGCCTTCTGGAACAAACTTATAGATAGATTCAATAGGAAGCTCACAGGCTGAAAAGGGATTACTCTTAGTTAGGTAGGAAAGATTCAATTGGTCAAATCGACTCTACAAAATCTCCCTACCTACGCTTTAAGTCTGTTCTCTATTCCTGCTAAAGCTGCAGAGGCTATGGAAACTATTCAGAGAAGATTCCTTTTGTCCGAAATGGAAGAACATAAGCGTATCCCCCTCATAGCTTGGGAGAAAGTTTGTCGCCCAAAGAAGGCTGGAGGCCTCGAAATAAGGAGAATAAGACCGTTCAACAAAGCTCTTCAAGAAAAACAGATATGGAGAATCTTTAATAGTACAGGGGAATGGTGGGACACAATAGAAGATAAATACCTCACAAACAACTCTATAAATCTCTTCTTTGAAGAGACAGATAATCCAAAAGGATCAGTTATATGGAACGGTCTTCTCAACGCTAAGGATTTGGCTAAATCAAAAGCAAAATGAAAAATTGGAATTGGTCAGTCCATAAATTTATGGAATGACAACTGGCTTCAAATGGGATGCTTGAGACAATGCGATAATTTCAATATACGGAGGGAAGATTGCATCCAAACTTACAGGCTCCCAAGCTAGCAACTACATAATGGAAGACAAATGGGTGGACCTCTTCCAGATATTTGAGAACCTGGCCCCTTTGATGATAGCTCTTAATGCGGTCTCTCTTTTTGATGCTCAGGACGTGCTCATTTGGGAAGAAACTTGAGATGGAAACTTCACGGCGGCTTCTACTTATTCCTCTCAGTCGTCTCAAACTCGAGAAGCCAAACTGCTTTGGGAGAAAGCCTGGGTCCCTGGACTTACTCCCAAAATCAATGTCTTCTTCTGGCTTCTGCTTCAGAATTGTATCCTCATAGTTGATAACCTCATCAAGAGAGGATTTCAGATACCCAACAGGTGTGTGCTCTGTAGAAGTCAATCGAAATCGGTGGATCACTTGTTCCTTCATTGCTCTTTTGTAAGTATCATCTAGAACCTCCTCCTTTCTGCCCTGGACTTATCCTGGTGTTTTCCCCTATCTTTCCAAGACCTCTTCTCTCAATGGGCTTTCACCATCTTTAACTCGGATTTCAAAATTTTTTGTTCTTGGATCCTCCCACATTTATGTTGGGGAATCTGGAAAGAACACAATAACCAAATCTTTTGTGATTGCTCCTCTCCTCCCAAAATAATCTTTGAAATGATCCACTTTGTTGTTAAGGAAAAAATTTATCATTGTGGTGGCTCTAATCTTCTTGCAGGAAAGGTCAAGGACGCAACTTAGGAAAAAAGACATAACTGGACCTGGAGATGCCCACCGGCAAACTGGTCCAAAGCCAACTTTGACGGTGTAGCCAAAGGGAACCCAGGTCAAGCGGGCAGTGGAGGAATCATCAGGAATAACCTGGGTTTTGGTTTAGCAACAGTTATCTCTCCTCTTGGTTCTCAAACTAATCACTTTGCGAAAGCAAGTGCAGCCCTCCAAGTCACCAAACTTGCCTATGACATAGGGGTCAAAAAGCTCTGGCTGGAAGGTGATTCAATGAATATCATCAAAAGCTTAAATCTCATCCAATCCCCGTCTTGGTCCATTTCCAACATGATCAAAGAAATGCGAGCTATTCTTAACAAATTTGAAGCGGTCCACATTTCCCACGCGTACAGGGAAGCCAACAGTGTCACTGACTGGTTTGCCAACCTGGCAATAAAAAAGGAAGCTAAGATGAGGTGGCACCAAGGTAGAGATCTCCCAAGTGAAGTGAAGGATTTACTTGAAGGGGCCAGACTCCAAAGTAATGAGGGAATCATAAAAGATAATTATAAAAGATAATGGGGAATTTCAAAGGAGTCATTACATTAATGAAAAGTACTGGAGGGACATAAAGGCTAATTAATACATGTCCCCTCTGCATGCTTTCTGGGTATTCATTCCCAAGAACTATATTCAAGTTCAAAGGCAAAAAACAAAAGAGCCAAGAACTAAGGCAGCTAGAAATACCGAAAGCAAAAGGGTTCATCCTTACCAAAGAGAAGCTCGAATACAGACTAGAGTCATGGTTGGAGAAAGACAGAGAAGGGAGTCTGAGAATGATAGTATGAAGTGGAAGAATCGCACTAAGGTTTGGAGCGCCTTGCAAAAAGGAGAAATTACAACCTTCATTGAAAGGCTTCATGGCAGTAAGAAGGTGGTCACCAATATTTTTGTCAAAATCTATAACAAAGGCATTATGGAGATTAAGGGTAAGACCTTCACTATCACTGAGGAGGTGATTTCAACGGTCACTGACATCCCCATAGTAGGCAAAAAAATTTACAAGGACCGTAAAATATCCGACAATGTTGTCAACGACTTTGTGAGAGACGAGGAGAGGAAGGCTATAGTCAAGTTGGGAACCTACTATCAGCCTGTGGGAATGAAAATGTTGTGGATGTATGTTCTCGAGGCCCTGATCTCATTCGTCACTCTAGATACCAGGTTCGATAGAATTCGAACCTACCACTTTGTCTTGCTGAACCACTTTAGGCATGGAAAAAAGGTATCCATCCCGTTTTATCTCTATTCCTCCATAAATGAGAATATTAATGGCTTTAAAGAGAAGAACATAGCTAATTGTGCTTTGCACGAGGGCCTGTTACTATTAATTTACGATTTCTTTAAAGCTCAAATTCCGGGTAAGGAAATTGCAGATAAAAAAGATAATAGTGAAGATTTTGGGTCGAACTACATCCCTTCGGAAGGTAACAGTGAGGGTATGCACTCTGAGGATTATGAGGAGGAAGAGATCAAAAACTCAAAACAGGGGTCTTCATCTAAGAAGAGACTTTCGAGCTTGGTCAAAATTGAAAAATCTCCAAAACAGAAAGGAGATACCCTCAGACGAGGAGTACAATGACAATAATGAAGAAATGAACACAGATGATGAGGAGGGAAACTCTAAAAGGGAAGCCAAAAAGAGGTAGAACAGGCAAAAAGGGAAAACCTTAACACTAAGGGGGCTTGCTCGGGCTGTCTCTCTGTTGATCTCACTATCAGCGATGACAATTCCCCCCCCCCCCCCCGCTCGAGCCCTCGTCAAGAGCCAAAAATGAAGCTCAAGTCCCTAATTCTGAGGACCCCAAAGATGACCAAGGTAATCCCTCTACCCTATCTCCCAATTTGCAAGAGACCTCAGAAGAAAATTCCAGAGGGTAGTATCAAAGTCAAGATTTTGGAAAAAGGGAAAAAGGTTTGGAAGAACTTCAATGTGAACACAGTGCAGATGGGGATCATAAGGGAAACCGTGAACCACAAAATCCTGGAGGACACCAATGGTAAAATCCATAAGGAGGAGCTGATTGACTTGACTCTGCTCTGGTGGTTCTCAACGACAAGGCCAAGGAAATGGAGATGAATCTCCTAAACAATGCTAAGAATAGCATGTTGGACCAGTACAGGTCCTTCAAATGGCTCTTCCACGAAATTGAAGATCTCAAAGACAAAATACAAAGCACAGTTGATAAGGTCCACAAAACCACATAGTGTATGCGAAGCTTGGAGTCAAGGGTTGATCACCTAGAATAAAAAAATGAAAAGTCTCGAGGACACCCTTAAGGGCATTGCAGAGCAAAACTATAACATTCTCAAAGCGTCCATTGAGCATATCAAGCTGCTTATTAACAAAATGGAAGATAAGATGGACAACAGGGATGATGAGAGGACCACAGAGGAAGATAAGAAGAAGCCCGACGAAGGTCCAAGCAAGAGAACCAAAGCCAGAACAAAGAAAAAAAGGGATGATGACGGCTCCCGTGGACCCCACGACATTCAGAAGGTTAAAGAGGCAACAAAGAAGATGGAGGTCCCCGAATGCAATGCTGTTGCAATGCTCAAGAGCCTCGCTTAACCCCAACACCTGGTACCTGTCTCTTTTTTGCTTTGTTTTGTCTACTCCTTTTTGTGGTAGCTTGTTGGTCGGCCTTTCTGTGGCCTGTTCCTCTGTTTTTTCTACTTTAGCTTAACTCTAACTCATATTTGCTACATTATATTTTGCTGTGGGTTTCAAGAACTTTGTAAATCATTTTTTACTTAATCAAAAACTTGTCATTTATTATATAATTAAAAGACTAATTTTTTATTATGACTTTAATTTAGATCCACAACTTGTCATTTATTATAATATAGATCTAGCATTCATTCATGATAGTTTAATTAAAAAATATTTCACAAAGACATCAATTATTTATTCAAAGAATTAAATATCATGATTACCACATTATTAGCCTTGGAGTAATGATCTAATTGACCATTTTCCTCTAGAACACAAGGAGACTTTTTATTCATACCCATTTTAGACTTGTATGCTAATAATGTTGCTGGAATTAGTAACATAGTTGCAAGAACATAAATATTTTCTTATCATTTCTATTTTCTCAAGATGACTTCTCTTCTCTCATTTGCTTTTGAGCTACAAAATAAATTTGTCTACCATTCTTGTGCACTCTACATCTCAATGTTAGGTTTTCATCTACACATAAGAAGCCTTTATTTCATCACAATGACATTTGTTTGGTGCATTAACTTTCTCTTTTGGCTCATATAGTGCACTATTTGATAATGGTATTAACACTAAAAAAAGCCCCACTACATTCGTGACATTTTCTTATTATTAATAGTCTTCATTATAGAAGTTCCTACTATCACACAATCTTTGTTGAAATATTTTTTACTATTTAAAATTATCATGTGTCCATCCAATTTTATGTTTGGATTGCCTAAACATCCAATGTTCAGGATGCTTTTATGAGAAGAACCTGCCATAGAAGTTTCAGGTTTGTCCCATCACACTTGAAAAAGAAAAACTCTCAATATTTCATGCATTTCACTAGCCAGTATACATATCATATCTGCTAATACTTGGTCATGTTTTTATCATTTGAGGGCTACAAAATTTATTTCATCTTATGTGAATTTGATCTATATTTGTAGTTATATCTTTTGATTGATCAAAGTTGTCAAAGATTACTATTTTGCATATCAACATTTCCCTCCTGTATTAATGTTATCTACATATATCTCCCTATGGGCATAACCATTGCATCTTGTTGGGGCACAAGTGCTAGTATATATTTATTTTATTAATTTTTTAAATACTGGCTTCACAAGCTCTCGGTGGAAAGAACCAGGAAAAAAACCTCCAATCCTTGCTCAAATACAAAGAGTTTCATATGAACTCTCAAAAAAATACAAAATCCAATATAGCTCGAGGCTAATTACATGAAACAAGAGTATTAAGTAATCCTGATGGCCGATGTCCAAAACCCAAACCCAAAAACCTACAAACTACGCCCAGCCATACAAAACACAATGAAGTTCATGGATACAAAATTTTGAGAAATTGAAATAATCATTCTTCCATAGCAGCAGAGGAAGAGACTACAGCAGAATGAACACCTCCAGCACCCATAACCGAAACTCTATCATTCAAGTCCGGTAGAGCTGATGAAGCCAAAGGAGAAGGCATAAGTAAAGGGTTTTGAACCACATTAAGTGGAGCAACTGCAATGGAGTCTCTCTCCAAAAGATCAAGCAAAGCACAAACTACATAATGGATGTTAAAAATGAATTCCTTGTCCAAATTCTTCCCGTTCTGCTTGAGGACAGTTTTAACATATCTAAGTGGCTGTCGATCCAATGCCCTATTAACATTATCATAAACCAACATAACACTATGATCAGAAAGCAGCAAGTGGCAATGGAAAAGTCCACCAATAGGGGCAACGCATTCCCAAAAATTGTATTTCTTTCTAATGGCCCTTTTAATACATAAATTATCACAGAAGAAAATACCAACATTCATCATTAATCTGTCCTGCGAATGAGAGGCATAATGTGGAACCCCTTGGGCGAAAGGAAATCTAGAACCCTCTACTGAATGGAACGCCATGAAGACACGGAGAAAAACAAGCCACGGACAACACGAGACGTCGAATAAAATAAATATTAGACGTAGCACAATTTGGAGACCTCCACTACACGGATAGTTGAAATGTAATTTTGATGGGTGTTCTAAAGAAGAACCTAAGATTGTGGATGTTGGGGCCATCTCAAGGGACAGAAAAAAGATGACTTAATAGAATGCACTACTACAGTGTGGGCATTAAATCCAATAACATGGTTGAGGCCATGTCTTACTTGGAAGGAAATTAAACTTGCAAACGCTTGATATTTTAACAAGTTGGAAGTGGAACGATACTCAAAACTAATAATTGAAATTTTAAGAGGACATTAAAGGACCTTGGGAAATCAGAAATCTGATGAGTGATCTAGTATTAGAACTTTAAAAAGCTTTCTTCAAACCAAGGTAATGCAAATTTATAGGGAAGGGAATGTTGCTGCAAATTATATTGCAAATGAAAATCTCCAAATTCAAAATTGGATCCGTTGGAGAAGTTCAAATGTTTCGCCAACTATATGAAAAAGTTATATCAAATTAGAATAATCCTTATTAATAAAAGTGACATGTTGAATGGGTTGAGGTGGAAAAGAAGTTAGAGGCTTGAGACAAAGGTGGCAACCATTATTGAATGTGATAATCAATTATATATCTTAAATGCCATAACACTATCAAATCAATACCACCAAAAATATTTACTATCAAATATAAAAGAATGAACATAATGAACCTTTTGTGAAAAAGTGTATTTTAGATACTAGAGAAAAAGCCCTACCTACTATTGCATAAACATCTTTAAATACCATAACCTCATAATTTAAAATATAGAATCAAACTTTATATAATCAACATTAGATGTACATATAAAACATACACAAAATTTAAAAGGATGAATACATAATAGAAAGCATCTTTAAAATAACAATAAAACAATTTTAAAATACTCATCAAAATTATTGATCATTAACTATTAAGCTAAGTTATCCATCTATTTTATATCTAATTTCCTAATCTGAGAAACAATGAATATCCCGAAAAGCATTAACCAGCTGCAACAAAAATGCATTGCAAGAAAATCTGATATTTGATAGGAACTATTAAATTTATACGATTGACAGTAACCTGGTGTGACATGTGATAAATTCTATTAAATATGTGTTCAAAGTCTACAAAATGCGACTTCCAGAATAAGAAACATTACAAAGAAGTGGGAAGCAAATAAAGGTTTTCATAACAACAACATTAGGTATCAGTTAAGAGAAAGTCTATTACAGTGCTGAATAAGAAACGTTACTGATAATTACCAATTACCTTTTAACAAACCTTTGAAACTGTTTAGAATAGAATCTTGAACATATGTTTACATGGATTTCTAAACAGGAAAAAATTTCAATAAAGAGAAAATCTATTACAGTGCTAAATAAGAAACATGACTGATTTTGACAAACTAAGTTTTAGCAAATCTCTGAAAACTGTTTAGAATATAAGCTTGAACATTTGTTTACATGGATTTGTGAACAATGGAAAGTGATGGGTCATGGACATAAAAAAGAATGGTGAGAAAAAAGAAATGAGATAGAGATTTTCCCACCACCAATTCTAACTTTTTATAAATTGTGACAATAAAACTATAAGCAAAACTAACAAGGTGTATATGTCCTTAATGTTCAACATCCATATGTTCAGAAAGTTTCAGAATCTCTTTTCAATTGAGATTCTTAATCATTTTAGAGTTTCAAAAGTTCCTCTCACTTTGTCTTGCCAGAGTTATGGATCTCTCCAAATCCTCTTCTTCAATCAAGCGGTAAAAATAAGAGATACGCAAACCGTCTTCTAAAAAGATACGAAGGAGAAAGTGTTCATGGCTCGAGAAGCTGAAAAAAAATTTTAAAAATGTCAATTTGAGAATAGATATAAGTCTATGCAATAATTTTATTTAAAGAGAGCTATGGTGAAATAAAAAAGATGGGTTGTACTTACAAAACTGTAGGCCTTCCACTATAAGAAATGTATTTTGAATTTAATATTCTACTGTAATTGATTGACTCTTTAAATTCATATATTTTTAAAATAATTGTGGCTGTCATTTGTTTTATAAGACAATAAAATGAATATCAGTATTTGTCAAATTGTAAGAAGCCTCTAACTTAATTAAATTTTAACAAACTTTTGAAACTATATGTAACGAAATCTAGAAACATTTGTTTTCATAGATTTTTCAACTCTATAAATTTTCAAATGAAATATTGGGTAAAAAGAAGAGGAAATAAGAGTGAAGCAACCATGCCTCATGGAGAAGAAGAAATAATGACGGATAATAAAGTTTGTAGGTACGCTATAGAGGAAGTGGCAATGAAAAAAGTCAGCCATTATCAACATGTATACTTGTTCTTTATGATCAGGTGAAAATCTTAATAAGATTGCTACTAAGAAAAGAATGATATAGAAAAAAGAGTTGAACCTGAAAAAGAAGAAATGTTTTCCCGGAACCACCTATTCCAATTATAGATCTGATGTCCACTCTCTTCTGAATGTGGTTTCTGAGGAGATGCCAAAAATTTTCCACCATATATTGTTGATGCCATGAGCTTGACTGCCACACAAACATGAAATTTATAATTCATATTAATCTAGATTTTTGGATCTCTGAGATTGATCTAAACTTTAATAACAACTCTAGAAAATTTGAAAGCTTTAACATGAAGTTGTTTCACATTCTTCAGTGCAACAGTTGTCCAACTATTTGAACGCACTCGTGCAATGAATATTGATATAAATTATCATCAAAATCAAAATCCCTCCAAAATAGTCATTTTCTGTACAAATTTTCTTTTAAAACTTTCTTCTCTGAGTTGACAGGTAACAAGTGAGAACAGCGATGAAATGATTTACCTACCATCAACATAGGTATTTCGATAAGCCCATTTCAATTGTGTGTATTGTAAGCGATACCCCTTCATTGACCTGATTTGATGAGACAGATTGCAGGAGGGAAATTAAGGTACCATTCATAATTCATCAGCTGCCATATAGAAAATTTATATTTCAAAACAACCCTTCAATATGATGCAAATCATATTTGCCTCTGTCATTTCCCCATGGACAATTGTTTGATTTTTTAAGCTTTTTCTAGCGTGACTCCTAAAAGAAAAGTTCAGAAACATACCATATGAAGACTCTAGAAGACCCAAATGACAAAAAGCTAACAGAGTAGGACACATTTGTCAAAACTTTAAAACTTGACTACATTAATGTAAGATGGGGTTGCCAATTTTACAGAGAACAAATAATGATCAATGGCCCAATCTAAAATTAGGAATTACATGTTAAACAGCTTTGATAAAATGAGTACAATCTTAATCCTTAATCTTAGTTAGAAATAAAACTCAAGAATATATCATAATATCTGAAATTTCTTCCATTCCCTTACAGAATGGTATGCACCACCTACACAGACATAGCTTTGGGACATTGCATTACTTTGGTTCTATAAATCATCAAATCTTTACAAGGAGATGAGATGAAGTTTAAAATTGACACTTTTTTCTTTGCAGTTGCATTGAATATTACATTGTTAAGAGTGAAGATAAAAATTCGAGAACCAAAACCACTCCGACGGATGAAAAAGAATCTACAGAGGAATATAATATACTTACAATAAGATTGAAAGGTCTGCTACGCTATACAAAATGTCAAATACCTCCTCATCTGCTGCAAAGAAACAGAAAAGTGTAATCACAATGTCAAAATCTGCTGTAATCACAAAATGCAGACTCTATCTCTTTGAATGCAAAGTGTATAAAGTTTCATACAATCACACGGCAAATGCTGGCATTTTCTGCACACAAGCCTTCAATGATAATAAATGCTAGAATTCTAGTCACACGCAAGTGACGGTAGAGATAAATAGCGTTTACAGGAGCAGAGATTTGGAGTACAGACAAGATTTGGAGATCAGATTTACTGACAGTTGTCAAAATCTGCAGTGATCACAGAATGCAAACTCATTCTCTTTGAATGCGAAGTTAAGATGTTTCATACAATCACATGGCAAATGCTAGCTTTTTCTGCACGGCCCAAACGAGCTTCATCAGAAGATAATAAATGTAGAATTCTGGTCACACGCAAGTGACGCTATAGATTTTGACTAGCAAGTGACGCTATAGTAAATTGCAGACAAGATTTACTGACAGTTGTTAACTTCGAAAGGCAAGTCTAGGTATCGGCTAATGAATTATCATTTCTTGTACAAGTTTTTTTTTAACATTTTTCTCTGAGTTGACAGGTGACAAGTGAGAATTGAATAGAAATGTGTACTTCAAATAACACGGGGATGAAATGATTTACCTACCATCATCATAGGTATTTCGATCAGCCCATTTCAATTACGTGTATTGTAAGCGATACTCTTTCATTTTCCTCTCCAATTTGAATAACTGATTTGATATTTATCCCTTTGAATGTAGTGTAGCGTCCCATGAAACTCATATTCTGCTCATTCCAATCAAAGGGGTGCCCTATCCTATTAATTTTATATTTATGAAATATATTTAATTATACATATTTATTTTATATAGTATTTTTAATAACTAGTAATGGCACCTTCGTATGCAATAGGTACGCCAAACATATATTGAAAATCAATTTTGTAAAACTAGCAATCGCACCTTAGTGTGCAATGGGTACGCCGAAGAAGTATGTAAGAGTAAGAGGGAATTTTGTTCTCGTTGCTTGTATACATTTGTGTAGTATGGTGAGATAATAAACATTTAGCAAATGTTATTATTTATGCAATAAAGGTATTGATGAAGAAGTGATATCATTAAATCAACTATCCATTTATTTACATAGATCCAAACATGAGTGAAGATAACCCTGAATGAAGGACATAGTCATGCGCCATTATCAATAGGCTTATGTCGTGTTTGCAATAAGGATAGAGTGAGAGAGAAGGAAGATGGGGAGATATAGGAAAGAAAGGGGGAGAGATAGAGAGGGGAGGAGCCGGAGAGGGGTAAGGAGATAGAGGTAGAGATAGAGAAGAAGTATAGGGACATTTGTTTATTTTTAGTTTGTTTACTAGTCATTACATAAAAGTACCAAAATGCGTGAGATAGAGGTTGATTGGAATGGCTATGCAGGAGCCAAAATGCACCTGATTAGATAATTTGTTTGCATTTGTTAAATAAATTAAAATTCACAAAATAATTTTATTGTAGTTTTTAGCTTAATTAATAATGCAACAAATTGTCTAATCATATGCATTTTGACTTTAGCATAGACATTGTTGAAGTTGATGATATATTTGACAAAATGATAAACAAAATATGCAAAAAGTAGTTAATTATTCATAAAATTTACCTTGTCCAATTTCTTAATAATTAAATAATTTTTTCCATACATGGCCGAGCAGTTGCAATTACCTCTAACAAAATTCCCCATTCCAAAGATCCCATTTCACACAAGTGGGAGTGTGCTAGCATTTGGTCGGAAGTTTGTAAAGCCTTTTCAACAAACATTATTATTTGTTAATATCCTAAAATTTGTCAAAGTTGGATTTACACCTGACAATTACATACGATTGAGTTTTTTAAAATCCTTTTCCACAAACACATTTTACCCATATCCTAAAATCCTAGTATTCTTAGAGACCGCATTTATTTGAGGAAGTCAATCAAATAGTTAATGTGCATGGTCTATGCTTCTGGCAAAAATATATCATTATCTTGATCCTATTCATCATATTTTTCCTACTACATGTGCATTCTAATAGATACCATGATGGGCTTTTATCACACTTTCATAAGTGTTCATGATATTAGTCATAGAGAGTTACATCTTCATTATCTTGATCCTATTTGTCCTACCAGTTCTATCACATGTGTGCTCATGCTCATGGATGTCAAATTAGGGTGATATATCCTCTTTTCATGGATGTGTTTGGACATTTGTGGATTCATGGATGCATCTCCTTTAAATAGGTGTAGAGTGTTGACATGTGGTCCATAAATAGAACTTTCTTGAGGTCTCTATAAGGTGCCTTAAAATCGCCCACATACAATAAAAACCCAAACTTGAAACAAATTAATAAAAGAGACCATGACTGTGTTTCATCTTTAAGAAAAATAAAATAGAAAGAGATATATGTACAGACAGTCCATTTACAATGCAGGTACGAACTATTCCATGCTTGAGACATCCTTGGAAACATAAGCCCTGAGGAGGGACTGAGTATTTTATTTACAAAGACTGTTTGGGATCTACGAATAAGAAATTCATTGGTTGTTTGTAGTGATTTTGTTTATACTCTTCTACTCTTATGATATTATTCAATTTTTCCTTGTGCATTTGACACACAGCTCATAGAAGAAGAGATTGTATACTTGTTAATGATTTCAAAACAAGATAACGAATGGTTCACTTTCACAGCTGTCGGAGATGAAGCAACTTGTTATTTCACTTGGTGGGCATGGCAATGACGACGAGAGTCAAAGTGAATGTGAATGACATGGTGCAAAGTTGGTCATTCATGTTCATGTGAAAATTCTATGGGTTCATCGAGGGATGCCTGACAATCAAGAGCATAGTAGAATATATTAGAGCGTGAAACATCTATTCGGGCTATCCCTCTTTCATATGCTCTTTCGATGTCATTTGATGTCGATTTATGTTGTGTCTTGCCAGCAAAGGGATGGGTATGGAAGTCTACTAACAATTTGTAATTATCGCTCATCACGACGTCTTCTTTGAATTATCAAACCTTATATCTCCATATGCTCCTGCAACACTCCTTTTTCTTTGAATTCTAATTAAAACATGGTACATAATAGTGTTTTCATTTCACTACTACACAATAGTGGTGTTTAAGATGTTAATTTAAGAGAAAAAGTTAACTTTGTCTTAAATACAATTTTTATATTTAAATTTTATTTTTAATATTTAAATTGTTTTCAAATTAAGACAATAAAAAAAAAAAAACACTTTTCCTAAAATACAACTTTACTTTTCCTATCTTTGTTGTTGATCCATTCTTTAACAAATGCTACTTCATTCATTAGCAACTACAGCAACTGCAGCGGCATCACGTGATGCACTTCTCAACAGTTGTAGGAACAGTCGCGGGAAGGGTTATCATATTGGGTATGGAAGGAAGTCAGTTTATGATTTGGTTATGTATTGATCAGGGTTTATGCAGGAATGTTATATTTTGCTTTTCAAAGCCCTAGATGTCTTCTTCAACCTGTTTGCACTGCGATTTAGCATTCTGATAGGGAGTTGCAAACTGTTCAATCCTCTTGGAGAGAAATCCAGATTTGTACAACAATCACATAATAAATTTCTTCTAAGTACCCTACAAATCTCTTTTGTTTTGTCTTTGTAATGTGGGTATCATAAATATGTTGAACAATTTTTTATTCCTTGCTCGATTCTACTATCTAGGTGATGCAAGACAAGAAATCGGGTTCGACCCTCTTTCCTGGACACCCCTCTTTTTTGTTAGATCTGTATATGGTCCTCCCGCCCACCTCTGCATCTGAGGGCACTTTTATTTGAGGCTTTTACCATGAAGTTAAATGGAATAGGTAGGGGGTATGCATGTGAATGCACAGGGGCCATTGAACCCTTTGCATATGCCTCTGAGCCCATTGCAAGGGAGACGAGTGCCATTATAGTTGGTCCACTCAGAAACCTCGCGACCATTGCAAATGTTGCAACTGAGTTTCCACACGCTATGATTTTTTGCTGCAGATCCATTGACGCAGGTCAAGGATGGTGGATCCAATTAAGGGCAATCCAACCTTGCAACTTCATAACAACACAACGAAATAACACAACAAGATATGTTTCAAAACATATTTTCCATTAACATGCCCAGCTATAAGGCCTTCTGTGTTAGGGCCAATTACAAACAACAAGTAATTCTACAAGATCAACAAGATCCCATACAACTCCAACTAGTTCAGTTCTGAGACAAATCAACAATTGATGGAAACCCTAAGGCAGATCTAAACTTGAGCTCTCCAGCCACCAAGCAATATCCTTGTCTCCAAACCTCAACCACTAGCTCTGCTATTACAAACTATCAGATAACAATCTGATCTGCAAGATCTCACTGGATCTTTTCCACAACTTCACTTATCTGCTACCCCCAAATCTGCTTTCAGAACTTCCGATCTAAATGCCTAAAACAACTACCCAAACATCCTATAAATATTGGTCATCAACCACAAGTCGGCTGGATGAAACAATTAACTCTTACAAACAAATATTAAATGCAATACAAGTCGGCTCTCAAATAGCCTTACAATTATTTAAGTCAACATGTCAGCCTCCAGATCCACATAGGAGAATGCAACATCAGCTACCAATAATAAATGCACCAACTCGACCAACCAAATCACCAAGAACTCCAGTCGGTAAACCAAACTACCGAGCGCTAGAGAAACAACCAAGCACCAATGAAACAACCAACCAAGCCAAGAAACACCGAACAACATAGGCATCACCGAGCACTAGTTACACCAAGCACCAAAAGCTTCACCGAGTTCCTTCAGCGACCGAACTTCCCTCAATAACCAAGACCATCAGTTAAGGTTGCAACCGAGTAACACCGGCTAAGAAACACACCACCATGTAGATTCACCGAGGATCTGAGAATGCCCTTGCATCAGCCATGAACAAACCTATGCAACAACCACCATAATGACCTTAAAACTCCTCCATAAATCATTTGATGAATGTTCACTATATGAATCGATCATTTGATGAATGTTCACTATGTCTATAGTAATCCAATGATTGCTGGTTAATTTACTCATTCGGATCAAACCAGTGAATTGGGTATATGATATAAACCCAACTCAGATGTATAAATAATTGTTTGAATTCTAAGTTGGATAGTGTTAAGAGTATGTCCATTGAATGGAAGTGATTGAAGGAGGATATTGAGAAAATAAGAGAACAAAAAAGAGATTATTGAAATGAAACAAGAGTGGATTAATGAGGAATGCCTGAAGGAGACGAGAGACCATCTGAGGCCAATGAGGCTGGAATAAGTGTTGGGATTGCGAATGAGGCCAATGAGGCTTCTGGAATCCAGAATTTCCTTTATGAAGACCATTTCAATGCTCTTAGGTGCTTGGTAACAAAGATGACTTGGCCAAATTGCTTCCTAGATCTTTTCCTTCAGTTGTTCACCTTATTAACTGACCCATATATGCTAGCAAACATTGTCTTCAGTCGCTTAGATATGTTGATGACTTGTCAACTGCTTTCATATTGTGCAGTAGCACCTAGATGCTTTAGTGGCATAAGAGATCTTCAAACTTGAATGCTTGGTTATGGGTTTTGTTTGATTCCTTGATGTCAGAACTTAATGTCTGGTTCTTAACTTGTTTCTGATGTTCATGGTTAACATTTTAACATGATCTCTTTGATTATGTTAATGCTATTTCAGAAAGTTTCATCATACAGAATGTGCAATAAAGTACTAATTCATATTTGTTCTAGGAAATTGCTCCTAACAAACTTTAATCATTTAAAATTTCTCTTCCAATATCGTGTCACTTTTTTGGCATAGCATGTTGGGATTTAGTTATTTTCTTTCTTTGAGCAATTTTTTTTTCTTTCTTGAATTATTGAATTTTATACACACACACACACACACACATGTATACATGTATATATATACACATGTATACATGTATGTATACATGTATATGTATACATGTATATATACATGTATATATGTATGTATATGTGTATATATATATATATATATGTATATATATATATATATGTATATGTATATACATATATATATCTATATATGTATATACATATGTATATACATATATATATATATATATATATATGTATATACATATGTATATACATATATAGATATAATGTATATACATATATATATATATATATGTATATACAT